>JBBMKD010000194.1:13302219-13315998 GCA_037834095.1 Argya squamiceps
CCTGCAGTGAGCCTGGATGGCCCATGGACAGCAGAGATCCCCTGGGGGGAGGATGGGTCCTGGAAGGGATAAAGAACCCTGCCCCAGCTGGTTTGAACAGCAGATATTCCCCCAGAGTGATAAGGGATAGGTCCTGGAAGGAATAAAGAACCCTGCCCCAGCTGGTTTTAGCAGGTGGTGATGGAATACAAACCTTGTGTACGTTGTAGATGTCAGGTCACCTTGCAGATGTCAGGTCTATACATACCTTACATCTTGCATTGCAACCCAAGACAAGGACTTTCCTCCCCAACCCACCACTATCCTGCTCCTCTCTCAGCAGAGCCAAGGTTTGCTGCTGTTCCTAGAGCAGAGTGTGAGTGTGATGAAGTAAATAACACATGAGGCCTTACTGATCTGTTTAATTTAAATTATTTCTTTCCCTGCAGCTCCTTCCCCAGCATGTGTATCCAAGAAGAGCAGGTCTCTGAGCTGCTTGGGGTGTTTTACAGCTCCTGAATCCATGTTTTCACAGCAATTCTGCTGATTTCTGCTGTTCTCTTCCCCATCTCAGCATCTAAAAACAAGAGGTCAACGAGATGGTCAGATACTCCCTTTTGGATGTGGGCAGAAGACCAAGAAATAAGTGATCAAAAGTTCACAGTTGCCTCAATACTCGATTACAGACCCGTTGCAAAAATCCAACAGTTCCCTGTCAGAGCCCCCTAAAAAATCTGAAACTGAACTAAAAGCCATCTAAAAACTGCAGTTACATCTGGCTTTCAGTTTCTTCTCGCTGCCTTCTCTTTTTAAGTTGCTCATAAATTCTTTGGATACAATTCCTTTTGCGCTAAAGTTTTCTAAGTTTGGCCATCCCTCAAAAGTACGTTAAAAAATAAATAGAAAACTTGAGAAAACTGGGTTTGGCAGTTGACATTAAAGCAGTCGTGCAAAAATCCTGTCCTGCCTTCACTTTCCCCAAACCAGAGCCCCCCACCCCAGTCAGCCAGACTGCACCAGTGCTCAAACTGGGATTTGGTTGGCCATGAGAGCCTTGGAGGGGCTGGGTGGAAGAGGACTCAGATCTCCTTCACCTCAGCCCCTTCCTCCTGGCACTTTTACACAGAAATGAGGCCAGATTATTTTCTTTACAGCTCCTTTCCCACAGTTGTTCCCTGCTCCACACCATGATGGGATGCAGCACTGAGGCAGGCAGACAGGGTTTGCAGGCTGGGCGAGGAGGGGATGGAATCTGTAACAATTCTGGGATGGCATCAGCTCAGAAAAACCTCCTCATGGTCATACATAATCCATGGTCATAGACAGTCCCCAAAACCCTTTATTACTCAGCTGATATCCTGTTTTCTGAAGTGTTCAAGGCCAGGTTGGACAGGGCTTGGAGCCACCTGGTCTAGGGAAAGGTGTCCCTGCCCTTGGTGGGAATGGGGTGAGTGTTGAGGTTCCTTCCAACCCAAACCATTCTGGGGTTCTTTGGTTCTGGAACATGCAAAACGTGGCATGGAGAATGCTAAACCCCAGTGTCCTCTACACACCTTGGGTGGATTTGTGCCCTCTACAAATCCTGGGTTGATTCTAGGAAGTGGCTGAGATGATTTAAGGAAAATACAAAGCTCCTGTGAGCATCACCCAACAGCCTGGCTGTTCCAGAGGGCTCTCCCTCCTCTCTGCTCCCTTGCCATGCTCCTACAAGCAGATTTTGTGGGAGACTCCTCAAGAACCACCAGTAAATAATGCTGGAAAAGAACATTTTCCTTCTCCTCTCTATTTTTTTTAAAGCACTGAATTATCCAGGAGCTGTAAGAAGCAGCAATGCAGTGCTAGGAAGATCAAAGCAGAGATTTCCTGGGGTGGGGAATGCTCCCTTCGCCCAGGAGCTGGGATTTTCCCTGGGGAACAGAGAGCTGGTTGTCAGCTCAACACAGGAGATCATTCTCCATTCACTCTCCATCCCCATTGTGGGGATGACAATGGCCATGCCCAGCCCCAGGCAGGACAGTGGTGCCACGCTCTGGGGGGTGACAAACAAGGGACACAGTGTGGTCCTGCCTGGGCCAGGGAGGAAGGGTATGCCTGCCTTAATTCAGACACACACAGAGAGGGGTTTGTAGGAGTTGGGTGTTTTTCTGCTTTTATTTGTGTTGGTTCTTCCCTCCAGGCTGAATTCCTGCTTTTCTGCATGTCTGCAGAACGTGGGCACCCCTGGTTTAACCTGCAACACACAAACACAGGGTTTGAGCTGGTAAATCCACCAAAACTCAGTCCTTGGGGATTTATTAGAGCAAATTTCTCCTCCAGTTTTTTGAAGGGCACCTCTAGGATCCAAGACCTTATAAATCAGGGTTTCTCCAACTGCAGGCAAGTTTGGGAAGGGTCTTTAGATAATCTGCATAATTTAAATGACTTTGCCTCATCTGCAAATGCCTTAAAGGAGCTTAAAAATGGTGAGTTTGGAGATGGAGAAGGAAATGTTTTAAACCCTCAGGTGTGCTCTTGGAGCAGGGATCCTGGATCCACACCCAGAGCTACACTGGCAGTTAAATTAAGGTCCTAAATACAGCATTTGTCTTCCTTGTCCCCTTGCAAACCCTTCCTCTAAAATGCAAACCCAACTTTACTACCCCTGAGCACATGGAGATTGGCTTGACCCAGTGGTGTTCATAAATTGGATTTGAACAAAGAACAACTAAGGGAGAAAAAACCCCAACCAGAGCCCAATTCCAATACCTGGCATCACTTTCCCTCCTGCCAAAAATTGTCCCTCTCCATCTGGGATGGACCCTGGACTGCAGGAACTGGGCTCAGGTGAACAGATAATCTGGAGAGGTTCTGGAAGAACTGGCAGTGATGCCTTGGGAAGGCTGACCTGGAGCAGAGACTGGACCGAGCCAGAGAATAAAGTAGGTATTTATTAAAAGGCCTTTAAGGACACACCTTGGGCAGGACAAGAGCCTGGCCAGGGCTACACCCAAGGTGGACCCAAAATGGTCACAAAATGGACAAACGGTCACCAGGTCTCACACTTTGATAAGTTTTGGTCCATTTGCATATTGGGGTTTAATTGTCCAATTCCAGCTCCAGGTTGTGAGGTCCCATCCTTGTTCCTCCCTTCAGCCCACCCTTGTTTGTGCTTTTGGGCCTGAAAGTTGTCCTTGGTGTGCAGCAGGAAAAGGATTTGTTTTGTGTCCCTGCTCTGTGCAGAGCTGAGTGACACTGAATGTGAGCTCAGAACTTACACACCTAAGCAGCACAGAATCTGAAAAACATGACAGCTAAAACTTGAGGCATCACCACACTGTTGGAAAATTAGCCAACAGAATTTATTCCTGGAAGCTCTCTAATGGTGAGGGAGAGCTGGTGATTCATGCACTCAGCCGTGGTAGCCAGGCAGGCCAGTGGAACCCACGGCCTGCGCCGACGCTGCTGCCAGACACAGATCGTGCTTCCATCAGCCCACTGCTCTCCTCTGCTTTCAAGTAAAAAAAAAAAAACAACTTCACTGTGGCTCAGGGCCAGTTTCTGCTCTGGCTCCTCCAATTCCTCATGCATTTGCCTCTGCTTCTCCTTTTGCAAGAGTTTTTGATTTTGATCTGTAATTTGACAAAAGTGTGGCTCTCCCCACACTGTTTGTTTGATGTGGTGCTGCCAGACTCAGCTGTAGAGCTGTTAGGAATTGTCTGAGTGCCTGACCTGCTGCAATAACAATGGCATCTCAAAGCACGAGATGTATCTCCCTAATTTTCCTCACAGTTTCTAACACATCCCTGTGTTTTACAGATTATCTCTGTGGCTCTTGCCGTCACACCTTTAATACAGTTCCCATTTTGGTTGATGGGTCTGATGCTTTGGGAAGGCTGATCTGGAACAGAGACTGGACAGAGCCAGAGAATATTTATTAAAAGGCCATTAAGGATTCATCTTGGGCAGGACAAGAGCCTGGCCAGGGCTGCACCCAAGGTGGACCCAAAATGGGCACAAAATGGACAAACAGTCACGAGGTCTCACACTTTTGTAAGTTTTGGTCTATTTGGATATTGGGGTTTAATTGTCCATTTCCAGCTGCAGGTTATGAAGTCTCATCCTTCTTGTTTTCTCCCTTCAGCCACCCTTGTTTGTGCTTTTGGGCCTGAAAACGTGTACCAGTTGTCCTTGGTGTCCATTTGGGAAAGGATTTATTTTGTGTCCCTGCTGTGTGCAGAGCTGAGTGACACTGACTGTGAGCTCAGAACTGCACCCCTGGGCAGCACAGAATCTGAAATACAGGAAAGCTCAAACTTAAGGCATCAGGTCAGTTCTTTAACTAAATTTAGTAAGACTTTCCCCGTCCTTACAAGGTGAATTCAAGGAAGTAATGTAGATCCTGTGAGCTCTGGGCCCTGTGTCTCTGACCTGATCCCCACCACTCACCTGTGTCCGTCTGGTCCACAGAATCTGCAGCTTCACTGAGGATTTGGGATGATCTGTCTCATTTGGCATAGTTCTGCCTGATCTTGTGAAGCTGTGGACAAACTGTTGTTAATGTATTATCCAGCCCCCGTGAGTGATAAAGGTTACATATATTGAAGGTAGGCTGCAAAAGGTCATAGATTAGAAATCCCCCAAATTAAAAAAATATAATTGAGTTTTCATCTGTACGCATCCAGAAAAAGTCACACTCCATCCTTCCATATGTAAATGAGTTGAACCTAAGCTATAATGCATGTTGTGGGTTTTTTTAGCCTTGAAAGCATTTTTTTAAGAATGTAAAATTGTAAGTAAATTATAACTTTTTTAGGATCTCTGAGGCATTATCTTATCTTTTGTTCATACTGAATCTTTGTATGAGAGACTAACTGATGAGCAAGTTTGCAGTTAAACTTTTCAAGTTGTTTTGAACAGTTTTTCATGAGTATGCCCATGTAATTTTCCACATCCACTCTTACCCATATTTGTTTTCTATGCTTGAACAAAATTAGCAGGCTGTGATATGTGTGTGTTCTTATTTTTGTCTAAAAAGACAAGTTTAGTGTGAATGTCTGAAATAGAGCAGGTCCTCTCAACTTTCAGTGATACACTGTCCTACCTACCTACTTAAGAGAGGCACTTTTTAAGATCTGACTCTTTTCTGGGTAAGAACATTGTAGGCTTAATGCTGCTCTCCCACGTACATCAACCGAGTGGAGGTGGCATGTGAATTAATTAAAAATAAATCTTGTTCTATATTTTATTTTTAATCCTGTATTTTATCTTCAGTTCGTATCCATTGTAAAATTCTCATCTTGTTGTCAGTCCCAGTGAGAGGATTATTAGAGATGTTACCTTGTTAAGCAGCATATGTATTTTTTTTAATTTTATGGGGCTGTAAAGCGATGCAAATATCATTCTTTTATGGCTGCTTTAACAAAGTGAAGTGCTTGGTTCAGAGTAAAACAGACATGTAATGAAAAAAAAAAATCCACATCCCTCATAATTTTGAATGCTAGTTCCATGGTATTAATTTAAAAGTTTTAGCTTTATTAAAACTTTCACCCTGTGTTGATTTGTGCTCTGCTCCCATCCCTGCACTCCAGCCTGTCAACACAAGGCAGCTGCAGTTTAATCTGCTGTTAATTCCTACTGTGCTCCTCTGGGAGGTCTCAGGGGTGTCCTTCAGGCCTTACTTTGGCACTCTTTATAATTCTCTCCTCATGGCTGTTGCCAAGGCACTGCAAGTTTTGTTCTGTATTTTGCATTATTCTCCATTTCCAAATTAATGAATTGTATCTACATGCCATAAGTCATGAAGGAGTTATTTCAGTTTTTCTGTTCTCTCTCCCTGTTTCCCTGAGGTACAAACTTTTCTTAACTTACTCTCTAATGGAAGGGTTTTTGGGGTATAATTTGAATCATCTCTTCTTCATTCTGCTCAATATTTTGGACATGTGAAAGGGCTAAAAAAAGCCTGTGTTGTCAGTGTTCCTTTCTCTGCAGTGTTGTCCCTGTTATTTTTGTAGTGAACTTTATATCTATTTGTGATGGCTCAGTTTATATTTGGTAAGATTTCAGCTGTGTTGTGTTGTTGTGACTGTGGGTTTTGCTGTGATGAAGTGAAGCTCCCACAATGAAATCTGCACTGTTTGTCTTGTAATGATTTTATTACCAGGTTTTTCCAGAAAGAAAAAAATATTGTCTCTTTATATGACTAGAACAACTATTTTTAGGTTCAGTTGTTTGCAGAGGGGTTTTAGAGGATATTCTTGTGCACTTGGGAGAAAAGTGGGTATAAATCACTTTTAGAGAGAGAAGTGGAGGTCCAGACAATCCCCCCTGAACCTGGTCAGAAAAGCAACTCCTTTCTGCATCTGTTCACTTACCCAGGTGGGAAGATTTGTAATAAAAAAACCCCATTTTACCTGGCAGAGACATATAACTTTAAAATTTACTAAATTATGTACTTTAAGTCTGTCTTATCAATCTGGTTTTGAATCATGAGACATGCATTAAATAGGAATTGATGCTCAGATGATTCTTTTTACAGAAGTTATGCTTAAAATAGCTTTGAGTGGGTTTCCATTTTTTTACAGAGTATGATTTCTTCCTCTCTCCCTCCTCCTTTCCACCCTGTTCCACAAAAGTAAGCCCATGGGACAGCCTACATTCAAATTTCTTCTTTTTGTTTTATTATAGAAAAAAGATAAAACTGATGAAATACCTATGGGAATGCCAAGTAACTGTGCTGTGACATTATTTTACAAGACAACTCATCAGACTTACAACTCAGGTGAGCTGCCATAGGTGAACTGTCATGTCCTCAGCCAAGGAATGGTGTTCTCTGTCACCTCCACTGGGTGAAGACTCTGCACCTCAGTGGTGTCATGAGGCAGAGTTCTCTTTAGCACAGAATGATTTTTAGCTTCCATAGATAATTTTCTTTTGTTTTGTTTTTTGTTTAACTGCAATGTTTTCCTTGGTCCCTTTACAAGAATAAAGTGAGTAGTAACTCCTGTCTTCCAGAAGCATCTCAGTCCTCATTGCCACCATCCATGTTTGAAAATTTCTTCAGAAGATTGTTTCAAAAGGGTTCATTCCTTTCCAAAGCTTTAATTTTTGTGGGGTTTTTGCCTTTTGATCTTGGCAAAAATGTTTGATTGCTTTCTTCTGCTTTCTATACCATGTTTTTTGGCAACTGTTCAATTGACTACCTGAAAGTTAAGCTTTCATTGTCTTATACTGAGAATGTTTAAGGCCATGTAAGCTTAACTTCCAGATAGTCAACTGAAATATATATACCTGGGCACTCTTGAAAATGTTCTTACCTTCCTGTCACTCCTCATCTAAGTAACAGGGAAGGGCAGTCATTATTTTCTTACTAGGGTGTTCCAAGGGTGATCATTTACTGCTTATAAATTTCTTGGAAGGTAAAAATCCTCCACCTCTTATTGATCTTTCTATTTTAAAGGTCTAAGATATAAAAGAATAGTGTGCCATGAATGAATATATAACGTTATCTCTGGGATTTTTTTTCAGAAAGAAGTAAATATCCCCTTGAGGAAAATGATGCCTTTGAGTGCCAGGGCACTGCTGAGTGGTACTAAAACAGCTTTTTGGGTTTAGATAACTGTCACAAGTGTTGACATTTGTGAGGGGGAGCAAATAGGGAAGTGTGTTGGGAGTAAACACTGGCAGATGCCTTTTCCACCAGGTCTGGTATGGTGAGAAGATGTGCAAAAAGAACAGAAGATGTGCAAAAAGATCCTCACTCTGGAACACGCCTGCTGCTCACTGTGAGCTCAGTGCTGCACCCACATAATTCATTTATTCCCTGCCTCCCCTTGAGGTGGGAGAGCACACAGGTCTGGGAATGCACTGCCCCCTCCCTAAAAATCCTGCTGGAAAAACTTTTTCTTTGCTTCAGAAATGCAGAAATTGTGTTTTTCAGTGTTTCAAGGTGCATCAGGACAGTAAAGATTTAGATTGTTGCCAGTGAATGAGGGAAATGCCCTGCAAATGGTGAATTTCCCACAGGCTGGCTGGGCCACAAGCATCTTGACTTTTTAATTTTCCCTTTTTTTTTTTTGTAAAGCAAGCTTTTGGAATTACTCAGGTAGAACTGCTCTCCTACTGCCAATATTAGCAATATTTTCTTACCCAGCTTCTGTGTAGTGCTTTCACTTTTTTCCATTTGTTTTGGGACCATGGTACTTCTCTGTGCCTCACTGAATTGTTACCTGGGTTAATTTGTAATTTTGTTCACATCTGCATGATGCTGCAAGTATGAGGCATTCTATTAATTTCAGGAATTACGATTTTTATGATGAGTTTCCTGCTCTTAATTAGGGGACTTGGTGCACGAGTAACTAATTCCAGCATAGGCAGAGGTTTCTGTGATGGCAAGAGATTAAACACCTTGCATTTAGCATGCAGATAGGAATGTTTCCAGGGCTGACATTTGAGCTTGCTAAATTACAGTTACTGCTCCATAGCACAGAGAGAAAACTTAATTTAGAAACTGAGCTCCTGTGACTCCAGGTGAGACAGTTTGTAATTCACTGGTCCTCGAACAAGGAAAATGATCCCACTGTGGTGAAGAATTTAGCTGGTTATATGTAGCTGAACATTTGTAATTGTTTGTCTTATGGCCCTTGAGGTTGGAATGGGGCTGAGTTAGTGTTGCTGCTCTATTTAGTGATTTTGTTCAGCGTTTGGAGCAGCAGGACAATGTCTCTGGTGCTCTGCAGTGCACAGAGCAGCTCAGGTGACAACAGCAGTCCCCTGCCAACAGGCTCTGAGCTTGTGGAAGGCAGATATTGTAATACTGCAAGGGGTTTTAAAGCCATCATTCCAGGGCAGTTATATGAGTGAGGTTACATCACTTTATTTACTTATTTAAAGTAAATAAGGATCTATGCACCCTTCATGGCACTTAAACTGAAATGATGAATTAGCTCACCTAACACCCTCTTGAACAACAGTGGTAAGGGCAAGGAGAAAATAAACATTAACTTATTGCAACTTTCTCCTCATTGCCTTGATTATGATTCTGCACCTTAAAATGCAGGAAGTGTATGTGAGGCTTCTGCTGGAACAAAGGAAAGGCCTCAGGAAATTTACAGACCAGCTGACGTGTGTGCTTGTGCTTAAATGTGCCACTGGAGACGTGGAGCAGCTGATGTTGCTTCAGTTTCCAGAGCAGTTGGATTTGCTTTAATCCTTGTATGAAGTTATGTATTGGCTCCTTCTCAAGCTCACAATTACAGTGGCTCTTACAGAAGGCACAGCAGATAATCTCCTGGCCTCCTGCAGACAAAAAGCAATCTGCTTTCTATCCTGCTCCTTGATCATGCTGCAGCAGCTGGGAATGTGATGCTCAGAGCCAGGGGCCACTGCTCAAGGGAAAGTGCATCATCCCCTCTCTGTTTCCTGTGTTGCTGCATTTGCCTTTTTGTGGAGTCTCCTAATGCCTCCTCCCACAGACCTCGAACAAAGAGTTGTCATAAGCTGGAATCCTGCAGAATATTAAAGAGATTCCCATCACCTCCCCTGAGGGTGTCAGTGTTAAAAGTTGAACCATCAGATGCAGGGAAAGTGAGAAGAAATGTGCTAGCCATGGAGCTGTTGTCACCTTTCCAGGGGCTTCTCTTTAGGTTTGGAGAGGAAGGGGCTGATCCCTGTCACACAGAAGTGGATATAAACCATCAGCTGTTGGGTCCAGCCCTCTGGAGAAGGGAAATGCACTTTGCCACTCAAGGGGCTCCAATAATCAGCTCCATGGTAAACGTTGGGTCTGGCTGCCACAGGCTGGATGAGATGCTCTCTTCCAATCTGCAGGGTGTTGACATTTCCATCCTAAAGTGAGAAGGAACTAAGACCTATATTTTTCATGGGAGTGAGTGGAAAAAGCTATGCTTTAAGAAGCTCTGTAGGGAATTTACAATCTCTAGACAAGTAGAGATTTGAATATGGTTTCCTTCTTTCCTTATTAATTATTTTAATTGTGGAGTTTTATTTTTGTTTACTTTGGATTAGGTTTTTTTTTCCCTTTCCATATGTTGATCTGTCTGCTGCCAGAGACTTCCGTACCCCAACTGGCATATGCCTGTGAAATGTATATTTCTTACGAATTTGTTGTCAACGTCCGTCTTTCTTTATTAATACCCAAACTCCACTCCTTTTTGTTTTAAAAATACAACCATAAGTGAAAATAGCTCCTGGCCAATTGCTGACAAGACAAGTGCTGTTGTCTTTCATTTAAAAAACTCACTCATGAAGTTTTTTCTCCTTTAGTCAAGATGGTGGTCTCCTTTTCATTTAATGGTGTTGCTGCATGTAATCCTTTTTATCAGCTAATTTTGAATGAGAGAAAGAGAGTTAGAGAGTGAACGAGCTAAAAGTAGAACTGCAGTGCCAAAAAGTGCCTGTTTTTCTCTCCTCTTTCTCCTGTTCCTCCCTAAGAACACCTCATTTAGGACAGGAAAATGTCTGGTCCAGCTGTCATGGAAGTGTTATTTATAAGTACAATTTTGAAAATGAATATATTATGCTTTTTATAGCTACTGTCAACAACTACCAGGACAGAACAACTTGTGCAGCTGGCATGGGAAGCCAAAGTAAAAGTCAAATTTAAGAAAAGATTTTGCTTTCTTGGTCTGCTGTCAGAGGTAACAACTGAATTTGGCCTTGATTTTCTCTTTCCTTTCCACATCCACAGAGGAACAACTGTCTGGTTGGAACACAGGTGGAGAAAATAGATGGGGAGAAGTGAAGAAAAGAGCAGCAGCACTGTGAGTTCTGTTCATGATACTGTCAGTGAGAAGCACCAAGCTCTGCTGTGGGGTTTTTCAGCTGACATTTCATTTCCAGCCAGTTGAGAGGGTGGTTTGGTAGAAAATGGTTTTCTTGACTCTTGAGATTCTTGAGACCTCAAACACTTTTATTTGCTCTGAAAGGGAAATACGAGGCATTTCACCTTAAAAGAGCAAAACCAACAAAAACATAGAGATGCAAATGTGCCTGAGTGACTGGGGCACTGAAATGTAGAAATGCATTTTACCATCTGTAACTATCTCTCAGTATTTTAGACAAATGTATTAGGTGTTCTCTGTGGGAGAAAATAAGGATAGTGACGTAAATTTTTAAGTTGATGTAACTGTTTAATTAGAACAAATGTATTGTCTATGCCTTCAAAGTTTTTGGTTAATCTGGCAGAATAAATAACAAGTACATGATGTTAATGGAGATATAGACTTTTCCAGAGTAAATATGGATGGGATAGAACATGTGACCTTATTTTCACAGAGGATTTTCCAGCTGAGCAAAGGGAGGAATGCTGGCCTTTGGGGTGGGTGGGCACCCTGAGGCTGGGAGCTGTGACAGGGACTCTTTCCTTGGTGTATTGTCAGCAGGGCTTTCAAATGAGTGTGAGAGTGACAATAGCCCTCAGCTTGAGGCACCACCTTTTTCACCATAATAAACACATTTCAACTGCTAATAATGGGCCCAAGAGGGAGAGAGAGGGAAAATTTTATTAAATATATCTCATAACAGAAAGCTTTTTCATCTGTTAGCAGGCGAGCAAATTACTGTCATCAGTGATGTGTGAGGAGATTGACAATGCACCACTTTGGAGAGGGAAAGGCAGGAACAGAGGCAAAATTAACATCACAAAGTTACTGCCTAGTCACGTCGTGCCTCTTCTCTGACCCACAGATTTTCAAAAAGAGAATCATTACTTTTATCGTGGATTTTTCTGACCTGCAGTTCACACTGGAAAGGCACCTCATTAGGCTGTTGGCAGTGTGTGCTCAAAGCTTGGGGAAAATATTGTCAAAGGCACTCCACCTGACTGCCCTCCCCTTTGAGGTACATCAGCAACTTAGCTTCCATTCTCAAAGTAATTATTGTTTTATTTTAGCATTCTTAAATAATAACTATGACCAAATAAAAGCTTTTCTATGAGTTTCTCCCCCCTTTATGCAGTGACCATTTTTGGTAAAAATATTTTGCCTCAGTAGATGTTTGATGTATCCTAAAGCAAGGTTTAATCTAAATTTGTTCCTGAATCCAGAAATAAAAAGGTAGCTAATACTTTATTCTGATTTTTCTGTGCTAATTTAAAATAGTGCTTGCATTGAAAACTCTTTTGCTTTGCTGAAAGCTAGAAACATCCAGAGTTTAGTGGATATTTCCTTTAACTTCAGTTGTTCCAGTTTATTCAACCACCTGAACATACACAGGCATCGAAAGCCCTGATCCTGAAGAGGCTATACATGACTTTTATGCCCAAGTGAGCAAACAAGTGAATTGAAACTTGTACCTTGATAACTTTCAGAAAGAAAATACTAAATTGGTGCTTGTTCTGAAACATGGAAAACAGGTTTTACATATCATTAGCTTGCAAAACTGATTCTTTCACAAAAGAGAGATACTGGAAAAAACCCCTAACTTTTCATGCAACAAAGTGATTTTTTTTGACATAATGCCCAATTGAGATAAAATGTAAATGTCAACATTTCAGAAGAAAATGTCTTAAAGTAGTCAAGATGAAACCTGTGTTTTGACACCCTGCCATGAAAACAGATATGATCCCATGAAACATTTCTGTTGCATGCTTTCAGCCAACTCAAGAAAGCACCAAAATACATCTGGTTTCATTTCATAAATTTAGAAATATCCCTTTTTTTCTCTTACTTGCATAAGCTGTAATCAGAAGCTGCTTGTCAAACCAATCACTGTATGATTAGATTAGCTCTTACCACATATGTCTGAGTTTTCCCAATGATTTTGATTTACTGTGGACATTTAGTAGTTACTGTAACCTTTATCACTCAACATTAGTTTTTGCTAACATTTTAATCCCTGGCTCTCACTGTTGTATTGTCCTATCAGCACAGTTGTTGGTGTATTTGTTAGGTTGTGGCCCCCCTGCAAAGCTAATTAATTCTTGTTTCATCTAGAAATATAGTTAGCCTTGTGATTTAAAAATCCTGTAGTTTAAAGATCAAGGCTGCCTCCAGCCCTGGGTTTAGCCTTGGGAAAACCTTTTAACTCTTCAACTGCCTGTGCAGGGTGATCGTAGTGCATCTGGTGGTTCCTGTGGGGCTTTGTGGTCCCCTGGCCATGGGCAGAAACTGGTGCTGTGTGAGGAAATTAGAGATAAACCATGCCCCAGGGAGATGGGGGCATGGAAATGAGAGTTTTGGCAGGTGCAACTGCAGAGAGGAAGAAGATGGTCCTGGAAGGAGTGTAGACAGTGGGTTCAGTGTCTGAGGTCCCAGCCATTCTCAGATCTCTTGTAGTGTCACATTAAACATTCTTCTAAGGCCTGTAAAAGAATGATCTGCTAAAGACACATTCACAAGGAATGTCTATGCTAGTAGAAAAATATATGGATTTGGTCTTAGGTCATCATTGCAATGTAAATAATTAATAAGGTAACAATTAATACAGCACTATTATCTATGGGCAGAGAGATGAAGCAGTTCATCACTCACAATCATTGTGCATTTCACATTAAGGCAGTGTGCAACTCCCTATTTTCACCTCTGTGTGTGTGTAGAAGCCTCTGCATTAAAGTAAAGTAATAATTGTAGTTGTGATGCCTTGGGAAGGCTGAGCTGGAACAGAGGCTGGACAGAGCTGGAGAATAAAGTAGATATGTACTGAAAGGCCTTTAAGATCCACCTTGGGCAGGACAGGGCCTGACCAGGGCTACACCCAAGGTGGACCCAAAATGGACACAAAGTGGGCAAACAGTCACGAGGTCTCACACTGTTATGAGTTTTGGTCCATTTGCATCTTGGGGTTGAATTGTCCAATTGCAGCTCC
>JBBMKD010000194.1:13325671-13438803 GCA_037834095.1 Argya squamiceps
ATAAATCTGGACAGATTTTGCTTCTTGGGAAGAACTTGCAGTTGGAATATCTGCTGTTACCATTAAGTCAGAATAACATAAGAAGTATGGAAATGCAGAAGGTTACTAAAAAGTAAACATTCATTAACTTTTTCAGAATGAATTCTAGCTTTGTTTTTAAAGTGAAGGAGAAGGACCATTTGCAGGAGGGAGCTGGACTGTTCAAAACCAAGAGGAGAGTGGTCTTCTGGTCAGAAATAATATTCTGTGGTTAAGCAGTGTTTAGAATAAGAGTCTGAAAGTGTTAGGAATAATAATGGTACAAGATAATGGCACATTGGAGATGTCAGTGACAGAAAGCTGGAGCTGCCCCTCAACACTGGACTTAAATCTCATTGGAAGAGTCAGGAGGGTTTGAAGTGTCCCAGGTAAGTCTGTCCCATTTCTCCTCTTGCTCAGAGCTGGCACCTGGAGGATCCTGGCTGCTGCCCAGCAGGGCTGCTCCTCTTAATGCCTTGAGAAGGCTGACCTGGAACAGAGACTGGACAGAGCCAGAGAATAAAGTAGATATTTATTAAAAGGCTTTAGGATCCACCTTGGGCAGGACAGGAGCCTGAGCAGGGCTACACCCAAGGTGGACCCAAAATGGTCACAAAATGGACCCAAAATGGTCACAAAATGGACAAACGGTCACGAGGTCTCACACTTTGATAAGTTTTGGTCCATTTGCATATTGGGGTTTGATTTCCCAATTACAGCTTTAGATTATGAAGTCTCATCCTTCTTGTTTTCTCCCTTCAGCCCACCCTTGTTTGTGCTTTTGGGCCTGAAAGTTGTCCCTGGTGTGCAGCAGGAAAAGGATTTGTTTTGTGTCCCTGCTGTGTGCAGAGCTGAGTGACACTGAGTGTGAGCTCAGAACTGCACCCCTGGGCAGCACAGAATCTGAAATACATGAAAGATAAAACTTAAGGCATCACTCTGAGGCTGCAGAGATGTTTGACACTCAAACCCCAAGCGTTTTCTCCTGGGCTGCAGTCCCACTCCCACCTGCAGCCCTGGTGTGCCCTGGGGGCTGTCTGTGCTCACCCCTCTCCCTTGTTCTCCCAACGCTGGGGCTGTGCCTGCTGGGAGGGAGCCAAGGAGCAGATGGAGTTTAGAAGCAATCTCTGGGAAGGACAATGTTACAAATAGCTCTCAGTCTACCAATGGAACTCAAAACTGCAAGATTTTCTGCAAAAAAAAGTTCAGCTTTGGCAGAAAGCAAAGCAAAGCCAAAGAAAACACAAAAAGGGATTTTCCACTTGGAAGTTGTTTGGTTTGAGGTCTGCCAATAACTGCTGTAAAATCTTTGAGTTTCTGGTCTGAAGAAGATCCTTTATGCACAGGCCCCTAACACATTCTTTCCTCCCTGGTCACTTGGGGATGTTCTGCCTGTCACCTGGCTGTGTTAGCTGCAACCAGAAGTGGCCCAGAGCTGTGAGATCTGCTTCAGCTCTCTGACAGGTCTCCTGATGCTGTTTTACACCACAACAACACAGATTGTGACTTCAGAAGGCTGAAAATGACTCCTTTATTTTTGAGATGTGTCTCCCTTTTATACTATTTTACACAGACCAATTTGATTGGTGAAACAAAGACAAACCTCTTCACTCACATTGGTCAGAGCAGAGGGACATCAAGAAGAAGTCCCTCCTAGGAAAAGGAATGAATAACAAAGTTAGTTACAAAAACACCTTTCTTGTTTATAGAAAATTCCCTGGGAAAAGAATTTCAGAAAACCAAAACGCCTCAGGCATGGAATCAGGTTTACAGTCTCCAAATGAACAGCAGTGGCTGCAGTTTGGCTGATGAGCAGCACAGGGCAGAGAATGCCCTGCCTTCCCTTAGAGATGCTCTGGGGTTTTCCAGGGAGAGCACAGAGCTCTTTTTCCCCAGTGGTGAATTACCTAATTTCAGTAAATTGCCTCCTTTCTGGGTTATACAAGCAACTTTCCTTTATAGCTCTACAAGGACATACTGCCATGCATTCTGCAGAAAATACATTGTGATACCAGTTGCTAACAGACTTAAAAAAAAAAAAAACCTCAATGTTTTTCTCTTTTAAAAAGAAGTAATTTCATTAGTATTTTTCCAAATCAATGAACAAGTAAAGAATATGTCCCTGCATACCATTTTCAGGCACAGCTACATCCTTGGTAGTAACTTCACATCGATAAATTAACAGCAGTTTTTATTATTCATGGTTTTGTCTATTTTGTGGAGACAGAACAACACTAATCAGTTGATTCGACTTCTTCTGAAATAGCTATTGTAAAGCTTATATGAAGAGGAGATAAGAACACAGGACGTCTTTATTCTGGAGAGGGAAACAAAACACTAACACTTTTCTGTAATCTCTTTTCTTTGGATGAGTTTTTCTTGTTCATTTGCTTGTTGGTGATTTTTTTGGGGGTGTTAGTGTTAATAATTAGATAGAGATGTGCAGAAAACAGAGGGTAAGTGATATTCTGTGCTCAAACCTAATGGTCTTTTTGCTGTTAAATATAGGTGGTTGTTGCAAGAGTTGTCTATGCAGAAAATGATTTCAGCTAGAAGATAGTCTCAGGAAAAAATGGGATTGCATGATTTGGAGGGTAAAGGCTCTGTAAGACAGCACTCACCGGTCTAAATCTTCTAAATACAATCTGCATAATTCCACCTCATCCTTTAAATCTGTTACATGCACAGTTATAAAGGTGAGAGCTTTAATGTGGAATGGTCATGGACTTCTGTGGGAATCTGATCTGCCCTCAAAGCTGTCACAGCTTCATAAGACATTAGTCCCATAGCCTGTATCCAAATAATTGCATTTTTTTTACATTCACATGATATTCCTCTCTTACTGCACTTCTGTAATTTTCCACATTAGTTTGATGGGACAATTAAATGCTCTTGCTTGTGAGATAAATAATTCATGGCTTCTGAAGCATAACTGTGTAGTCATATCATGTGAAGGCAATGTTTTATGCAGCTTTGTTTTAATTCATGCTTTGTTACCTTTATCATCACTAATTGTTGTTTTATAACAAAGCTATAGTTTGGAATCAGAACAGTTATGCTTTAATTTAAGCTGAACTGGAACCTGACACTAGCAGTGTGTTTGTCTCTTCCAGAAATGTGGCCCTGCAAAAGGCTGCTGTGCTCTCTGTCCATTGATATAGGGAATATATCCACTGGTATAGGGAATATATCCCATTTGAATGGGGTATATGCCATCTGTTGTCTCAAAAGTATTAAGGAAAATTGGTACCTGGAAGATCTGAGTAACTATTAATATGTACAGAAAGCTTCCCTATGAGTAAATAATATCTGCAGATCTCTGGAGATGATGTATCTTAATGCAGCTTGAATGTAATATTTCCATTTGTAAACAAATTTGATCAAATACAATAAACAGTGCTTGGAGCCTTAATGTAATTCTATTACCTATAAGTCAGTACAGGAAACAGCAATGCAGATGCCTAACAAGAGGCAGAGTAGCTTCTTCAGCTTTGTTGATAAATATCTCTGTAAGTCATGTAAGCCTAATAATCAGGCAGAAAAGCAGGAGAAAGTAATAACCTCAGTCTTGTCAAAACATAAATGGAATACAGATGAAAGTTAATGCTTTGAATAAAAATGCATGCCAGATTTAATGTAAGGAATAATGACATAGAGCTGAAATTCAAAAACTAATAAAAATATTATTTGATATCCTGCTATACAGGGAAATACAAAGTGCTCTGAGGTGAAGACCAGAAAGGATAGACAGGCCATTTTTGGGGGGTTCTTTGGCTGGCCATACCTTCATTTAAGTAAACTAGGGGATGGAGGGTACTTGGGGCCTTCAAATACAAGCAGATAGTATATGACAACTTTTGAAGTGCTGAATTTAACAGCCTGAGGAGAATTTAGATTTTTTTCCCCCTACTGATCTTTCACCTTGGGTTTAATCATGTAACTGTAAAACCTTTAATCTCTAAAATGGCAATACTTTTAGATAGCTTGTAAAAGTGTTGGGAGAGAGAAGAATTTTATCACAGCTCTGAAGTTACCACATGCTTTTTTTTTTTTTTATTTCTGCAGTTGGTGGCAGGGCTGCAGTGCTGGTCCCACGTGCTGATGGTTGTGAAGAGAAGCCAGGAGAGCAAAGGTGAGACTGTGGTACCAATGCTGGGCTGTGTCTGCCTCTGAGGGGGGCCCAGGGAAGGTTGGAATGCAATGCAGGAATATTGAAATAAAAAATAAATAAAATATAAAAAAACTCAAATAAACAACTAAATAAGTATGTGTGTAGCATGCAGGTAAAAAAAAACCCACCCTAATCTGTAAAAAAAGACATTGAGTCTGTTATGTCTGCTGCTTCAATAATGAGGTTAGAATATTTCCACATTTTGTTTTTAAATGCTCTTCCAGTCTGTCACCCACACTCTATTTTTGCAAGTATGTCAATACTTAGCAGTTGGAATCAAAGAGATTGGAGCTGTGTTTTGAAAGCACTATTAAGAAAACCCAACAAAACCCAGTATTAATTCTATTTAACAGGGAGGAGACACCTCCCAGCATAAAGGAATGATCTCCAATGCACAGGTTGACATCAAACACAGTGAAAATTCCTGTTGTGTTGACTGACAGGAGGATCCCACCCATTGTGGAATCAAAGGAGTAACCAAATCAAGATTTTATGTTTCCACCAGATCATGGTGACAGAAGGGCTCCATCCTGCTTGATGTAAATATAAAAGAATTGATATTTTTTCTCTTCCCCACCCCTCTTACCACACACAGCCTGTGAGCTCTTGCTGGCTGTCTCTGGTCAGGAAGAGGCAGTGCAAAGTAATTCCATAACTGTATTCTTTCTGAAGGGAGTTTTAGAAATGTGCTGGGATTAAAGGAATTCAGATGAGTCTGATGAGGCAGATGCTTGAATTTATTGCAGCTTGATGGCTCTTCTCTATTATCTGCCTGCTTTCAAACCTAGTCCAGCCATGGGTGTGAGCTGGCAGTGTGATGTCCCTTCTGAACGTGTGTGAATAAATGTGTTTTTTTGGGTTTGAACACAGGTATGTACAAGACTAGGAAATGGATCAGCAGCTGCAGAAGTCCTATGTGTAAAAATATGATTAATTTTTGTAGAATTTTTTCTTTCTGGGTTTTTCTTGTTATTTTCTTCAAAAATTTTATCAGTTTTGGCTCAAAAAACCCCCTCCTTTCTGTTGTCTAATCACCCTGGCTCTAGCTATGGAGAGGCTGCACAATGTCAGTAAATAATCTGGTGCCACATCTCTGAAATATTTTCAGTTCAGTGCTGCATGGTGAAGTGTACTTGTTGCTTTCCAACTGAGATCTTGAGGAATGACCTCCTTTATGAGACATATTTCCTTTCCTTGTAATTTCCAAAAGTAAAATATAACTTTACATGGAAACTTGGGGAAATGGAGAGGCACACAAGTCCACATTTCAGAGATGCATGTGATTATGGGATTTAATCTGAGGAGGCCAAACCTCTCAGCAAGATTGCATCTGACTTTGCAAGGCTTGGCAAACCTCCAAGTCAGAAGAATGTTCCTGTTTTTTCTGTTAAAGGAAGAAATACTTTTCCACTTTTCCTGTTAGCTGAGAAAATTCAGCAAATTTCCATTCCAGGAAAAATGAAAGAATAGCCTGGCCTGAAATAATTGAGTTGGTACGTTATATTTTATATCAGTGTTATATTTTATATTAAAAAAAAGAAGGACTTGAGAAGGTTTGTCTGTAACTCACCTTTTCCATTTTAGCCTTCACACTGACAAGTTTACTTGAAAATCAATATTTTACATTGAAAAAACCCCGTTCTGTGTCAGTAACACTCTCAAGCAATATAGATCTTAAAGAAACATGCTGAGATGTGGCAGGTAAATATTTGTAATGAATAATCTGTCTGAAGCCCACAAAAACTGCAGAAAAAAATAAAGATGGCCAGTTTTCACAGTGGTGCTCTGGAGCAGCTCTTCTTCCCCTTCTTGGATAGTTTTGCCCAGTGTTTTTTACCACAGTTTTTTGCCTCATTACTCTTCCTTTGGCAGCTGTGCCTCTTCTCCCTGCAAATGTCAACCCTCAGCAAAAAAGCCTCTCTCAGGCAGCAATTGCACAGGCTGCCCTGCAGGAAGGAGGCATTTAGCACAGTGGAAATCATGCCAGCTACTCTGGGAGCTTTCTGTCTGTCCCAGTTTTTTTTTCTCATGTAAAGAGAAATAGGTGGAGGGGTGTGGGTTGAGCAGGGTGGGTAAGAGAGGCAGGAAATTGTATCTCAGCTCTGCTCTGGGTATGTGTCACCTCAGCTGTCTGTGTTCCACCCTTGAACACAATGAAGGTGCTCATAGTTGTTGCTTTTATCTTTTCTTTTTTTTTTTCTTTTTTTTTTATTTTTTTGCCAGGGTCGAGTTTAAATGCTTGAAATGATATTTCGTGTTTGGACTCAGATGTTTATTAATTCTTATTGATATTATCTTCTCACAAACTGAGTTCTACAGCACTTCTAGCTAACTAAGTAAAAATGGCACCCTCTCTAGCTCTTTACAAGGCCTTTTAAGCACAAACTCTCCAATTAAGAAATGACACCTGAGTTATTTTTACTTTTAACCCAATAACCGACCACCCGTGGCCCACAATGTGGAGTTTTAGACCCAATTACAAAATATCACCTAAACCCATGAAGAAGAAGGTGAAAAAGGACTGGCCTCTGCCCTAAAACCTCCATCTTGCTTTATATATGTATTACTATATTCTAAACCCTTAAACTCCAAGTTTTCCACCCTGTGATATCACACATTTCTATTCAAACTCCACACCCACAATCCCAGTGCTGTCACTCAACTTTGGAAGCCTTTTCCATGGCCTGAGGTCAATGCAGTGTTTGCTTGGGGGTCAGTGCCTGTCAGCACAGAAGGGCTGAAATTCTCAGTGCCCAGGGCTCCAACACACAGTTACCCATGTCTTGTAAAACAATTCAGGATTTATAATCTGTAAAGGGTTCTTGATCCCATATCCTGAGGAAGGCAGCAGGGTGATGGTTGGATTCTTTGTACTCTTGAATAGGAAGGGTTTAATCTGAAAAAAAAAATTGTCAATTCTTTTCACTGCAAAGCTGGATTTTCTCATCCAGGGAACTTGTACTGGAAGCAAATCCATAATTTTTGTGTTCTACATCCATACATGTAGCCTAGATCTGTAAATTTCCTGTTACAGAAGCAAACTCTCCAGAATTAGGCTGTCCAGCAGCTCCCAATATTTCAGCCCTACATAAACCCTGGATTGAGGTGAAAGTCACTAAAATCATCATGAAGGCAAAGTGGAACAATTCTCTCCTGTCTTAATGGCACATTGGAATGTGGAATATATTTTTATTTTTACACTTCCATATTCCCACTCTGTCATTAAAAACAAGTGCATTTTGCCCTACATGTAAAGTAACAGAGAAGGTTTAACCTCCTGGAAAAGCCAGGGCAGCCATCCTTGGAGAACATGTCACAATCTGTGTTTGTAGGGAGCTTTGCTGCAGATGCTTGGAGGTTTCAGGCAGATTTTATAAAGAGAAATTATGTCTCATTCTGGAGAAAATGAAGAAAAGACAGAACTCCAGCCTGTCTCATCAGAGTGTGAAAAAGAATTCAGGTTACACATTGAATGTAAATGAAGTATTTTGATTATTTTTTTGCAATTTTATGGAGATTAGAGTTTTTCTGTGAACAGTACAGCTTGAGACTGATTTTTTGCATCACAATCTGAAAGCAAATGTTCAAACAGTAGGAACTTCAAAACAGATTCCCCCTACTTTATTTATATATATGTGTGTATGTATGCATATATAATTTTAAGGGAATCTATTTTTGTTTAAAAGAAGTACTCTTCCCCCATCCTAGTTGAATTGTCATTGCACTCTTCAAATATTTTTGGGATATGGATCAACTTTTGTAGTGTAAATATGCAGTTCCTATGTAATACACCTTTTATTATGACTGATGATCATAGGGCTGCCTCAGCTTAGAGGATGATAATCAGGGGCCTTTTAGAATATTTAAATAGTAGAAAGATTCGATTTTCTTTTCTTTTCCATCCAGTTTTCTCATTGTTTTACAAAATGATGAAATTATGAGAAGAGTCAGTATGTTCTCTAATTCCCTACAAGGGAGGACTTGTGCTTTTTTGTTTTAAAGGGGTTTGTGTCATGAGTGACTTTACCTGTATTACAAAGAGAAAAGAAAGATGAAAATAAAGAAGAGGCTCGACATTGATGCACAGAGAACAGGACAGGAGTGTTACCTGAGAAAACCCCCTGAAATTCAGCACTCTGTGTGCCAGAAGCACTTTCAAAGTGATCCCACAGCTGTGTGGTTGAAATCTTCCTTCATGTCTCCAGCAGAGAAGGGAAAACAGAGAATTCTCCACATTTTAGAGTTCTGCAGCTCAAGGGGAGAGCTGTGAAATGCCTGATTCCAGTTCTCCCCAACTTCATGGCAGCAATAAAGAGAGCACAAGCAGAAAAGAACCAGATGTTTAACTGCTCAAAAAGACATATTGACATTGGCACATACTTATTTGCTGCAGCATTTTCTGGGATTTGTGCTGCAATGGAAGCTTTTTAATAAAGCAGTTGATATCTTGCCATAAAAAAGAAGGTGGAAAGAAAAGTCGTGTCAAACTGTGCTCTGCACAATATGGATGTGAATGGAGGGAAGAGTAATGAACAAGCTTGCCAAGCCAAACTAGATAAAAGCAAATAAAAAATGAAACCACAAAGCATTGCTAATAAGTAGCACAACATGGCCTTTCTTTAGGTGTGTGATTCTTTTTTTAGGTATAGAGTTGAAAATATTTGTTCCAGCAGGAGTGAGAAGCCCCTGTGCTTTCTGCAGAAGCCTCACACAGGTAATTTCCAATTACTGAAGCCAAGTGCCTGGCGCTCTTCAACAAAGGGATTGGACAGTTGTAGGAAGAGAAAAATAGAATTAGGCAGCTGTAAAAGTTGGATATTTTGATAAAAGATTGTGTATCTCAAGGATTAAAAGCCCTATAGCAAGTCAGCCTTTAACTAATTTGTGTGAGAGAAGAGCTTACCTGCAGACATCTGATTTTATTGTATGGATGCTACCCTGATTTTCTAAGTTTTATTACTGACCTCAGGGACTGATACTCAGTAAAATTATGCTCAGTAAAATTGGCCTAATCCAGCATATCATATTTTATAATTCTGTCGTCCTAATTTTTCCTGTATATTGAGCTATTAATTAGGTTAGCTGGAGTTCATAGAAAAGAACTTTTATGGGTTGGATTGGAGGTGTTTTGTTTAGCTTTGATGGATGAATGGCTGTCCCTATCATCAGGCACAAGTAATAGAATATTTTATCATCTTCCTAATTAGGTTGTCAACATGTGGTCCATGGCAGCTGCTGTGAATTTGTGCTTTTTCTAATAGGAAATATGGTAAATGAGTAAACCAAAATAAAATTGCAGAGGAAATAACTTCCTTATATATTTCAGTGACCAAGGTGTGTTGGGTGGTGTCTTGATTTTGGTGAGGTTTTTTTGTTTTGGGTTATTTTCTTTTGTTTGTTTTCTTTTTGTTTGTTTTCTTGGTTGGTTGGGTTTGTTGCTGTTGTGGTTTTTGTTTCTATTTTGTAACTATGTATGAGTTTAGCTGTAATAGAGAAAATAAAGATTTCCTTTCTGGTCCAGAGCTGAAGGCCAGACATTTTGCTCAACTTGAAAAAATGTCATTATTTTTAATGTATTTTTATCTTCCTTTGGCACAGGATGTTAGTAGAGAAATCCTTCCCAGTGTGCAGTCTGCAAATGGACTCCATCCAAAATCTCCTGAAGTCAATAGGGAAATGTTCATGCTCTTCATTTGATATTGGATCAAGTCTTATTTTTGTCTCTGACCAAGATTACTTTCACAATTCTGGCCTGTTTCTGGGCAATATAGATTTGTATGTAAATCTGTACTCACTAAAATATTTTATATCAGTTACAAGGGGGTAATGAGGTGAAGTCTTCTCCAAATGAGGTACAATTCCCACTGATTTTCAGAAGGCAAATATTTCATTTTTGGTTAGTTCCATTGTGGGTGGGGTGGGATGTGGGGTGTCATTTTAACATTTTTTATGTTTGTCCTTTTTCCTCCTCATGAACTGACAAAATGAGCTGCAGTTTCATTACCATGTATGGGGAGTTAAGGCACAGGGTTTCCATTAAGAATGATCTGTTACCTCCAAAAAAATATTAATGCTCCTATTTTTGCTTTATTATTCTTCATTACACAGTTAATAGAAATGGAGGTACATGCCTAATTGCACCCTGATGAAAACTTGTCCTTTTATCTCTGGTTAGGAGCAGATCCATGAACAAGGTGTGAGGAAGAAAAGAACTTCCAAATGAATGGTGGGATCTCCTTGGGAGAGCTCTGAGGAGAGAAAGCTGGAAAATTGAGTTGTTTATCACAGCTTTTCTTTGCTCCCCTTTTCTCTAGTGACTTACAGATCAAAGTTAAGTTTCACAGCTTGCATTTAATGACCTAATTTGGATTGTGGCTTGTATCAAAATGCTGAACGGAACATTTTCCATTTTCTGTTTTTATTTTAGTCTTTCCCTGTTGAAAGCATCCAGTAAACTTTGGATTGCTTGAATTGCATGCTGATTTCCCAGCTCTGTATGCAGAGCAGGACTAGATGTTCCTCAGCCATACTCACAGGACTGTCTTCTTCTGCAGTGTGATAACAAAAGAGCTGAGAGAACTGTCCTTTATTCTACAGCAAATTCAGATACTGTCTCATGTGGAAATAGTTTTGCAGGATGGAGAGATGAAAAAAGTTACATTTTTAAGAGGAAAGATGAATATTTGCTCTTAGGTGTGCAAGGACCAGGAAACAGGGGCGACAGTTGCTTTTCAAAATAAAAGATCCAGGGATTGGTTTTGGTCTAAATGAAGCTGGAGAATCACTGCAAAGTTGGATATTTTAATAGTTTGTTTTTTATGTATGTGTTTATTTTGTATTTGTGAGGCTTCCTCTGTGTTATTCTCTGAATTCCTGAGGACTTTTAAACAATATTTCTGTTATGTACATTCAGACAGGTTCTAAATACTCTTCCATACAAGCAGCTGTAGAAAAACTGTGCATTTCAGTAGGATTGCAAAACACTATCCACAGTGAATGCTTCTCTGCCTCTGAAAATTGATTATTCCACTCTGTATATTTCCCTAAACCATTTAAGTGGATCAGATAGTTATAGATATTTGACATGTTAAGTGATGGTCTGGCTAGAGCAGCACTTGTGTGAGGTAAGTGAATTGTTTCCAGTAAACTTGGCCTATCTGTATTGCTAATATGCCACCGCCTGCCTTAAAAATGGTCAGTCAATTTGTTGCATGACATTTTTGCATTAAGTGGGCTGTATGGATTAATTGAGTTAATTCTAAATATGTCATTGATTTTTTTTTTCTATGCATCCTGCTCTATTTTTTTTGTTTCTTCATAATCGATTTTCAGTGTATAAAGGACTTATTATTGAATGCTTATTGCAAAATAAAATGAGAAGAAGCAATAGAGAGTGAAGTTTTTTTGCATCCTGTCCTTTCTCATCATAGTTCTTGCAAACAGTTGTGCCTTGTCTGAAATAATGATTATTGCCAAACTATGTAGGAAGACAGAAATAAGGACAAGTTGTATCCCCATGGTAAATGAATTAATTAGCATTTTCAAAGGTTTAGTGGTACGTCAGTAAATCATGGTGAAGTCACGTGAACATCCTGATGAATAAGGATTTCCTTCTCAAAGTTGTAGCGAGCATTGGGATGTAACAAATTGGAGGAGTGGGTTTGACAGGAAATTCTGTTTAAGCTGTTGATTACATTGCTCCATGTTCTCATTATAGTTCTCCTCATTCCAAAATATGCTGGAGACATTGTCACTGCAACAGGTAGTGCTGAGAAAAGGGTGACTTAGAAAGCTCAAAATGCTCCAGTCTGTTAGTGGCCAAAGATAGCTTGGAACAGAATTGTGTTTCTGCTTGGTCAGAGGGATAAGTTGCAATTTTAAAATATCTTGGGAGCAGCCAGGACAAAGTACCAGGGTTTGATTTTCCTGGTATCAGCCTAAGGCCTCTCGAGTCAGGTGGATGTTGCTGGTCCTTTGTTTAATAGCTGAGTGACAGGAGATGTGGGATATCTGTTCAAATGCTGAGAGAACATCTGAGAGCTGCAACTGTGTGTTCAGTGTGATGGTTTAAAAAAACTGTTATGTTTAAAGACACCTAAAAAATTTTTAGTTTGATGCTTAGCTTTTGTCGTGTCTGTTTCTCTCTTATATTTTAGTCAGATTTGGGGTCACAAGTATAAAGGAGTGAGTAAACTCCTGATGACTTCCATGTAGGTTTTGCTGTTGGAAAGACATTTGGGTTTGTGGGAGAACAGCTCCATGTTGCAGGGCTGAAATCATTAGTGCTGAAGTCTATTGATCTGGCAACCTGGGTTGCTGATGCAATATAGAAATAGGCAAAATATTTATGACCTGAGCTTTGGCATTGCCCATCTGACTCATCCTGCTTTGCAATGATATTGGAGAACAAAAAACTCCAATTTCTCAAACATGTTACATTTTGTCCTGCAGCTCAAGCCCTTTATAAAAGGACTGAAGAGATGTTCTTAATTTATTCTGATAACGGGAAGTTGCCATATCTTATGACATCTTTAAAAAGACCAATCATACTTTTAATTGCTTAATTAATCACAGCATGAAAGGGGAACACTCTTCAAGGACATTTACTTCTTTTTTTTTTTTCCCTTGCCTACAAAGTTTAGTTGGCTGCTTTATCAAAGCTACTTGTTTGATAGCAGAGAGTGTAGCTAAAACGTCTGATCAAACAAACACAAGATCATCCTTGACACTCTGTGGTGTACGATGACCGACCTCTAAAGCCTAGTTAGATATTTCTGAGCCTGCTGGTGTGGATGAAAGCCTGTGATCTCGTCCCCAAGAATACGCTTTTCTCTTTTCAGCCAAAATATAGATTAAAAAAAAAATTCCCACAAACCTAAAATACAGCAGGGCTGGGCGTTTTGCCAGGTGGGGGAGAGCAGCCTGGGGTGGAGGTTCTGTGTGGTGGTCACTGAACCCGTCACTCCTCACCGCTGAGAAACACGGCGCTCCCTTTGTCACACACCCTGTCTCATCTCATTAGCACGACTCCGACACGCTGACAGCATGTCACGGCTTTCACTGCTTGTGCTAAAGGAGAACCCTTAAACCAATTTGCTGTTTTCTTTGTCAGGCAGAGTGTGACTGCCGATCGCCACCCAGGCCCCCGAAAAGTGATTTGTTGGTTCCTGGAGGTGCAATGGGAAGCTGTGGAGCAGATGATGCAGGGCAGCACAGCCCTGCTCCTCTCCCGGGATGTTCATGAACTCCCACTCCTTCCCAGCTGGTCGCTGGGTGCAGGGAATGCATTCAGGCTGAATCGACGTGCACTGACTCAACAGACAGCGTCTGCATCGGCTCCTTGTTTCCCTCAAAGCATGGCTAATTCTCTGTGCATTTTCTGAGTGCATTGTCTGCATTTCATAAACATATTTAAATGTTAGACTTCATTCTTGCCGTTGTTATAAATGCATATGATATAGTTTGTGGCTTTTATATAGTTTATATATAGTTATATATAGCTTTTTATATAGTTATGTGGCTTTTCGCAAATATTAAAATGGATACTGTATGTATAATTTTACTGTATTTTTTATTAATAGAGTCTAGAAAGTTGATAAATTTATATTTTCTGATTGTAACATAGTGTTAACAGTAAAAAGACTAGTTTTTTTTCTCTTTGTAACATCTAAACTGACCAAAACAGACGGTGTGGAGGGTCACTTTGCATTCCCGCATAAAGGCTGCTGACTTTCTGTTTCTTATCCAAAGATAACCAAAAACCTCGGGAGAAGAATTGATGAGACCCGCATCACCAGACGAAGTGGAGGCATCCACAGATGGATCTACCGGATAAAATGATTGGGGGGAGGAATTGAAACTGATCAAACCCAAAGAGATGTGTTTGTTTTATTTTCTTTTGTGTTAATTTTTTGAATTATGTTCTGATCGGAGGTTTGCAAGGCTACTAAGTTTGGAAAAATAATGTTTATTCACTTCCCTGGCAGATTGTCAACTTCTAAGGGCAGAAAATAAATATCCCATTTGGACAGACACGTGCACAGCTCTCTCCTGTTCACTGAACCTGCTGGAATCACCTGCACAGCACCCGGGCAGGTGAGTGGGGTCTGCTGTAGCTCTGATGGCTCTGGATTGATTGCTGTGCAGCCTTCAAACTTGAATTTCTGTCTCCTGTTAGTGTTGCTTTGAAAGCTTTCAACCTTGGGTCACAACCAGAGTTTGTCACGTGCAGGGGCTCTGACCTGGAGTGCCACTGGCTGTGGTTTATTCTGCTGCTTCAACGTTTTTAATTCAGCTTCCTCCTGTTGTATGTAGCTCAGCTGGTAGCCTGTGGCTCCAAGCTGCTGTCATTTGATTTAACCGCTCACAAATCAGCTAAGTCAAAATTAATTAATGAATTCCTGTTTCCTTCCTTCTGAGCTCTCCTAAATAATTCGTTTTTAATTTACTCAAAGCACTAAAAACATTTGGGTTGACATTATTTGTCCAAGGTGACTGTGAAAATGGGAATGCTTATAAAACCATTTGTACAATGCTGCTTTTGAAATGCTTGCATAGTTGTTTTAAAATGCTTGACTTTATTGTAGATAAGGGAGAAAACATAGCTCTTAATTTCAGAGGTGGTAGAAGCTGAATAAGAAATAAATATGGCATAATATCTCTTTCTCCATGTGGTGAAATGGCTCTTAAAACGTAAGAAAAAATGAAGGTCCATATTAAAAGTTGGACCTTATTGAATCTCCTGGAATTAAAAACACACTTGGGCAGCAGAAACTCATCAGAGCTGAAGCCTCCCACTGTCCTTTTCCTGTGACATCCCATAAGTAGAGAATGCACACACGACATCATCAAATGAAGCTGGCAATTGTGGGGTCACTACAAATGTTATTTTGCTTTTATAGAATCGTATTTCTTTGAAGGAGAACAGAAGAAATGCAGGCACAGCAGCAGGGGAGCCTGTAGCTGCTTGCATCTTGGGTTTTGTAAAATGGACTTGACCTTTCAGCAGTGCCAGGAGGATTCCTGTGATGTACCAGCAGCAAAACAAAGAGCAGCTCAGGAAATATCAAAGGAACTTCCAACAATGAGTGAATATGAGCTTAGAATTGCACTTGGCCCCCACTGATTTATTTCCATTTATGTAGCAGCTTAATCTCAGTTTTTAACTGTAATTTCTCAAAGGCAATTAATAGCTGAAGTTACTGAAGGATGAGTCAGGTTTCCTGGGTAATTTGACACCTGCAGGTTTTTGAAGGCAAAGGTTCCTCCAGGTCAGGTCAGCACAGCCAAAGGCTGCTGGGCTCTGTGCAGGTTGTGTTCTGCTTTGGTTCTTGTCTCATATTTTGCTTTTTGATCTACCTGGAGATATTGCTCTAACTTTGGAATCCTCACTGTGGCCAGAAGGAAATTAGCGAAAACACACTTAAATATGAACGTTATTCTGTAATACTTATGTTAGACCATATTTTTTCACCTCTTCAGCAGTGCTTTAATCTGCATGGTGTTTCAGCCATGCAGATGTTTGCAGTGGAGGTGTAAATCCTTCATCTGGGTTTGTATAAAGCACCATTTCTGTAGGATAACAGAGAGTTGTCTTCTGCAGTGACCATCTGGTGGTGGCTGTAAAGAATGTTCTGCTGAGCAGTGAGGCTGTGTGCAAACAGAGTACAGCTGCAGAGAGGCACTCACACCTCTTTCATTTAATTTTATTTTGTTGGTTTTACGTGTACAAAAGGTAAAGGTATTGTTTGCTTTACATGTACAAAAGGTAAAGGTATTCAGAGCACCTTCCACTTCTTCACAGATACTCCATGACTCCTTCCCATTAAAAAGATAATTTTCTGTTTTTTGCCAGATTTGAGCTCAGCCACTGTTGACGTCATTTTTGGTAAAGCAAAAGGGAGAAAGCTGAGCCGTTCCTCCTACAGAATCCTTCTGTGTGGTAGTTATCACCAATAAAGAGAGGCATGTCTGACATCCCATCCTTCCTCACATGCTGCTGCTCAGCCTTTGAAGGAGCAGACAGGCACAGGGGCAATAAAAAGAGACCAGGCCTGTGTAGAAATAGTTCATCCCTCTGTAGCTGCTCTAACATCCATATGATTTCCCCCTGGAAAACAGAACATATGCTCACTTGAAAGGCTGTAACTCTGCAAATTGCCCTCGAACCAAAGATGTTGTAAATGGCAGTTTTGTTTAGTAGGAAATTTCAAACGATTTATATTATTTACTGTGCTGGAAGAAGAAAATTGTGACAAACCAATGGATTTTTACCTTCTATGCTCATTATGGAAATACAAATATTCTCTTCCTTGGGCATTTTGCAAATAGTTTTGAACAAAAATTATTATTTTCTCTGTAGATTTTTTGTTATCCTGAAACCTTCAAAATTCATATTTCTTTCTAACTAGAGATTGGAAAAGAAGGAAGATGCCATCAACATTTTTACTTAAAAAGCCTAAAAATTATAAAGAACTTCTGACCAGTTGTCTGCAACCATTTTCCTTCAACATAAGCCAGTCTGAATCAATAATAATTTCCTCTTCTCATGCCACAGAGAAAGCTTTATTCAAGGAGTACTATTTTACTGAGCACTGTCATTTTTTAGACTGGTTGCACATATAATATTTAAAAAAACACAATGGCAATTAATTGCTTGTGTTATTTATGTTTTTTGGAGTAAAAATAATTATAACTTTTACGAGGAGTAGTCCTTAAATAAATTTTGTGTTAATAATTAATTACTCAAAGGGAACTAATTGCCTGTCAGAGGGATGTGCAGCATGAGATGCTGCTTTGAGTAATGAATGGCAGACTGTTCCCATAAACATATGCTGAAATCAGGGGCACTGAGTAATGAAAATCGTGCATCATAAAGAGAGCAGTGTGGTGGAAGTTCTGCAAATGTAGCACAGACCCTGAGCTGACAATTACAAACCACAAATCTGCAGTGGGGCAGATTCCCAGCTGGCAAAACTTGCTGTAGTGTCACCAAACTGAGAGGCAGCAGCTCAGAGTTTGGGTGAGGATGATGAAGTTCCTGTCACAGATGTCACATATGTCATTTGTCACAAATGTCGAAGTGCTTTGAGGTTTATCCTGAAGAGCTGTCCAGGTTGGGGCACTCAGCTCTTTACTGTGCTGTTGTTTCAGTGCTCACCTTTGGACTTTGCATTGAATTGAAATGATTTGGATTCTGTTCAGCCTCAGCTGGAGCACAGTTTGGGGTTTGGTTATCCCTTTCTGTCAAGAGAAATATCTCTTTGCTCAGCTCATTGGTCAAGACACCAGTGTGACTCTACCTGAAGTCCCAGAAAGTGTTAGTACAATATCTAGTTTTGTTTCATAGTAGCTTCATTATGGGCTTCAGAACAGTCTTCTTATGGCCCTTGTCAATGTGAAACATGATCCAAATTTTGAAAAAATTATCGGGAAGGAAGCTCACTGTTTTCAGAAACTGAGAACGTTCTTGTGGTGTTGGGGTTTTCAAGCATCATCTTCTGCTCCAGTATTTTATTCTCAGTATATGAATAATTTTCCCAGAGTTGGAATGTCCTGAGTTCAAATGTCTTACAAGCTACTACATAACTTCCTTATCACTATGTCAAGAGGTGAAAATCACAAATCTCAATTGAAAATACTGTGCAGGCTTAACACTTGGAGCAAACCTTGAATTATGTTCCTAAATATCTCTTCTACAGAAAAATGGTGAGAACTTAGAAACAAAACAAAACAAAACAAGGTAGAAAGATTAAAAAAATACTTTTTTTTTCTTTTTGGTTTGGTTTTTGGGTTTTGTTGAGCATCAGGTTTCTAGCCTGTGCTCCCAGAGTTCATCTCTGCATAGTGATTCTCCAGCAGAATGGCTTATTGGGAACATTTAACTTCTCTGCTCTTGCAGCATTGTTAACTTTGTTTATTCTTGTTTAATCTTTTGTGTAAAAAATATGTTTTAAGCTCAACATTGAGTTAATGAGTGTATCACTAGAAACTTGTAATGATGCACTATAATAAACTCTAATAGCAATAGGCATCTAGTCTTTAAAGAAAAATAATTGCCTGATGGATGGTATAGAATGACCTATTCAAATGTTCTGTGAGACAATAGATTCTGAATCAAAGAGAAATCACCCTCTAGGACAATTTTTTGAACTTTCTATGGATGAAATACTCTGCAAAATTGAGACTTTCCAGGACTGTGGCCTTCATGTTTTCATAGTCCTGTATTTTCTGACTAATATCTGAAAGATCACCTCCTGAAAAAAATCTCATTTTTACATTGATGTATATTTCTCTTGGGCTTTCTCTTTTTTTTTTTTTTTTTTTTCAGGGAAGCCTAAATAATAGTGCTACCTTACCTTACTTTAAAAACCCTGTACGTCTTCTGTGACAGCCAATGAGATTATGGCCTTACAGAGCAGTAGATGTTGTCAGAATAATTGAAAGCCTGGTTAGGTTGATTTGTATTATGTTGTAAGATTGCAGAAGATTAAAGATATCTCCCATTCCCCGTGATATACCTGAGTTAAGATTTAAAGGTTTGCCAAAGAAATCACATTTTTTCCCCAGACAGGATTCTTGATCCAAGTAACAAAAGCGTCACCACCCTTTTTATCTGCATTTTCAGCATTATGTCAATCACAGGAATGAAGTGCCCAGATTGTAAAATAAGCCATTATTGTATTGTGATTCTCCTGTAATCTGTTCTAGCATGGCCTTGATAATGCCACTCCATTAAAATCCTTCCTCTAGTTTCTAATAGCACTGTGTGCATCAAATCCAATTCCTTTTACATTCAAACCTCTACTCATTTGACCTTGCATCAGAGTCTCCACTGCTGAAAGTTTCCCCAGCTCCACTGAAATGAAAATAAAAAGAATAAATAGCTGTAAGTATATATGGGAAAAAATCTGGCATCCCATTAAAAATCAACACTGAATTTTATTTCTTAGTTAGGTTTACAAAGTAAACTTCACATTAATGATGAGAGCACATTCCTTGCTCTGCTCTTTGATTGACTTGCATGTAACTTTTCATGAGGATTTTCTCTGTAGTAAATGATCCAGTATTTTAACTACAGGGTTGTTTTTTTTATTTGATGTTTTTCACTGCAGTTTTTATCACAGTTATTGACTGAGTGTATGGAATTGCTCTTTCTGGAGTCACATAAAGCTGTAAGCACTGTGAGCACTGGTGGCACATGGGTCTGGCAGTTTGTCAGTGATGTTCAGAACTCAACCAGGGGACCTGTGTCCAGGAGAGAGCCAAGGCAGTGTTTGATGGCACAGAATAACAGATGTGTAATCCATTAATTAAACACTGTGAGCTGTGTGAATAACCACAGAATGAGGAAGAGAGGGGTTCTGTGCCATTATCTCCACATTTAGTTATAGAAATACTACACATACGTAGTCCTGGTTTTGTGCCTGAGGTGGTTTGGTTTTCTGAAATTCTTTTCCCAGGGAATTTTCTGTAAACAGGAGAAATGTTTTTGTAACTGTAACTTTGTTACTCCTTCCTTTCCCTAGGAGGGACTTCTTGATGTCCCTCTGGTCTGACCAATGTGAGTGAAGAGGTTTGTCTTTGTATCACCAATCCAGTTGGTCTGTGTGAAATAGTATAAAAGGGAGGCACATCCCAAAAATAAAGGAGTCATTTTCAGCCTTCTGAAGTCACAATCTGTGTTGTTGTGGTGTAAAACAGCGTCACACAAATGCAAGAAATACGATTTAAACCCACTGGACTTCCTGCCAGTCTATTTGCTCTTCCTCTTTATGTGGCCTTGTACGCCTCCCTGCTCTGCCAGGACTCCCACTGCCATGTGTGTCACTGATACATGCCTGTGAAGGCAAGGAATGTGCTGTCAGGTAGCAAAATTACGGTGATTACTCCTTGGGTTTTCAGTAATACATTTTTAGGGCTCTTTTTCATAAGGTAGAACACAGTCCTAAAAAATTTTCTCACACTTTATCACCTGAGCTTAGAAGCTGATTAGGGAAGCTGTGTGGGTTTGAACCACGGAACATAAAAATGGAGGTGAATTTCTGTGTTTTGGAGGTGAACCTCTGTATTTTGGGCTGTTCTCTATAATTCACCATTTTTTGATTAATTTGTGCAAGTCAAAAAAATGTAGATAAATAGAATGATAAATTTTGAAACATACATGATGGAGCACTAATGATAGAAGATTGAAAGGAATGAAATGTGTAGCATTTCTCTATTCTTTTTCTCTCCTGCTGGAGGAAAGCATTAAGAACTCCCAGAAACTGAATATTTGTAAAGATACAATTTTGACACATTCATATCAATAACAGAGGCAGTCACTTTGTTTCTTCCAAACTCTGCAGACCATGACAAAGCCAGGAAGCTGCTGAGAAATACCTTGGGAGTGCAAGAAACAAGCTGTAGGAAACTGTCTCTGCTGTATTCCTGAGTGAAATAAAAATTATTACAGTCCTTTAAAGGACACCAGATACAGTTTATTAGGCATACTTTCAGTAATTTTTTTTTTTGGAAGCACATTCAAAATGATAAATGCATAAAATATAGCATCTAATTGCATGAGGATTTGACTTGGTTTCTAAAGAAATTGTTTCAACTGATTTACAAGGACCTAAATTTTCATTCAGGTCTGCACTTGATGTGTTAAAAGGCTGCTGCTGGTTTCTTTAGGGTTTGTAGCTGTAAGGAATAACTATGGATAGACAAACAGGACTGACAGTGCTTCAGTCACCAATTACCACATTGTACAGGTGCCAGTATGAAGTCACTGTCCTTTATTCCAGGAAGAGGGGTGAAGGGAACCTCCAGAGTGCTGTGGATGGTTTTCAGTGTGAAATCATTCTTCTATCAGCCTGGAGGACATTGGTCAACAAAACTCCCAAAACTTCCCTTTTCAGGTGTCAAAAAACCATAATACAACTTATTTTATATCATTCTTGACAATAAGTTGGTTTTACAGCTAAATGGTGCAGGAGGATTTATCATTTCTGATAAACAATTTAGCTGACCACATTCTGCCAGAGCTCAGACATAATGGCAGCTTCTGAGCCTACACAGCCAGAATTCACACCTAAATAAATAAATAAATAAATAAATAGATAAATTAACACTGCAAGTTTTCTTTATAGTAATGCCTAGAAAGTCTAACTTAACATTACTTGCATGTGTTTCACACCCTCTTAAAGCAATTTTTTTGTCTGTGCTGTGAGTCAAATAGTTGATTATAAAGCTGACACTGGGAAAATAATCTGGAAGGAGAGAAATGTGTCAATTAGAAAGCCTTGATGGCACGTTGGATGTACAGAGCCTTGGAAATGGGTGGCAAGCTGCATTCTATAGCCCTGCATTATGAATAGCCCGATTGTGAGTAATCCAAATTTCAAAGCACAGGCTGGCCTGAGGAGGTGTGTACAAGTGATTAGAATTTCAAAGACCTCAGAATAAACACCAGCTCTTTGATGGGGTAATTTATGCATGGAATGGCAGGAAGAGCTGTCTGAGTTGTTCTTGGAAAGTTCACATGGAGCAGCATTAAGGTCTCGAAAATAAATTTTGATATTGGATTGCTGGAATGTGAACACAGTATTGGAGTTCACTGAATTAAGGCATTGACATTGTACCTCTATGAAATATGAGTTGGAGGCTGTCAATACTTTAAGATTTGTGCATAAAGAAGGAGGGAAATAGCACCAAAGAAAAGAAAACATCAATAGTCCAGTAAAATTTAAGTATTATTATGCCCCTTGAGGAATATATTTGTTTCAGCAATACCAAAACATCAACTGCAAAAATGAGTTTGTTTTTCTATTTGAATAGAGAGCAGAAAAGGTTGGGGCTCTGTGTTCATCACTCTGCTTCTGGGATATCTCCTGGTTTTCATTCATTTTCTGCCTGAATGTAAAGTTACTGAGGATACAAAGGAGCACACCTAGAACTACAAAGCACTGTCCAACCCATTTTCTGTTTGGTGTCTGTCGGGTCTCACTTGTGTTTTTATGATGCTGAACATCATACTGGAAAAGAAGTTTAGAGAAATCAAAGTGTTGTAAAAAATGTTGAATTTCAGTGACTTTGACCTCCAATTTTCAGTTGATTTAGGACTATATTGTGTAACCAAGAGGTGAATGAGTTTTAGACAGGGCTGTGTAGTGTTTTTACAGGCTTTGAAATCAAATTTCATGCTTCATCTCCCAAGAATATCCGTGATTGATACAGGTTTGAGAGGTGAATACACTGAGTGATGTTCACATCTTCCTTTTAATCTTTGGGGAGGAGGTTTTCTCAATGGCAATTCTACTAAAATAATGGTTTATTGTATCTTTCCAGGGCTAAGACAAAAAGCTGCTCATTTTTTCTAGAAACAAATATACAAAACCAGTTTAAAATAATAATAGTAGAATTTAAATTATTGATATATCTTCATTTAATTGAGCACCATTTATGCAAGTAATCTATCAAGCCTAGCCAGTGATCAAAGGACAATGTACTTGATCTTCTGTTATTTGTCACTTTAACAAAATTTTCTGAACTTTTAAATCTCTTATCATTATTCTGTACTTAAGGTTTCAACCCAGAAAAAGGAGAAAGGTATTTTCTTTGGAGGAAGTTTGAGTCATCACAAGCATGAAGCAAGATTATCATTTTAGAAGGCAGACTAAAAAAAAAATTATTTATATACTTACTTAATGGTAATAACATTTTCTTATGTTTCTCTTTCCCAAAATCTGCCAGAATGTGAAAACGAGAGCATCCATAGAAAACTAACAAACAAATTACACAAACAAAATCTTTTCAGCTGTGGAGCTCACTTCTACAGGATATTATCCAACTGAACAAGGTAATACACACATATTAAATCCTAAATAATCAGAGCAAGTCAAAGATTTTTTTTTTTTACTTTGTCTGTTGTATTAATCTTCATGATTCAAGATTTATGAGCATGTCAGCCAATAATTTTTTTTGTGTACACTTCTTTATCTTTCCCTTTATGTTTTAAGAACAAACTAATGCCCAAATAATGGGGTTTTGGCCAAGACTACTGATCTGATGCAGAAAGGCATCTGTGTTCCTACATCAGAAGTAGGAATTTCCCTTACAGGAAAGACCAGACCTTTGAAGGCAAATTCACCATGGATATTAATCAGTGAACCTGAGATATGCTTGCTTAATTTGACCTTCACATTTTGTGTTTGGATTACTTTGCTTTCAGGCCAGTGTGTGGGAGTATTAAATGCATAAAGCTGGAGATGACTAAGGCAGGTATCTTTGGGTTTTTAATTAATGCACATTTCAGTCTCAGCATTATGCACAGACAACGTCAGAGGAATTCCAGGACACTCTTCCCCTCACAAAGCAAGCCCTGTGTCTTTGATGGAGATGAGCCAACACGTGTTTTTGTCCTGATGAAATTCCTTTTGTCAGCTCACTAACTGATGAATAATTTAGGCCTTGAAGAATGCAAGTCCAATGATTTGTGTGAGCTGATTGAAAAAAGAGGAAACACAACCACCCCTTCAGAGACTGATCCTAAACAAGTGTGAGTGCAGGGGGTGGCCATTTCCAAGACAGAGGCTGACATGTTTTTAAACAAAAGGTCAGTGGGTTTTGAATCAAGGCAGGAATCATGCTGCATGTGGATTTTGAAACATCAGCTGGCGGGTTTTAAGTTTTTAAATGTGTATTTCCATCCTCCCTTGCATCCTGTCCTCTTGCAGAATGCCAGTTACTAGAAGGCTGCTCAATGAGAGGACAGATGACTTTGTTTCATCAGCTTGAATTTGCACACTGAGCTTTCCTCTTCTTTCATAATGGCCTTTGATTCCCTCTGTTCCATTTATCCCTTCCTCCAGAGGCAGAATCCATCAGCTCTGTAGCATGAGCATATGTGCCTTATGTGCTATCCTGACACAACCTTGGCCTGTAGATTTCTAAATTATAATGGGGCCTTTAAAAAAAAGAGTTGAGGTGGGTATATGTGCGAGGTTTTCCCCATGTCAAAAGAGTTCAGAACAAAGCTCAGAAGCTACTCAGTTCCTATTGGATTCTGTTGGGAGCCAATAAATATTTCTGCTGTTCCAAAACTAAAACAATTTAAGGGGGTTAAATGCATATACACATATATGCAAATAAAATCTGCAAGAGTGAGTAGGAATGAAAGATTTTCCCTGAAAATGTTATATGCAAGTTGAGAAGGAGACTAAAAACAACCCCCTCCAAAACAGGCATCTGAACAGAAAGCCTGGAGCAGGGATGTGGAGGCTTGGAGTAGCAGGTGGATATTTTGAGTTATGGTTGATGGATCTTCACTTTTACAGTGACAATAAGAGAAGAGAACAGCACTTTTGGGACTGGTACCTAAATGTTGAAAGGTTCATTTAAGCACATAGATGTCTCATCAGTAGACTCCTGTTGCATACATTATAATGCCCTTCACCTAGTACAGTATTCCTCTGAGGTGTCCTACGTGTGAAGGCTCTTTGTGTGGAGGTCTGCCTCAATATAAATGGTTCAGCAAGTAAATGACTTTCCTGAAACTCTTGAGAGGTTTAATAGGAATGGGAGAATAAAGGCCACGTTCAATGACTATTGAAAGTTACAGACCAAAAGTATTGTGAGGTGAAGGGGAAGGATGAAGATGTGCTGTACCTTTTAAATATTCTGGATAACTTGGAACTTTGGCACTTTCTGCAGTGAGGTCTGAAAGTGAGCTCTAAAGTCATGTTAAAAATGGAAGTGCCAGGGCCATTTCCTTTTGGAAATGTGTCATTAACAGCTTGGTTTGTTGTTTCTTTGGTTTGGTTTTGTTTTCCTTTTTGTGTTAGGACGACAAATCATTCCTAGGTTGCTGTTATGGAAATCTGGAGTTATTACAACTGCATGTTCAAGCCAGGTCTTTAGTCATCCACCTTCTAAAACCAAATCCTGAAACTTATATGCATTAGGAATCATACACTAAAGAAAAAATCCTGGATATTGCAACCACTCCTGTCTTTGTTGTTACAGCTTATCTTTAGAGAAAGAAAGGTTATGAAATGACTTGCTGTGATTTTCACTGTGGTTCATGGCTGTGAAAATTATTCACAGGCTGAAATGTGGAATGATGTAAGACATTACTGTAGAACACAGTAAGTAAGGCTTTGTTTTTATCTGGAAGTAGGCAAGAAAATATAAAAGCTATTGGTTTATTAAAATCAACAGCTTTTCTTGCTCTTCTGAGTTAGGTAGGGTAAATATTTACAGAAACATTGAAGCATCGAATGCTTTTCTGTAGCCAAAATGGTGTTCAATGAAACAGGAGTACCATTATCAGTTTATGATTTGACAGAAGAAAGGAGTTGTCCTACTTTTGGTGTCCAATAGAATTTTATTTAATGGATCCCAGAGACCATTTTACACATCTTGCAGCTAACAAATCAGAAAGATAACCATCTATCTAGTTTACAAGGTCAGATTGTTGACACATTGATCTTGTTTCATAATCTTTAATAGACTGTTCCAAATTTAATTTGACTTTTATATCCTCATACCTGCAGATGCTTTTGCTCAAAAGGCATCACTGTCACCCTGCACCATCTGTATGCATTGCCAAAGGCTAAATTAAAATCACAGCTTTTTAAATATTCTCTTTCCATATTACCATTGCATTCAATGCTAACGCTCATTTTAAAAGACAATAAAACATGAAACTGCAAGGTTCAGCTACAATTTTATACTTAACACCACAGTATAATTGGGATTTAGAGTGTTGTGCAAAGTGTAATGACTGAAAAGGCCTATTGTAGAGCAGCTAATCATGTAGATGTGATAAATCTGTTTCTCCTTGCATTCAATAAACTCTTTTTTTTCCCTTGATATTGCAGCAAAGAAAGCAATTAACAGATTATTATCATTTTAGTAGGCCACAATTAAACCAGTGTCAAATTAATACTGTAAGCAACTCTCAATACATTGGATTTTTTATAAGGAAAGACAACAAATGTTTGTTTTTCAGAGAATTATCATGGTAATACTGAACTATAACAAATAGATGCCATAACCATTTGTACCAAACTACATCCATGAACAGTAAAAGTGGATAACATCTTTCAAAAAATCCTTTTCTCTCACCAAGCTTCATTGTAAACAGAGGTTAGGATGACCTTCTTTCAGGGTAGAAAAGTACACAAAGCCTAATAGCCCTCCTGAGCATCGGGAACAACTGGCTGCTGAGCTGGTGTCAGTGTTACCTCAGCGCTGATGTCTCTGTTCCAGGGAGGTGCTGCAGAACCTGAGAAACTTTGCCACAGGGTGTGGGTGGTGTGAAGTGCTCACCTGTCTCAAGAGTAGAGTTAAGAATCTCTGTAACTGCACAGGGGAGGTGAACTAGGTCAAATTCTGGCTGGAGAGAAATTTCCTGGTAGCCTTGATTATCATCACCATGTCCTCATGACAGAAAAGGTTCAAAGTGAGAATAATAATTTATGATTTTTTTCTAAGATCAGGGTGGATCCATCCTTGTCCTACTCCCATGGCTGTTATTAAAACATCAAAGGCAGGAATCAATACTTTGTGCCCGAGCCTTCAGGGTGTGCAGAATACTGATCTTGTACCTGTGATGGTAATGACACCCTGCACACCCTCTGCTTGTCATAACAGAACTGTTAGATATTGATTTCCTGGTGTCCACACAGGAACCAGCATTACCTCAAAGTAGATTTAAAGAAATGATTCAGCATTTGCAGCTCCAAAGAACATATTCATTTTATGGGTGGGCTATGGGAGGATGTGAGTTTCAAAATTTGACACAAAGCTGAGCTGAAAGTGTCTCAAAATTTGACCGAGGACTGTTGACATTTATTTAAAAAGCTGTTTGGCATGTTCAAAAAAGGAGAGACAAAATAATGGCCTATAAATTATTTTATTCAGTTTATTAAATCCTTGGATTTATTTTCCTTTATAGAAAGACATTTTTAACACTAGAACCAAGACTTTTTCTAGATACTACTTTAAGAAGAGTAAGATTTGACAATGTTCAGACAAGTAAAAAATACAAATCTTGCTCTTCATGCCAGTTAGTTGGATAAGGCACTGCAATATCCTTTTCTTCACAGAATATTATATACTTCAAATTATTTTGAGTATTTCTCTATGACAAAGGAATTGTTTTTACTATTTTCCATAAGAAAATAGAAGATGGCATAAACTCAGTAATATGTCTTGTTTTTCTTCTAAGGGTTAAATATGAAAAGCTCATAGCCCATAGTACAAACTAAAATCAGTTAAGTGGTTCTTCAAGGGGACAGTAAGCTAAAATGCTCACTTTAAATAATTATGGAATTGCTCAAATGAAGCCAATTTCAGCACTAGAAATTCCAAACAATAATCTGTTCCTAAACTTTTCTTCCCTTTTCAGTAGGTTTTTGCTTTTTCTCTCAAAAAGTGTCACCTGCTCTTGTTCTGTGGGCTCACAGACATGCTCTGAATTTTGCCTGGCCAGTATTTCTCTCTCTCTAAGGATAATGGAGCTCATAAGGCACTGAATTAAAGGTGTGGATTCACAACACATTTGGGAAGAAAATCTGGGTTAAACCAATAATTAAATCTGATCCACCCATTGTTTTTTCATAGATAATCACTTCATAAGTTATTCTGCCACCAGTGCACATCTGCACAATTTGATGCACACAAAGCACTTTTATTTTCCTTTATGTAGAGAGGTTTCTACATAGGTCCAGTGAAATGGAAGGTTGAGAGGACATAGGAGCATTTGATAAATGAAATACACATTTGAGCAACTGCTGCAGTGGAAAGGATTTGTAATTCTGAAGATGGTATTTCAAGCTTTAAGAAGGATAAAGAATAACATAAGAAGGAAATATTTTATCTCTTTGAGAAAGTTGACAATCTGGAGAATCACCACAGAAGATCAAATACCAAAATAATTGGCCTTCCAGAGTGTGCTGAAAGGCCTGAATTTATAAAATTCACTCTTTTCTTAAAGATCTGTCGGCAAGACACTATTCTTATTTTTCTAGTTACAATAAAGGCTCACCAACCCTGGAAATGGTGAGAATGTGAGATCACTTCATGAAAAATGCTTTAGTTATTGAGATGGGATCTATGTATTAAAGCCAGCATATGGGTGAAGGGAAATTCTATGAGGAAGAATAGGGAGACAAGCCTAAAAATCATCTGCTGAAATGTCTAGAGGGTAAAGAAGTTTTAGGTCTGATATATCTGGTAACTCTTGCCTACATTGCAAATGGATTATGAAGGTCTGGGCCTTTTTTCATTTACCAGAGATACAAATGACCTGAAGGCTGACTAAAGAACTCCTACTTAAGGCTGAATTTATCCCATTTTTCAACTCTGTGGAAAGACTGTGAATATGAAAACCATGGGATCCCCTTGGGGAGTTCATCCTAGAGTTTCTTTATACCTATTTTTCAGACAGATAATACAATACTCTGTTGTATTAAGACAATAATACCTTTCTCTCTAACTTTATCTAACCTTTACAGAGATCAGTAGTTACTTAACTGTTTGATCAGTGTCCTTCTAGGAAACAAATGTAGTAGGTTTTTTGTATTGCAAAGGTCATGAGGGGAGGAGCCTTGAAATTTTGAATTAATGAGAAATAAACTCCATCCTTATAATGCTGGGAGTCCATGCAACAAATGGCACAGTCAGAATTCTCATGAGTGAGTATAAGATTTTGCATGAGCATAATGTCCTCATTAGCATTTGGACCATCTAGCATACAGATGCTAATCCCAAAATATCTTTCACAGTGTTTGCCTCATTTATGAGTTCTGGTAAACAGTAAATCCAGTGAATTCATTGTGTTTATACAGTAGAGGTTTTTTAGATTCAGTGTATCCAATTACCAAAGAGAATGCAGTTGGGAAAACATTCTATCAGAAAAAATAAAAGGCTATTTATTATGTTATTTCATGTCTTGCCACCATCTGTAAGATCAGAGGATTCCATGCAGAGAAACCCTTCTCCAATCACATCAGAATTTGGCTTATCCACGTCTCAGTGCTTAGAAAGCCAAGAACCAAGAATGTCTCTGATGAAGCTGCCTTATGTCTAATTAGTTGTGGATAAAAAATGCATTTCCAATATTGACATTTCTACACAAACTTGAGGAAAATTAGCAAGGGTGTTCAGATTATCTCACCAGAAAAAAAAAAGGGATATGTGGAACAAGATGCTCACTTGGCCAGCGAGTAGCCAAACTGGAAGGCTGTGTGATAAATGACATTTTGAAATAAACCCGGAAAGAAAAAATGGAAGATGACTGTGTGGGTAACAGATATATGATCTTTCAGAAGATGAAATTTGGAAAACATGTCTACATTGCATTTTTAGCTGAAAAACTTCACTTTTTTTTGCCTAAGGGTTGAATTTTAGGTAGCAGGATGCAGCAAACTGGGAGAGATTTTTAGTCAGATTTAATTATGCCATTGCAACAAGACTGTTCAACAACAACAATGACAACAATCCTCATCATCTACCTCAAACAAAGGGAAGAATTATTTTTGCTATAATTGTCACTGAGAATAAAAGAACAGAGGACAAATGTGGAAGCAGACATGCACAGGAATTGAAGACTTCCCCCTCTAGTTGTTTGTACTCCAAAAATTGTAGTGTTTTCTCTTTAAGGTAAAAGTTTTACAGCTAATTACAGCTAATTAAAGGAATGAGAAATATGATGTTCTTAAGGAAACTTTGTGGGGTGTCTTTCAGGTACTGGGTTAGGGCGGTTTTCTTGTACCTGGGAGACTCAGTGTTTATCAGAGGATGTTGTACCAATTGAAATAAAAATTTAACTCTATTTTTAACAAAGATTAAGTGGCTGCAGCCTGGCTGTGAATGACAGCATGGCCTTAGCATGAAGTGATTTTTTTATTTGCTTTTGAATGTTACTTGCTCCAGTTACTGAGCAATTGGTGATGCATTGAAGATTTAGGAAAACAGGGTATAAAACCATATAAAACAGTATATACAACCATGATTTTGCAGCCATGGTCAGTTAGGTGATTGGATAGAGACAAGCACCAACTCTGTTATTCTTTTTCCAGATGATCTGGAAGCAGGAGAGAACAGGGGATGATAAACAGGGAGAGAAAGAGAACTCAGCATCTGTATCTCCTTGTCTCCCTTCCATAAATCCATCTCTGAATGTTGATTATTTAAATCTCTGGGAAAGGGAGCCAGTATTTATTGCTGGTGTGCAATCTGGTTTTATTCAGGCATGAGAGCCTGGCTTCTACTTTTTGGTGAGCAAGGGGAATTTCAGACAAAGGAAAAACTCAGTTTTTTTCTTAGCTGGCCATATAAATTCTCAGTGTTTTTCATCTGCACTGTAGACCCAAGACAAAACTTTGGTAATGTTAAAAAAATGAAATTGTGACTGTCCTAAGACTCATGATCTCATGGCAGATTCTGCATCAGATGTTTAAGACTTCTATGGGCCAAACAGATTAAATATAGCTGGGTAGTCTATAAGGTACCTCTACCTTACAATTTCTGTAAGATACATAAAATGGTTTATTTGGGGTTTAGAGAAAAGGACAGAAGGTCATGTCAGATGTAAAATTAATTTATGATGCAGGCTTTGCTTGCATAATAATCATGTAATCAGGTGATTGCTGCAAAAAAAAAAAGCAAAAACCAAGTTTCAACTTTATTGTCTAGGAGAAAAAGAATCTTTCTCTTGCTCATTTATAGCTTCATTTTGTTTTATCTAGAATGCAATGATTTTCAAACCACAGTTCCTTTCTGTGGTATTCTTATGGAACTGGAATGCTATATTGTTCTTTGTTGTGACAGGTAATATTTCAAGTAGTAAATTGTTGGTCACTTTCAGCCTAGAACCATTCTCTCATGTGATCTCACATAATGACTAATTTCGTAAGAGAGTACTTAAATTTTTCTCATCTTGAAAACAATAGTCAAAAAAGAAATCTCTTGTTTGGTTTCTCCCCTGATGATCATCATTCTGTAGAATTCTTCCATTCTGTAGCAACTGTTATTCCACTTTGATTATTTTGAAGGCATACAAATAATTTCTGCTTGAATTGAATTAAGCAGGTTGCAAATGCAGAAGTTGAGTTTCTATTTCACTCACTTATTTATATTCACAGAGTAATCTTCTACTCCCTGCATAATTCTGCACAGTCAGTGAGTGAGACAACAATCCACATCAGGAAGTTTATTGGATTGTAGTTTAAGTGCATAGAAGATTTTATTTAAATTTAAAATTTAATCAAAATTGTTCTCTTACAGTATTTACATGCTACATTATAATTTCTAAGCATAAATGTATTTAATTTTTTTTTCTTTGTAAAGATCGTTTGCAGGCTTTGGTTGGGGTAAAGTTACTTATTTCTGTAGTGACTGGTGTGGGGCTGTGGTTTGGATTTGTGCTGACAACAGTGTTAATAATTCAGGTCTGTTTTGGTTATCACTGAGCAGTTCTTACCCAGAGCCTTTCCTGCTCCTCACCCATCCCACCAGTGATGCTGTTTTACACCACAACGACACAGGCTCTGACTTCAGAAGGCTGAAAATGACTGCTTTATTTTTGGTATGTGTCTCCCTTTTATACTATTTCACACAGACCAATTTGATTGGTGACACAAAGACAAACCTCTTCACTCACATTGGTCAGAGCAGAGGGACATCAAGAAGTCCCTCCTAGGGAAAGGAATGAATAACAAAGGTACAGTTACAAAAACACTTCTCTTCTTTACAGAAAATTCCCTGGGAAAAGAATTTCAGAAAACAAAACACCTCAGGCACAGAACCAGGGCTACAGACTGAGCTCCCCAGGGAGCTGGGAGGGGACACAACCAGGACAGCTGACCCCAGGTGACCCAGGGGACGTCCCAGGCCATGTGGCACCGTGCTCAGCACACAGAGCTGGGGAGGAGGAGGAAGGGGCACGTTTGGGGTGACGGTGTTTGTCTTCCCAAGTCACTGTCACAGGTGCTGGAGCCCTGCTGAGCACCTGCCTGCCATGGGAAGTGGGGAGACAATTCCTTAAACCACCACAGATCCACATTCATTTCCAAATACTAAAGTTTTATCATTTATGAGGCAATATTTTTGGATGCATTCTGTTTTTTCAGGTATTGTGAGGCACCAACTCTTCCAATGTCAAAAATTTCTTCAGGGATGTTTTTCTTTATCACAGCAATAATTCCAGAATAGTAAACCCTCAGTGGAGAAAGACCTGGGAACAGCTCAGGAGACCACTGCCAGGTGAAGAATTGGGAAAAAAGTAGGGAAAGACAGGAGGGCAGACCTGATAACATGTGGAAGGGTCACTGGAGGGGGAAGGGAGGAAGAGATACTGTTCCATTACAAAGATAACATATCTAGGAGATCAGACCTCTAGGACAGCTCCTTTACTATCAAAACCAGGCTTTTAATTATAAAAAATGTAAAGGGGGAAAGTGCTGGAAAAAAAATACCCATTACAGCTCATTAGACAATGTTGTCTGGGCATTCCAGTCTTTTTAGTGCCTTTATTTAACATAACATTTCCTGAATTATAAAAATCTGAATAATTGACTAAAAGCATTAATGCATTCATGTGGAAGTCTTGAATTTGAAAGTTGAAAATGAGGCTTGGGAAAATCTGTTCCTAAAACTGTACTCATGAAAGTAAACCTACTTCTGTGAAGGAAATCCTTCAGGCTTTGCACTCTGTCAGGTCTGGAGGAATGACCTCAGTCCTTCCTGTATAAATTCCTTACAACACATTTTTAAATGAAATGTGTTCTGTCATAAAAGCAAAAAAGGGTTTGGAGAACATTAAAAATGGGTTCTGTGATGTCTACACCATTGCTGAGACAGGTCCAAAACCATCTCCTATCCCACACTTTGGAGGATGGGGGAGATTGTGGCATTTATTGTGGCATTTTTATGCAGTATTTCCACATTTCTGGGACAGAAGGTTCATGGCTGTGATTCCCATGTGTTCACAGAGGAAATGAATCCCTAGGAACTGTAGGAACCAGGAGATCAGCTGGTGGCTGGGAGAGATGAGTTTCTGTGCTAGGGGGGGATATTTGGGATAATATTACTCTTTTTCTTCCCTCTGGCAGGATGAAGCACCAGCACATTTCACTGGGATGGAGTGGGAGCCACAGAGACAAAAATCAGAGCACTGGCTTTGCTAAACAAGCCAAAGGAGGGCTGGAATCAGGAGCCACACTTCAGGAGGTGACTAATGTGCTTTTCCTCTGAATGTGACAGGGTTGACTCTTTTGTCCTCTTGGTTTCTTTAAAAATTAACAACTATGAATAGAAATAGATGAAAGACTGTTGCAAGCAGTATTCTGGTTTTAAACTGGCAGATTCATGGGCACATTTTTATTTCTTAGAAGCTGAGGAAATACTGCTGGATTCCCTTTAGACATAAAGTTCTTTAAATTATATTTGTGGACCAAAAGGGATCTTTAATTTATATTTAGTCTCCCAGATAATGTTTACTCTGTGTGTGTGTCAAAATAAATTTTGTGAAAAACCAAGGCCGTGGGAATCAGTACCCAGTTTTATTTCATCGCTGAGTGATGGTGTTTACCTGGCAAACATGGAGTAGAGGGGTCTAGAGGAGCTCATGGGGACATAAAAATGCTGTGAAAATAAGACATTCTGGAGATTTGATGTCGTATCAGGCCCATGTTTTCTGTCATCCATACAAACTGGTACAGTGGTCAAGGCCTGATAAGTATTTTAGTCATGCAAATATGAATCCTTTTCAGGATTTCGTGAAATCCTTTTCAGATCAGAGCTGATGCCTCCTCTCTGTCTTCCCAGAAATGTTCTGAAAGAAGGGACAGCAGCTGTAGAGTTTCACAGCTTCCCAGTTAGTGAGTTAGGGACAAAAGAATATATAAGAATTGCCTAAAGATCTGATGAACACATCAGTGCAGTTCTCCTGTTTTGCCAGATGTTTCTCAGTTTTGTAGTTTAAGAGGCTTTAAATGCTTTATGAACATCCTGGAGGTCTTTCATGACATTCTTTTGTATAGTAATAATCAATAACTTAGAACCAAATTGGATCCTGAGAAAGCTATTTCACTTCTTTTATGTCCTTTAAAGGCTGAGAGGAAAAAGTTATCTTAATCTTTACTGTTTTGTGCAGTAAATTTTCAGGGTTTCTCTGTCAAAATACATTTTAAGTGTTTGTTCCCCCACAGAGGACATTATGCTTTTTATTATGATATGAATATAGTTTAAAAACCTATGTAATTTGATAAAATTCCTAACATACAACACACAAGTCAGAGTTCCTTTGGAGAATGAAGATGGGAATGTTTGTTTTCTGTTAATGTTTGCATTTAAAGGTTTTATTGACAGTTTGATTTTTTTTTCTTTAATTCACAAGTTTGCATTCAGCAGTTTGCTTTCTGGGTGTCTGCAATGACGCAGTGTGAATTGCAATGGAGGAATTGCTAAACTGAATAAATCTTTGGGTCACTAGTACAAAAGTAACAACCTTTTGAGGTAGTTTCATCCACTGCTTTGTCACAACAGGACACGAAATAAAGATGAGATAAAAGAGGAGGGAGGTGGAGAGTGAAAGCAAAAACTTCCAGAGGGTTCATGTGTTCTGTATGAGATGGTTGAAGTGCAGAGGGGCTGCATGGTTTTGGGATTAGATGATGTCCAGAAATTCCAGGGACACGTGGGATCAACAGATCCAGGTAAAATTTGTAACTCATTCAGTAGAAGCGTGCTGAGTTTTGATCTATCTGTGTGAAAGGAGGGGTTGCTGGTTTGTACCATTCACATATTTACATACACTGAGTGAAATTCTGAACAGAAATGTGATGATCTTGCTTTTCCCCAAAGCAATCTTAGCTGATCTTACCTGTGGAGTTTTTTCTGGCGTTGGGTGTTTTCCCCCCTCTTTTTGTCAAAGTGCCTACAAACTGTGTGCAAGAACAAATTATAGCTTGATGTTACCTCCAAGGAAAAAAATAACAAAAGAAACCTGATATGAATGAAAAAGGAACCTTTTCAAGTGAACCTTTGAATTTCAGGGTTATCTTTCAATATCATCAAAGTAAAAAAAAATAAAATCCTTTTTCTTGTTCTATTTTCTCCAACAGTAGAATACCAAAATATAGATCTGCTAAAAAAATATAATATCAGAGCACCTGATTTTAACAAGCTTCAAGACTTATACTCTTCTTTTTTCTGGTAGAGGTTAATGCATTTTGGCATTTCATTAGTAAATATGTCCTTTTATTATAAATTACTGTGGAGTCACTGTTTGGTGTGTGTCTTAAGAATAACAGTGTTCAAATTTATGCTTCTACATAATCTGTTATTTATCAGGATTATTTAACACTGTTATTAATGATTATTTATAAATATTATTTATAAATATTATTTCTATTAGTTATAATAATTATTTATACTGTTATTTAAACCAGTAATTTTAGTAAGCAAATATTAAATTTAATAGGAAATCTGAAGCAGTCTGGATATGATATTCATCTCAGCCTAATGCAATTTCCATTGGTGATTCACTTGCTAAACTTAGAAATATTTCTATTAACATGATTTTGCATAATCTGGTGATTAATAGTAGATTTTCTATTTTAATATGGGAAAATTCTTTACAGTCTAGGTTGGTGTCAGAATATATAGAGGCTAAACTGAATGCTTGTTACAACAGTGACTGGAGTTAATGCAATAAGCCCACAGAGGCAGTGCTGCGTTAGGGCACAAGATGCTCCTGAGAAGTCTTTTTATGGAAAAAAAAAAGGTAAATTCTTATGACAGCACTCCTATGACAGCACTTTATGACTAAATTTCATGGATATTTTTTTACCTCAAACACATCTGAAATATTTGACTGTGTAAAAAGTAACACTTATAGGATGTCTCTGTTGTATTCTTACTTCTTGGTAAAATGCACCACTACTTGAGTCTGCTGAAATTTAGCTCCTCTTGTAAAAGATGAAACATTAAATTTGGTACCTAATCTCAAAGTTGCTGAATTGATGAATTATATGTAGTATGTTGTCAGGAAAACTTGGCCACTGAGAGTATTTGTTTTTCTTTGTCTTTATGTGTTTCTTCCCTATTGCAGTTGACTCTTGTAAATTTCTTTAGGTGTTGTTTTTCCCATTCAACTGAGTATATTTCTGTGTTATGGCAGATCTCATTTAAGGAATTGATCATTATATATGCTGTGATAGCTCTTACCTTAATTAATTTGGTTTTGAGGGCTAAAAGTAAAATTTTCCTTTTTTAGTTTTCAACTGTAATGGCAAAGGCAGCACCTTGATATGTCCTTCCACAAAGTAATTTGTGTGAAACTTGCTTGTTGAGAATTGTGTATCTTCATTTACCAGGCCATTTTTCTTGGTGGTAACTGCACTGTTCTTTCTCACTATAGCCATACTGAACACTAATTTACATGTTAAATGCTGTTCCTACTGCTTCCTTCCCTCCCTAGTGATATTGGGATGGCAACACTACCCTACAGAGTTGACATGTGATTTCTTATTATGTCTCCTGTGACCTTTATTCCTCCTGCCTCTACCAGTGAACCTGTATCACTCAGAGCAAAACAGAATCTTCTATTTTCAATGGAGCCTTGCTTTTTTTGGTTAAAGAAGTAAGAGATATTAGTGTTCAAAATTGATATCATTAACCAAGTAAAGCTAATGACAGAGAACATGAGAGAGTTACCTTTTAACAAGCTAATGGGTGAATGTTTATCCCCAATTCAGTTTCTGTTTATATCCCACTGTCCTTGACTTTGGGCATTTTGAAGCCTGAAATTTCTGTCTGCCCTTCCTGGGCATGCACAAGGCTCCTGCCTAGTTAGGTCAGAACTGGAGTTAGGACTGGGAGAGCCACTGAATTCAGGCTATTCAAACATTTGCAGAACCAGCTCTACTCTACCTCAGCACCTCCAAACAGATCAAGCCCAGCTGGTTTTTGTTTGCTACTGCCTTAACAGCTTCACTGCAACAGTTAGTGAGGAATTATTTGATGTACACTGACTAGTGCTGAGGTCAGTGGTGTTTTTACACAACCACACACACACTCATGCACTCCCCAGCCAAGGAAAGCACAGACATTCTGTCAGAGCATTGACACAGGGTGAAAGCAGCCTTCTCTACCTCACACATCTTGTTTGTGAGTGGCAGGAACTCTAAGCCCAGAGCCTGGATGCTCTGGATCATTCCTCCAGTGGCCATTTATGAATTCTGACCCCCAGGCACCAAACTGAGTGGCAGGAGGTCTAAGCCCAGAGCCTGGATGCTCTGGATCACTCCTCCAGTGGCCCTTTAGGAATTCTGACTCCCAGGCACCAAATTTAACAGCCAGAATTAACCCTTCCCCACATCTTGGTTTGTAATTCTACTGAGCTTTACAGAACTATTTAAAAAAACCCCATATCTGGAATGTCAATGCATTGTCAGATGCATAAATTAAAGGCAAATTGCCCATATTTAAATAAATTCGTCAAGCAGAGACTGAATCATTCCAACTCCAGAAATCCCCAGGAAAAGACGCTTTTGGGTCAGGAATATACTGAGAATGAAATGTTTTTGATGAGCATTAGTCATTATGTACCTGCTCTGTTAGTGCCTGGTGTGTCTCTCTTTGCTCTCTGCTGTGCTCTTGCTGTCCTGCCTTGGGGATACTCTTTAACATAATCTGGCAGTTCCAGTTTTCTTCCTGTTCTGTGAGCAATTTCTTTTAAATCTCCAACAGTCTCAATATACTCAGTATTTTTAGTTCAAGAGGATGAGCAATTTCTAGGGCATTAGTAAATGCCTCTTTTTTTTCCTCTCTCTTTTTTTTTATTAGTCATCTTCCAGATGCATTGAATAACTTTCAAAACAAGGCTTGTCTCTACTTAACAAAGTTAAATTCATTGAAGCACTTCCTGTTACTAGGAGAAATAGAATTACTAAAACTGAGCTAAATGCCTGACATCATTGTTTCCAGGGGTAAAATCCTTGTTGTAAGTGGTTTTTACCCAAGATTTAACCTTTTTTTTTGTCCTACAAAAATTGCTGGTTTGCTCTAAATATCATACATCTGTTATTATTATTATTGTTAGTAGTAGTAGTAGTTTTGATAATAATAATAATAATAACTACTAAAGCTGGAGTCCTGAGGTGACTTTTTTCTTGGGTAAAAGTAAAAGCAAAGTTCAAGGAAGGTGTTATTTCTTGCAAAAATGATTACAACAACTGAACAAAAACGTTACTGACTGAATTTCCCTGTATGGATTCTTTATCCCACAGACTTGGTAATTTGTAAATCTAATATATTTCTATTATTTTATAAAAATGTGTCTTCTACCCATAATCCAGTACTATTTTTTTTCTCCCTCAGGAATCTTTAGAAGGCTTCAACAGCTTGGTGATGCTTTTTCTGGACTATTTAACTACTGTCACAAAATTTTAGCTTTTACTTGGAACCATTTTTGGTAAGTACAATTTAAATAGCGAAGTAGAAATGTTCTTTATTTCAGAAACCTGTCTCTCAAAGGGAGGAAAATGCAATTAGACTGGTTTTGGTAAGTAATTGATGTATAAGTCCTTGGTTCTGCCTTGTCAATTCTCTGCATAAGCCACAATTGCCAAAGAAGAGAGGAACACGTGGAGATGAGGCCAAGGAAGTTTTGTTCTTTGAAAAATGATTTGAGAATTGTCCACATATTCTGTAAAAATATGAAAATGTTTTTGAAGATATAGAGGGTCTATTAAAATGTAAATCTCTAGTTTAGAGATGAAAAAATTATATAAAGTTTAATAATTTCTAAAAAAACCTAATGAACTTTGTAAGTTGTTGCTACCTTTGTTCTCTATTTAAAAGTGCACTGTGGTTCCATGTTCTGTCCCTTTCATCCTGCTGTAAACACAATCTTTCAGAAATATAAATGCTATTTTTCCTTCTCCAGATCTATCAGTAAAGGGCTGAAAATGTATTTTGTGCTGGAGACTCACTTAATCTTCACTTTCTTTATTATCTTTAGCTCTTTCCTCCTACTCTCTGCCAAATCCTTGATTTCATTTATTTATTTTTTAATTATTATTATTTTTTTTAAATTTATTTGTGGGGAGGTGGATTTGCCGTGCTTTACACAGCAGCTGTGGTTGTCATATAATGTTTCCTTTCATCTGTCTGTTTTGAGTATTTCTGCTCCTTTCTGAGATCTGCTGAAAGCTTCACAATGTGGCCAAGTATTACTTGTCCATGTAAATGCTGACTCTGCCAAACAGAGGATAAACCCACACAGATTTCAGAACTCAACAGTTATTTCCCTTTGGAGTGTGACATCCTCGTTGAGAAGGTGAATCTGTGCAAGCAGCCGAGGCAGGCAGTGAGAACCAGCACTGGGGGAAAAGAAGATATCACTGTGACCCTTCTGCAGAAAATAAATTCAGTTGGTGTAAGAATAATAATAATAATGAGGAAGGATAAACAGAGAAGTGCCCACCTCAGTCTTGCTGAATTAGGTCGAGTTGCCTCTCGTGGAATGTGCTCTTTGCTCCTCACTGCTGAAGTGCCATGTGTTCTGGAGCAGGAGAGAGGATGGTGACAAAAAGGTTAAGAGCTGAACAAGAGAAATATCTGCATTTTGCTTAAACTCCCTGCCTGATCTCCCCAGAAACACAACAGTGCTTCCCTACACAGATGAAAAGCAGAGAACTTCTGGAAAAGGTCAACATTTGTCTTGTACTAGTCTAGACAGTCAGATGTGATGGTTAAAGAGGTACAAAATGGCCTTTACTGTGGTAAAGTTTTGTGTTGGCTGTTGCTGTTGTCACTCTTGACACGGGAGGAAAAGTTCTTTTGTAAAATTCCCTTTGATACGAGAGGGGAATTAACAGTTACTGGAAAAAGGTTTGGGTAAAATGTAATTTTTTCTATGTTGTAGCTTTCTTGCATTACTAATAGTTGCCAAGGAAACCAGCAGAACTCTAAAGTCTTGTGCTAGGAAGGTGGTTATGGTTATAAAAACAAGGTCATTTCAAACTGTGCCTGCAGATTATAAAAGTGCTAGTGGGGACCTGCCATGGGTTCTGTTCTGCAGACCGGTGCCTGTTACATGTTCAATTTCAGTTAAATTAAAAATGTTTATTGTGGTCAATAAGAAATGGGGTTTGTTTGGTTGGTTTTATTTGGTGTTTTTGTTTGTTTTTGTTTTGTTTGATTGTTTTGTGTTTTGTTTTGTTTTGTTTTGTTTTGTTTTGGTGTGCCACCAAATTATTCTGATTTACCTCAAGAGAAATTACTGTACACTGAGTGTGAACGTGGCCTGTCCTGGATTGTCACGTTTCTCTAGAGGCTTCTGTTAGAATACAGGATCTGTCAATCTGCTGTGCTTTCTTTTCCTGGGGGAAGTGGACACCATTCAGTAGTTTTACCAACATTTTAATGCAATAACAAAGTAACTTGTAGCAGTCTTTGTACATGAGCTGTAATTATTTTCCAAGAGGTTCAGCTCGGCTCTTTGCCTCTCATCTCCAAGGGCACTACTACTTATGTTTTACGTTGTCCACCCTTGTCAGGCACAGCTATGAGCCTTGGCACATCCATCATCAGCCTTTCAGGGAAAAAATGCCAACATTTGTAATAAATCTTTTTAAGGAACAAATGCTTATGAACTTTCTCTCCTGTTGAATTTACAGGTCTGACGTTTATTACCTCACTGATTTCAGGTAAAGCCTGAGGAGGAAATTGATTTAGGATGAAAACAGGTAATAATAGCTTGATTAGAATCATTTTCAGCTTCAAAGGACCCTCATGCCCTTCTGCATAAAATAATGATCATAAAATCAATTTGTGTATCTCTGATTACTTTTTTTGCCTTTTCTGAAGGTGATGTTCTTTGCAAAGGACACATTAGTCATGATGTTTTACTGCTTTGAATAGCACTTCCATTTCTGATTTGCTTAAATGTTTTATTTTCCCAGCTCAAATACACTCGGGTTGTTAAGACAATCAGAAGTGATTGACAACTATGAATACTTCTTCCAGAAAGTGCCACAGACAATACACTAATTTTTGGTCCTTAACCAAGCTGTTTCTGGCTGTCACCCATCCCACACACTTCACAATTTACTCCTGGGTTTAATTTTTGGGTTTTTTTTGTGATGGAGAGGACAAATCTGATGCTTAGAGTGGTAGCAGTTGAAAGCTGCCTGTGACTACTGATGTTTGGTGTGACCTAAGTGTGTGCAGATATGTCTTGCCACCTCACTGTTGGTTCTCCCAGGTATTGTTTACAGCATCTCCTGGAATTTAGGAAGATCTTTTACCCACACTGAACTCCAATTCCTTCAGCCTCTGAGGCAGCTTGCTTAAAACTCTTGCTGTCTAGAGAAAAAAAAAGGTGATGTTGACACAGTCTGTGTGTCACATTTGTAACTCTCAGCAGAGGGAAGTTAAAAGAACTTCATGCAGGCATCCATAGGTTTTATATTTTGAACAAAATGATTTGATTTGAAATTTGTACATTTATTTGTGCAATAAAAGGAATTTTTAACTGTATTTCTGTTGATGACTCTCATCAGTGTTACATCTCAATGGTTTCATTTGGGAAATATCTTCAAAAGGCAGGTAAGTGTTGTTACTTACTTATTACAGATGGTGAGAAATAGCTACAGAAGTTTTTTTTTTCCCAAAAGCTTTGGGGAAAAGGTTGAAGGGACAAGCTACAGTTCTCTGGTTCCCCAGTGTGAATATTTGACCTTCTACCACCAGTGAAGCATTAGAAATTATTTCAGAGGAGAATAGTCGCTGGCAGAGGAAAAAACTTTTCACACATCTGAAAGCAAACCACTCTGTCACAAAAAGTTCAAATGTTCAAATGTTCAGTTCTTGTGGAGCATAATAGGGTTTTTTCTGGACTTCTGATACTTTAATTTTTTATCTATTTAATATTTAAAGAAATGTGCCCTGAAGCTTTTGCCATTGTGTTTTGATTGTCAGTTGCATGTTCCTGTGAATGAACTTGTGCAATTTTGGCTTTTCTTCATCTGCATTTGGCAGTGCAGGCAGATTACAGACTAAAAGTTACTGATTGTGATTAGGTGATTTTGAGTCTCAATATTGTTCTTATCAATCAGTTTTCTTTTCAGCATCAGATATTCACACATGTAGTCATTTCCTTTGGCATTGTTATTCTTTGATTATAAATGCCCCATGAGTAAGGTGTTGTATGAGGGAAGCAGAGTTTACTTTGAGGACTGACATTCTTTTTCCTTCTCTACTTTGATTTTTTTAATGTCTCAGTTTTCTTTACCAATAGTTATGGCTAGGATAGAACTACTGTGATAGCCCAGTAGCTAAGACATATCTTAATTTCCATGTTAATTTTATTTCATGACCTTTCATGACTACCACATATGCCAGGCTTGATTCTTTTCAAGTGTCCAGTTCCATCTCTTTTTCCATGTATGGAAGGGTCCCCAGTTGGATAAATCTTTCTGTTAAGGGCTGCTTAACAGTCAGAGGAGTCTGTCAGGAATTAATCAGGGATAATTTATTGATAATAATATATTATAGATAATTATTATATTTATTATAAATTATTGCCTAGACCTCGATTCTTTCCAGTACAGATAAATTTCAAGATTTAGTATGTATTTAGTGTTATTTTTATAACTGCTGAGAACTGAAGAGGAGCAGGATTAAATCCTTTACATTCTAGAGTGAGTCAAATATCATGCCTTTTTTTGTCTGTTAGTTTGTTTGCTTTCTTTCTTGCAGAAAAATGAGAGAATTTAAGTAGTTTGGGCACCAGGATCATTCTAGCTGGAAAACTCCGTAGAATTTTATTTGTTTCACTCTTTCCTAAAAAGAACAACCATTAACTGATTTACTAGAATCTTTTGGAGGTTAAAAAATGATGCTGTATTAATGGCATAATGGCAGATTTTTTTTCCTTTTCTCATTAAGAAGTGTGTCTTAATACCATTGTATTCTTTCTTACAAACTAGAAAGCCAGACTCTCTAAGGAGAACACTGTGCTTTTATCATGATGTCAATTCTGTCACTAACAGCTCTCAAAATGCAGTGTAGTCATATGTGTCAAGAAGAATTATAATTATACAGCCTGCATCACAGTTCTTATTTTATCTCCTTGCAAGTATATGCCAATATTTTTCCTAACTTAATGTCCAGAAAAGTAAGAACAATTGTTCTTTGCATAAGCAGATAAATCTGTAGCTCCTTTATTCACAGCCTGGCACTATTGCATTTCTATTTTTTTTTTTAGCCCATAATAATTAGTCTTCACAATGGTCAGATTTTATCATTAAAAATGTACCCTTGATCAGTCCCTAGACACAGAGTTTTACCCAAATATTTGATCCTTGGAAGTCTGCCAGTACTTTCAGACTAAAAGATTACTTGAAGTTTCTTTTACATAATACATGCCAAATTGTTCTTCTCCTGGAATACTTACAGAACTATTTCTGCTATTCCCAGAGCACCACTGAGTAATTCCTTACTGAATTTCTTACTGTACTGAATATTCATGAAAACTTATGAAATATGATGATGTTTCTTCTAGCAGTGGTTTTTACAGAGTCTTACCCATAGAGTTTTACTTTCTTATGGTTGGTTTGTTCCAACTGTTACTTTTTTTCCTTCTTATTGTTGGATGATTCTTCCAAAGGATAAAATGACCATGAAGAGTCATGGTCATTGTCAAGTCCAGTCCTTTTCCAGCACAGGTGACAATGTCTAATCTTTTTCTTAGTTTAGCAGACTTCAGCAGGTATTTACATGCCCTTATTTGATATTCCCATTAGAATATTGTCTCTGGACAGCATTATTATGACAGAAAACTTTTCAAACTAATTTTGCCAGTGTCCAGTTCACACCTGGTTCTCTTGGGACACTAGGACAGAGAACTGAATGCCAGAGTATCATCAGACCTGGAGTTACCACTTCCATTTCAGTACCCAAATTAGCTCCAGATTAATTATACATTTTATTCAGAAGTGTCTAAAGCAAGGATTTTTTTTCTTTTCAGTGATTTGCTTTATAATTTTTAATCACAGTTCTATAATTTCAGTATCTGGATCAGTCTTGTGACCCAGGCTCCTCTAAGAACTCCCCTGGTGAGGGGGCAATGAGGTGATGAGGAATGAGCAATCAAGTGCTGTTTAATAGTCAGATACAGTTATATTATTTCTCAGTACTTATTGCTATTTTTACCAACCGTGTTTAATTAGAATATTTCAAATAAGTGTAGAGCGTGTACCTCAAACATGCATTTTGGTGATAATGCATGAGGGAGACTCCTGCAGAAGAAGCCAGAATCACAGAGAACAATGTTTGCTCTTTGATTTATATCTGTTTCATTTTCCCCAAGCTTCTGAATAGCTCAGTATCAATCTGTTTCTCTTATCTCTTTGACTAGCTTGAGTTAGATCAAAGAACTGTGTATTTTCACAGAATCTGCATAATAGTTATAAATACACTGAACAATTCCTATCTTGATGATAGCTTCTGCCTTCCTGGAAAAATATTAAAATGCTATTGAAAATAAGAAATATTGAAAATAAAGAGAAGAAATAATAATAAAAAAAGAGTAGCAAGTGGCACAAACACCATCCTCTCACAGAGACTTGTGCAGGTGTCTTGTCCTCCACACTACCAGACCAAACACCTGACTAAGAGTCAAAAATAGTACTGCAAAAGTATCAGAGCTAAGGAGCTCCTCTGGAGAATATCCTATAAAATGCTCTCATTTTGTAAAATGCTTGGAATAGTTGTGGAGATTCTGTCCTCTTCAAAGCTCATGCCAGAACTCAGGCTGCTTATGGGTTTAAGAGGAAAGTAGGACATGTTCATGTCCAAAAAATGACAGGACTGTATTTTGGAGTGATTCTGCAGGCATCTGACTGAGCAATGATGGTTTGTGCTTAAAATTGCTCCATCCTTTGCTTTTCTCAACCAGTAGCACTTTTCCAGTTCCTGTGTGCTTCCAGTAAGTAATCAGACAGACTCTGGTGTGCCATGGAAATTAGCTCAGAGCAGAGATGTTCAGGCCAGGTGAGGCCCAGCCTTATAAAATAACATAAAACACTGCTGCATGGTGTTTTCTGACCAGGACCAGATAAAATCAAGTCAAATGAACTTGGTACCAAGCCTAAATTAAGAAGCTTTGGTTCCTGTCACATGACTGTTAACTTTGGGACCATTCCAAACCTTTGTGCTAGGCTCTCACTGGATCTAAGATCAGATCCCTGGAGCCAGCATTTCTATCACAACCTGTCCCTTTCCAAATTCAGGACTAACATGAGTAAAATGAGGTGCTTCAGCATCTGTCAGTACAAAATTTCTAGTACCTTCCTTGTGAAATTCATAAACATGTGTTCTATTTGCTGCCACAGATATACAGAACAGAAGTGATTCAGCAATTCCAACCTCATGATAAAAGTTATTAAAATACCCCAGAGTTTTTCTGGTTTCCTCAATTTCACTTTTCTCCACAGAGAATCATGAGTTTGAAAAAGAACAAATTTGCTTCTCAACCTCCCCCTCCTTTCCCTTTTTATTTTTTTTTCTTTGAGCTACAGTTCTTGGATAGTCACAGGAATTTAGAAACTCCATCTAATGTGCTATTTGACAGCAGTGAAACCTGTTCAAGGTTGTTCATCCCTCTAACCACCGACCTCTACATTCAATAAACATACAGTTGAAAAATGACCACATCAAGGAATTTGTCAAACTTGGCCAGAGAGCATGAATTTGAAGAAACAACTTGTACAAATCTCTGAAAAATTGCTTTGTAAAGATGGCATTTCCTCACTGAAAAAGAATCTGCTTTTATGTATTCAGACATGTTTCTTAGAAATAAAGTATTGTTTTGGGTTTGTTTTCATTTAACCAATGAGGAAAAAAAACTGTTGGCTTGGTTTTGGGCTTTTTAATTTTTTTTGACTTCTGTGTATTTGACAAGAGTAATTTATATTACACTGAGACACATCTGCAAGTGATGGGGTTTCCATAGGTAACAGAGGGATATAATTTGTAGATATGTAAATCCTAGCCTGATGGAAATTCAGTGATGTTTTATGAAATGAAGGTGAGAAAGGAGAAGGGATGATGATGTATTGTCCTCTCACTTGAAATCAAATGGCTTGTTCAGGCCCTACCTCTTTTTTCACATCTCGTGTTTCATGGACGTCTGAGGAAGACCTTTTGGTAATCCTTCAGATCCATTGAGATGTTGGCCTCTTAGAACATGAAAGTGAAAAATGTCCTATTACTGGTTTTGTAGACATGAGTTTATTAGCATGTATATTAAAGAGTGGGGCTGTTTTGGTTTTTTTAATAGAGTTTTTACATGAACCAGAAAACAACCAGTGGTTTGTAGCTCACTGTTTACAGGCCCCTGAGACAGCGGGCTTCAGTCACACTAATTTTCCATCTTGGACTCAGCTTGGGTTGATAACTTTCTTTGGAAGTTCAACAACAAAAAATGTTGTTGCACTTGGGTTGTTATTTGGGGAAGAAAGATCAGCCTCCAAGGCTGTTGATTAAAGCCCAGGAGCTCGTTAGGCAGCAGGAATTGATGGAAGCAGAAAGTGTTTGTGAGGGGAGCCCAGCCTGGGCCCTGCCCCCCAAGGCCAGGCCTAAGGAGGCTTAATGAGGCCTAATGAGGTCTAACAAGATCTAATGAGGCCTGAGGAGACCTAAGGAGACCTAATGAGGCTTTCTGAGCTCTCAGGGCAGCCCCATGGGTTTGGACTTTTAGGGTTGGATGGGTAAAATTGTATCTATGGCCAAGTTCAAAAGCAAAGATAGTTCGTTTTCCTGACTGGGTTTGGTAAAGACAAAAGTCTGAGATGAGAGCTTTTCTGGTCAAAATGGAGACATCTGCAGCTTGTGTTTAATTAAAAGCTTCTCCTGAGGTGTTTGTATAAAGGTCCAGTGAAAAGTGTTTCTGTCCACTCTGTGCCTTTCATTGTGTCCCTTTATAAAAATGCTTATGGCAGATGGTGGGAAAATAAGAAAATAGACAGTATATCCAAAGAAAACAGAGTTAAAGCACAGCAAAAACCTTAAAATTACTATGATGTATTATTATTTTCAAAATTTGTGAAATACTTGCAAATGTAAAAATGCATGTGATTAAAATATGACAGTACTAATTTATGAAAAAAATTAGTAATTAAGGAACTGAATAAAAAGGAATATTATTTTTAATTAATTGTTCCTTACTGAAGCATCTCTTTATTGGCTCCCTATACCAACTTGTCCCTTCCCTAATTTATTTTTAATACATTTTGTTCTCTAGAAAGAAGTTGAACCAGAATGATATCCATCATGCCTATTTTATGCATCTTTAATAAATCAAATCATATTTATTAAGGCCTGCAATTATGTATGTCAGAAATGTAGACTAGATGTAAATAAAAACCCTTGTTTGAATGTTGCTCTTAATTATGTGCTTTTGATTTTCATTACTTGCTTTTTAGAAAACTGTAAAAAAATGTAATTGCTAATGAATGTCTGTGCTAGGGTTTGATTATAGTTGTGTCTCTTATACAACCATTTGAATCTGAATATAAATCTTTTCCTGTTGCTCTTGCTTGAGCACTAGTACTAAAATTCCTTAGTAATGCTAATGTAGAGTTTTAGTTTGTGTCTGAGGTATATTGGCACTAGAATTACACACAAAGACTTGACCTGGTGCTGTAAAGGTTGAAAGGCAGAACTCCTGGTTTGCAGGCGATTTTAATTTTCTTTTCAAGCCCATCCAATCTGATCAAACCTTAGTGACACTGAATGTTTGGCAGTGGTGGAGTCTTGGTCACAGTGTGGTTAATCTTATCTTGTGCACTCACTTTTGCAGAGAACACACAAAGCCAAAAGGTACATGAGGGAGGTGAGGAACAAACGCCCAAAGGTGCATTTCCAGTTTTCATTGTCTGCACCACAGACACACACACATCACTGTGATGGAACCAGGGTGAGTTAGACTGCTGGCTAGCTGTCCACAGAGAGCTGAAGTCAAAGAAATTCTCCAGTGCATCATCAGCCAGAAGAGGCAGGCTCCACATTAATTCTGCTTGCTCTTTAATTTCAGGAAGTCGGTTGTGAGCCTTATGGATACGTTCAGGCAGGAGCTCTGTGTGATCTCAGAGTAGCTGAAGGGCATCAGATGCCCTATTTCTGCCACTGAGATGTGCCTCAGCATCTAAGTAATAGATTATAAATCTCTGAAAGCATTTTTCAGTCATGCATTTTTACCATATCCTTAAACCAACCACAAGATTTCAAAGAGCATAAAAATCACTTGTACCAGAGGATTTTGCAGAATAGGTAATACCAGAGAAACTCACTGTACTGTCATTTTGACACAAATAATTGGGCATGGGGGTGCACATACACAGAAAAAAAAGGAAAAAATTCTTTATTGCATGCTACCACACAGGATGTGTACTGTAGGCTTAAAATTGTAATGATCCATCACTGTCTGTCTGTATTGAAATGGAAAACAAAAAATATGGTGTTTGGACTGCAAAAAAAAAAAAAAAATTGAATACCTGTGGTACACTTACATTATTGGGTTATATTGTAGCTGATATTTCTACAAAATTGAACTCTTCTCTTGCACTTCAGATTTATGGCTGAGTAAATCAAAAGTCACTTTGTGAAGGTGAGGACCTACCATTTTGTAGGTAAAATGTTTTATCCTGAACAAATTGGGTGCATCTTTATCATTCCCTGCAAAGCTTCTTCTTACAAAACACATGCATTACCTTTACCTTGTTTAGTTTGCTTGCCACAAAAGGGATAGTTGCATTGCAAAAAACCCTGTGTTTTGTATTTGTAACTGGATTCTGCCCATGTGTGCAATGGAGGCCAATGTGCAGATTAGGGATACGTGTGTGTTCCCACAGCTCTGGAGCATCTCTAGCTGGGCTGCAGCCAGGGCAGAGCAGGGTGGGAGCCATCAGCTGTGACATGCTCCAAAGGTGATCTCGGTGGAGCAGAGTTTGCTGCAGGCACAGGCAGTGGTTCCTCACAGGGGCAGCAGATGCCAACTCCTCTCGGAGGGGCACAGAGGAAGTTTTCTGTCCCTGTTGCTGACGTCAGGACTCGATGGAGTTTCGGCTTCACCCCGAGTGATCAATGTCTTGCTGTGTTACACACTTCTGTCACAGCCTGCTCACTGCTGAGGGGATTGGGTCACAAAGACAAGCTGTTCCAAGGTATTATTAAATAATGGATTGTCACTTTGTCCATATTGGCACTTTTTTGCTTCAGCAACCGAAAGCAGGAAAACTTGACTTGCTTTCTGATAAAGAGAAGTGATCATGTACTTTGCACAGGTTTGTTAAAAAATTAAATGAATGGAAAAGAAAGAAGTGACTGATGATAAGTGCAATAAATTTCCCCAGAAAACAAGGTTATCTAAAGCAGTAACCACACATTATTCAGATATGTCACAGTTCTCATTTTTCTCTTTATAACTTTGTTTAGCTTTTTAGTGCTTCCTAGAAAATTTGCTGCAGCATTGATGGTCTTTTGCTGCTGAAAGAGTAGTGCAGTATTATTTCAATGGATTACTAAATATTTTTAATTTATTTCTTCTGCTGGGTCATCCTGAGTCCCTGACATTGCTAAGAGCATAACATTAGTGAAATCTACCTTTGCATTAATGATGCATCTTTTCCTTTTTGCTGCCTGATGTAGCAGCAAAATGATGAGCTGAAGAAACTACCTGCTTTAGTGCTTTTGGGAAGTCCTTGAAGCCTTGCACAAACACCACTTATTTTCTCTAGCATTTAATATCTTGAACATAATTAGTCCATTGAGCCACTTGACAGATTCTACTCCATCTACTTTTGAGTGTGTTTATCCTGGTGGGTACCTGTTTGAAAGATTCCTGTTCTAACAGCATATTTTACTGATCTGAGGGGACAGACTACTTTAGAATATTTCACATACCCTTGGGCACTGATTTTGGCCTGGCCAGGAATTGAGTTTAGTTATATATATCAAGAGTTCAGAGATGTGTTTCTTGAAAGCAAAACAGTGATCATTTTTGGTGAGATTGGAGGTTTGTTAGTGATTTGGGATGACACTGAGCTAGAATTTTGGTGTGACTTTTTGCTGCTTTTGTTGCTTGGTTGGGGGGTGTACCCCTTTTTTTCACTTGCTTATTTTCTCGCTGCAATATACCTTTCCTTATATATATATTTTTGTCATGTCCTGTTTTACTGGGCACTTTACAGTGGCATTTTTGTTGGAAGGAAATTCAACCACAGAACCTGTTTTATCTGTGACTGTATTTTTACTTCCCAAATCCCAGCCATAACAAAAACACACAGTGTGGACCCTGCCCAAAATTCTGTCTTGTTTCACCTGGAGGTAGCTGCAATCTGCAGTCCTTGTGCCAGATGAGCAGTGATGTGGCAGATGTGGAAGGAAAGGCAGGAAAGTTCTGTCTGTACTGAAAACGTTACAGCAGGTTGCATTGATCTGCTGTCACCTCAGACCTTCCCTGGCCCACAGGAGCCAAAATATTAAGGGTTTTTAGCTATCTGAAGTTTGAAAAAGAAGAGGCAGAAATCAATAAGGAAACTGGATGCTTTTAAAGAAAAATGCTTATTTCCTAAAGATTTTACTTAAAGTAGGAAATTGGGAAGTAAATCCTTATACATACTCCACTTTTCCCATGTCTGTTGTTCAGTGTAAAATTTTAAACAATTTATTGAAAATATCTGTTTTGTGTCTGTGGCAAGGGATCAGATTCTATTAAAAATATGACTTAGAAAATCCAGGGTCCACTGCAGATCTGGGAGGAAATTTTGAATATTCATCAAACAGGAGTTGTAGGTGTGCACTGAAGAGCCTGAGTCATGCCACAGAGCAATCCATCTCTTCCTCTACCCTTGTAAAACCTCAGATTATGTTTTGGTAAACAGGCACGTAAATATGATATGTTTATTTTTTTGATCTTTTAAAAGATAAGTAGTGTTCCTATCAGGAAATGTCAAATGCATTTGTGTCACTAAAAATATTTTCTCCCAAGCAAATAAGTCACTCTTTAACACCTAACCAGATACTTTTATTTTCAAATTGATTCTCCTGCAAACCTGGAGGAGTACTTAAGATCACTAATGCAGGTATGTTGTTAATTCTCACTGAAAGCTCTTCAAAACTCAGCTAAGTGTATCATCTGTGAAGATTTTGTTTTCTTTTTTTGTGAACCAGCATCCCAGTAACAGCACCTTTGCCCTGTTAGGACCAAAGTATGTTTTTTCTTGAGACTTTGAATACTACAATAGGTGAACTCATTTGTTTGAAATGCATGTCTGTGACCCTGGGCTATCCACTTGTTGGTGCTGTAGTTTTCCCTGTCACAGATGACAAGACCATGCAGAAAAAATTCCCTTTATTGAATCATTATTGAGATGGTGCTCCATAATATTGTGAAAAACTTGTAGCTGGAATATATTACATTACCAAGTTAAAAGGTTTGGGATATTAAACAGCACAACTTTCATGAGGATATCCTTGGGATGATAACAGGAGCAGAACAGACCAAATCAGCCACAATTACAATGCGAACTCTGCAGCCCATCTCTGAGTTCCCAGGGCTTATTTGCAAATCAGGCAGTAGCTGTTTCAGGAAACATCGTGCTGGCAGTGGCATCTGTGCTGGAGCTCTGCTGCTTTTTAATCACAACAGCTAAAGGTTGCTCATATAAACACATCCTCCTGAAGGAGTGATAAGAAAAAGGAGCAAGTCTGATCCTGTACTGCTTGACAGAAGGTATCAAAAATAAAAGAGATGTGAGTTTTCCTGGTGCTGAATCTCACCCTGGTAATGAAGCAAAATTGCATTAGAGATGTGACCGTAGGGCTGCACTGAACCTTCTGCAACTTGATGCACTGAAAGATGCAGAAAAAATAACATTGTTTGGAGCATGGATGTTTGTGGTGTGCAGGAGGCTGCTGGGAAATCATTAGGATGTTTCCCTTGCTCTTCTTGACTGTAAGGAAGTCCCTGAAAAGAGAATTGTAGAATATATGAGAAGGAGAGGTAGCTACAGGTGGAAGTTTTAAGGGTAAAGCAGTTGAGTAGGCAGGTCTGAGAGCCCACAGCAACAGAGACAGGGATGGAGGAATCTGCAGGTCTGTGAATAGGTGAGGAAGAACTTGAAATTTTCCTGAAGTGGTCTCAGTTTCTACACTAAATTTCAGTACTATTAATAATCTTGTTCCTGCTTCACTCTCCATTCTATTCTCTTGCTTGGAATGAACAGGCTCTGGTTAAACAAAGCTTCTCTTCTGGTATTTGATGTAATTATCAGAGGAATGGGGTTCTGGCTCTCTGGGTTGGCTTACTCTTATGATTTATGTTTCATACATTCATTGCTCTCTCTCCAACAAGTTCTTGGAAAGTGTGGGAAACAATTATTTTCTTGAGGGAAACAGTTTTAGCAGTCTTTTAAAAAGCCAGTTTCAAGGAGGTGGTCTACTGAACACCAGCTCCCTGTCCCTGATGATTTGTCTTTTAATACACAATGTTGTGCCAACAGTACAAAGGATGAATTCTTACTGATTCATAGAGGAATCAGAAATGTGCTTTTTCTTTGCCTTTTCACCCCCTAAAAAAGCCCAGACAATCAGCCAATTAGTTAATTGTTAAAAACATAATGCCATAGTTGCCAAGTATTGTACCTGATGGAAGAGAAGGATATAGTTAATTACATTTGTAACAAAATTTCTTCCCTTGATCATGTTGGAGATCACAGTGCTTATGCTTGGCAGTGTCTCACAGCAATACAAAATTTTGTTAGATTTAATTATTAAATATAGTGCAAAGCTGGCAGAAATATTGAAGAATGAACTGAACTGGGTTTTTTTTCTTGTTTTGCTTTTATTCCAATGTTGTTCTGGTTCTCTCTGCACCTGAAGCTGCAGAGCACAGCAGCAGAGGTTTATCACACCCGTGCGTGGGCTCCTCTCATGCCTGCTGTTAATGAGCAAACAAGATACAGGATGAACCTTTTGGAAAATCCCCCAGGGAAAACAGACGTGTCTGAAGACAGAAAAATTTGAGAAATGAAACTAAAACAAAAAAAATGCCCTCCCAACAAGATATTTCTGCAGTTATAGGGAAATGTGTTAGCTAGCTTCATTCGCACAGAGAACTGAATGCAATTTCATTTTGCTTTTTCCCACTCTCCCTCTTAGTGGGATATTTACAGTCAACACAGTTTATGTTTGCAGATAAAGATTTTTGTGAGATAAATGAAGTTCCTTTTTATTTCACTATTTAGAGAGAGCTGCATCAGGGAGTGATGGTCATAGGAAAAAATATTGGAAAGGAATTACAGAAATTATGATTATAGGAAAGCTTAAAATTCAGTTTATATAGATCAAAGATCTTAACAGGTATGATGAGATAATGGGTTTAATTAAGGCCAGTCACCATTTTGTCCAGCATTCTTCAGTGCAGTGAAAAATGCCTTTTCTGCAGCTATTAGAAACTCAAGATGGACACAGAACAAACTTTTGAGCTATTCTGAAACCTCTCAGGAAGATGCTGCTGCTGGGGGGTCCTGGAAGGTAAACTCTCAAAAATCTCACATGTGCCTTCAGTTAACACTGATCACCTTGCGTTGTTTTCCATCACGTAAAGTATGATGTGCATAGCAAGAGCAACATTCCATTTGTGAGGAATAAACATAGCAATTTATGACTAAAATGTAGATTTTATTTACAGTCATGTAGATGCCTCCATAGATGCTAAAATGAAATGTTCCAAATCGTCAAGTGCTAAATGTTTATTTCCATATTTTCAATATCTGTGGTTGAGTTAATTCAAATGTGTGATTTGTATTTATTAGAAGAATAGGATTCTTACTTGAGTGTTAAGGGATGCTGGGATCAGAGATGAGAAAAATAATCAGCTTTAGACAGCAGTAAGAAACAAAATTAGGATAGAGAGACTAAATAGTACAAAATCAGCAAGGAGTAATTTCAGATTCAATGTCAGAACTGCAAAATTGATATGAAAAAACTTTTTAAGTTTTATGACTAAAGGTATTTTATTTTTTCTGACACTGGAAACCTGACAGTGCATGACAAAAAGCAGACTTCTTAGAAATATCCTTGGCTGAAATATTTCATTGTATTAGCTGAACACCTGTTGTTATTTCTGTAAAGCAGCTGAAAAATAATTGTCAATTTCTCTCAATCTCACAAAAGTTACCTGGACACCTGTAACGACATAACACCACACAATAAATTTTAATACCTATCACAGGTAGTAATTTTTAAAAAGATCTGGCTGTGCCCATTCTGCAATGGCATTTTGTGTTGATGTGTGAGTGTGTGTGACCTATAAGTGAGCCCTTGGTACTTACCTTGCTAAGCAACGTGCAAAGACCACGAGTTTGTGCTGCTGCTTTTGCTTTAGGAATAAGAAGGCACCTGGGTGAGTTGGAACTAGCACTGGGCTTTTTGGGAGCATCGTGGTTTAGGTCTTCAGAAGCAATTTGTGGTTTGTGGTCGCATCACTCTTTGTCTCCCAGCAGCTCAGAGGGTGCACATTGGTATTGCTGCTGCTGCAGTCACTTGCTAACACCCAATCCTGTGTTTGAGCCCTCAGAATAAAACGAATGTAGGGTAATTTCAAAGTAAAAAAAAAAAACAAACGAAGTTTTTACCTTAAATATAGTAAACATATTGAGGAAAGGAGAGTTTTCAGGGGTCAGCATAGAGTCTGAGTAATGAGAGACATTATGAAGTTGAGGTTTGAGATATTTAGGAAAACAAGGCTGTAATCCCCATCAGATTTTGCCATCCAACATCTCAGGCACCTTCCAGAGGGTGTTAAATCCAGCAAGAGAAAATTCCATCTATGACTCCTCCCTTGCTACTTCTAGCATACTTTAGCATCTTCACTAAATCAAGAGGACATTTTTTGAGTACACTTAGTTAAGAGGAAGCAGTGAAGGTTTTGAGATGCTGTAATCAAGAAAAAATAATTTCAGTCCTGTTAAGGGTTTTTTAGTTGCTGCAACAACTCAATAGAGAAAAACAATCTGTGTCAAGAAAAACAAGAAATAAGAGATACTCGATATTTCCACATGTCCAAAGTGTTTATGATATAAAAACATAAATTTTCAAAAACTAGTGCTAGTGAAGAAGCTTGACTTTTCACCTAGGACAAATCATTATTATCTCTCAAAACCTCAGCAGCATCTTTTATGTTGATTACACTGGAAAACAGCTTTGAAAAGAAGTGATACAGACTTCCTTTCAAGACTTGATTTTCCTGTAGATGCTAGATAAGCAGTGATGGAGTGGAATTATTACATGTAAAGCCTCTTTCCTGTGCCTGATTTTTGAGACCTCTGGAGGTCTCACCTTATCTCTTTGTTACCTGGTACAGAAGCTCCCAGAACACACAAATTACCAGTAGCACTAAGATAGAGCTCTGGTAATGATTAGAGAGATTCTGGTCAGGACCAGAGTTCAGAGCTTCCCTTTCCCTGGTGAGTGCTGGGTGGTTTGCACTCCCCTTGTCTCAGCCTCTGTGCTCCCTTGGTTGCCTGAGGCTTTAAAAGTTGCCTGCAGGCCCTTCTTCCTAAAAGTAGCTCTCAGCTCCTTCATTCCTGTTTAGACTGTAAACTCCTAGGACATGGGATTTCTCTCTCCCTGTGTATGTACAGCCAGAGATAATTTAGTGGAACAGCAATCAGGAGCCTTGAGCCAGGGGAGAGAGACCTGCTGGACCATTAGGCAGGGAGGGAATGCATAATAAATTCGGTTTTTAGGAGGGAGGAACAGCAGCCCAGGTTCTCCCAGTTCTCTGTAGTTGAACTGGGTTTATCTGTTGCCAAAATAAAAACTAAAGTCAACCAAATTGGCTGATGCTGACTGGCTTTAGGTGGTGCTGCGATGGTTAATGGAGGTGTAAATGGAACAGTTGCATCAACTGCAAAAATTGGATCTGAGGGATCAGGAGACTCTTAAACTGCACCAGCCTGACTCCTTGCTGTTGTCTCTGTGTGGGATAACACCTGGGAAACCTTTTTTGTGAATGATGGAATTAGTCAAGTGCTCACATAAGATTTTTTTTTTTTTGCTTTTATATATAATTTCCTGTGTATCCTTCGCAGGAAAACCTGGAGTTTGTGACAGAAAATTACAGCCCCAGTCCCACTAAATATTGACTTTTCTATTCTTCGCTGATTGTCCCTGGTGGCACACTGCAGGGATGCCAGGAGACAGTCATTTCTGAATTTGGAGTTGTGCCTGGGGACAGAGGACAGAGCCTCAGCCCTGTGAATGCCGGGCAGCTCTCAGGTGAGAAGGGTTCTCTGGGCTGGAGCAGACAGCAAGGGCACTGTCTGTGCTAAACACAGGCTCCTCTAGCCTGTGTACAAGGTAGGAAAAATCAGATAAGGCTGGGAAGAGAAGGGAATTATGTATTAAAAAAATAGAATAAAGAGAAGAGAGGCAGCATTAGGAATGGTTGGATATAGTTGTTTCAGATTAAAAAGTGAGGTGTGGACCCTCTTCCTTTCAGAGGCAGTAATTAAATGTCAGATACATCCCAGGCGAATGCTGCCACAAAAAAATAAAAACCCATAGCATCTATTCTCTTTGGCTGGGCTTGGGAAAAAACACCACCACAAAAACTGCTCCTCAGTCCTCTACACAAAGTTCTAGATGCCACACTCCTAACTGGATTTTAAGACATGAATTTGGTCGGAGCAGTCATTACCCAGTAAAACCTTGTAAAGTGCATTAACACTATTATTGATGTTTTATACACTCCTATCATTATAATTCCTCTCTCAGGATGTTTCCAGACCTGGTTCATGTATTTGTTAACTTCTGTTGTTGATGGCTTTGCTTTTTTAAGTGAAAGCACAAGAATGACTGCTGCAGGCCAATTAAAGCTCAGGAGAATAACACACATTTTAAAGTCACATGTTTCAAGTAACCTGCAATACCTCTGTGATATATTTTTAGTAATGTAAGAAGCAACTCTAATCACTAAAATAAACTCATCAATGTCCCCATTTCTGCTGGAACCAGGAATTTGGGCCACCATTCTCAGGGTGTAGGTGTAAAAAATCTGTCATTCAATCTGGGAGCTGTAGGAATACATTCCTTCTCTCCATATGAATCCCATTGTGGTTTGTGCCTGTCCAGAGTGGGACAATTTCCTTTAACAAGGGCAGAGGAACAGTCTCATTCATAGTCTTGAAAAGTCACAGGGTTTACAACACTCCTCACTGTGGCACACTTGGCACTCCAAAGGATATTTCTATCTCGGTGGTACTTCACTCCTCAGCTCCTTTTACTAGGCTTTTCATTAAGAAATCCTCCAGAAGATTTATATCTATGACTTAAATTTCCTTGGTGCCTAAAGCAGAAATGGTAAAATCCCATCAAAGCTTTTGTAAGGAGTATAGAATTGACAGCTACACAGTAAACATGAAACTGGGTTTGTGATTAAAAGGATTCAGAAGTTTCATAGCTGACAATACTCAGATGGGGGTAAATAAATTGTCTGGACCTCATGGACTTGTTCTCCATGGGTGTGCTGAGAAGTGTAGAAAAAGGGTGGCTGAAATGGCAGAATTTGTTCCTGACAATTTGTTAAAAGGCAAAATAAATTATCATCTTGAGAAAACTATTCTAGAATATTTCATATGCAATGCCCAGCACCAGGGAGCAAAGTCTGTTTTCTTTTTCATATTTATAATAGTATGGAAGTGATGAGGAAAGATCCTTAGGCAGAAGGAGAACCACTAAACCAAAGTCCTGAAACAAAGTTTTAATTGATTATAAAATATCTGAAACTTAAATGAGAAATTTTCATTTCCTCTGCAAGTTCTGGTCTAACCCTGAATCATTCACAGAAAATGCTGTGAAATAAAAAGGATTTTCTTACAAATGTCCATGCCAAGAAATGGCAAGATGAAAGTGGATATTTCTCATTATTTGCAAAAACGTTTCTGCATAATTACTTCTGCCACCATTTCATTGCTTTAGTGTCCCCTTGAAAGATTGCCTTTCAAAGTGTGTTTTATTGCATCCTTAAAGACAATGCAAGGTTGTATCTCTGCTGCTTTAAGTGAGGAGTTGTAAATGCAAACTCCCATTTCTCTTTTCACCTGACCAGAGTGTGCACTCAGTGCCTTTGAGAATGTTTCCATGTTTATGTAATATATTCTGTAGCAGTTTTAATTTCAGCAGGGTGCATATTCCAGAAGGTCACCCAAAGGTTGGGATGTACCAGGCAGCAAATATCATAATGGTGTTCATGGCCTTAATGGGAAACTCCACTTGAAACTCCATGTGGGTTTTTGGATACAAGCTGTGCTTCTAAAATTGCCTTTAGGAGGTCACTTTTTAGCTTCTGCCTTCTCATTGTATCCCCAGCAGTAATGGATCCTGGTTTTCCAGGATCCAATTCCATTGCATGGGGCTGTCTACAGGACATGGATGCAGGCTAGTAAACTGCATATCTGAGTTAACTTTCCATACAGAGTTGTTTGACCTCTGAGTCTCCTTCCTCTTGCATGAAAATTCTGTATCTCTGTGTGCTGCTGGGAGCCAGGGCTGGCTCAGCCCTGAGCAGTTACATGAGACTGCACAGGCTCTACGAGGGGGAACAAAACAAGATCTTCTGTCACCCCTGTCCCTTGGGGACTCCAGACAGTGTAGGAAGAGCCTTTGTAGGGTTTGTTGTCTTGCAGGTCCCACTGCTTTCTTCCAAGACTGGCTGGCAGAGGAGCCAAGGGTTGTCACTTCCCTGCAGTCTGGTGATCAGAGGGTTCTCTGGTGTGTGCAGTGGCCATCTGTGTCTTGTACAGCCACCAAACTAGCCAGGCCTCCTTTCAGGCAACAGCCCTGCTGTTTAGAAAGTGTTTGGGAATTAGTTCTGAACTAACACTTCAGTGGAGCCCAAGAAAGTTTCTAGTTTCTGCTCCTTAATAACTAGGGTGATTCCCCCCCTATATTGTATTATTAAGGAGCTGTTAAATAGAAGCATTAATAAATAATTAAATCAATAAATTCCAAACTCAACATCTCCCACGCCTGTCCTGGTAAAGAGAATAAGACAAACCTTGAAACACCTTCCCATGAGTTTATCCTATGGAATCTCCTTTTTAATCCCAAGGAATTCCTCAGTTCAGATACAGTCTGAGCTCTGCTTTTCATTCACTTGAATGACTACAGGAGTGCAATAAGGATGCATTGTGATGTGGTAAATTGCCTGTTGGTTTCAAGGAAGACCCAATACTAGAATTACAGCTTCAAAATACCTTTCCACTTGGGTGCCATCTTCTTGTGGAAATTAATTCAAATCTCAGTCTGTGGCCTTCAGTTTATGTAATGTCTTGTAGGAGGTGTTTTCTGAGCTGCAAAATTTTGGTTCCTATTTTCCTATCCACTTCTGATTGGATGTGACATCTGGAGCACGGGATCAAGTTTTTCATGGGATCAGAGAGTATTTTTTCAGCAAAATATACTCTGAGAGGAAGGAAGGAAGGAAGGAAGGAAGGAAGGAAGGAAGGAAGGAAGGAAGGAAATTCCTCTCTTGTCAGTACAGACTTGAGCAACTGCATAGTTCTTTTTTATCCTATCTGTTTCTGTGCAAGGTATAACTTGTTGGATAGATAACTTGTTGGATAACTTGTTTGATCTCTACATGATTCTGATTTCTTGAGCATGTTCTGTCTCCACAGAGCACTGCTCACTGTTCAGGATATTTTAAGGTGTAATTTGTTTTCAAGCTACCACCAATTTTTCTTAGTAGAAAAGAACACTCTGTATCAATTTTAACTGGATGGAGGGACATTTTTTCTACCTGCAGCAAAGAGGCCATGGAAACTGTCAGAACTTTTGCCTACATACATTTCCTGTGAACTAACCAAAAATAAAGTAAATAAAGTACAGTAAATTCTGAAAATTGATGGCTGTCCATTTCCAGGAGCAGTTGAAAGCTAATCTAAAAGGCAAAAAAATGTCAGATAGAGTTTACTGCACTCACGATTTTTAGCTTAACTCTGTGGTAATTGGAGACTAAGAACTTTCTGTGTGCTCTTGGGGAAATGTCAATGTCTTCTATTTTGTTATGACATTTGAAAGCTGTGGCAAATGAATCAAAATGTGTAACCCACTCACTAGCAGTCATTATGCCTGTGCTTCCCATTTTGCCCACTCTGTTGTACACGGGAAATTGGTTTGGCTCTCAGTTAGAGGTACTGTCTGTTCAGTTCAAACCATAATGGCTCATGCAGTAATTTTGATCTCTGTCAACAAGGATCAGCTGTGACAGTACCTGGAGCTGCTCTCAATTACAGGGCTGAGAATTTGGAGCCAGCACAAGAGGAACTTCAGGGCTGCCAGAGTGTGGTGAGCAGGAACTCCCACGCTGGGGGGTTTGATGCCAAGGTTTGCCACTTGTTCATTTTATTGCTTGCTGCAGAAGCACTGTGGCAGCAGCTAATGCCACTGTCACCTGTGACTGAGGTCAGACAGTCCTTGCAGTGCCACTGACCTGCCAGGTGAGTGGCCTGGGATGTGTTGTGCTGTCTGGAACATTCCCTTATGCTTTTGGGCAAAGTCATGCCCCTGTGATTACCCTGGATTTTGGTTTTTTGTTGTGATGTGAACAGGTTTTTTTTAACAGTCTTTGAAGAGGCAAATTCTTCACCTGTGCCCAGTGCAGACTGCCCATGTGGCCAGTCATTATCTTTAACTAATAGCAGGATTGATTAGGAGAGATGTGCTTCCACACTGGAGAGAAAGGCTGATCACTCTCTAATCTGTCCTTCCTCTGCTTCTTTCAAAAATTTCACTGCTTCATCCTTGGGTTATTTGTGGCATTAGATATGGATGAAATTTAAGTTATCAGTTGTGTGGAAGATGCTCCATGTCTCTGGTGTTTTGAGCAGGGTGTGGAGCATGCACTGGGACAGCTGCAGGCTGTGATGGAGCCCAGAACCAGAGAATCTGATTATAAAGAGCTGGTTTAGCAGTGTGTGCAACCCTTGGCAGATGCCTCCAGCCCCCACACTAGGCCTGTGTTAGCAACTGAAGGCCTGTTCTCTTAGAGACAATAGGAACAGGAACATGTAGGGCTTAGCTCCAGACTTGACCAAATTAAGTCAATATAGTCACCAGAGACAAGTAACTCCACCTCGTGTCACAGGTAATCACTTCATTACTGGGCAGGAAACTTCCACCTCAGTTACTGGAAGGCTCAGACTGAAGACCAAACCATGATCCCGTGGTCTTGAACAAACCTGTATGTGCTACAGCAGCATCTGGTCTGCAGGGGGTAGAGGGTGGAACATCAGCACACCTAATGGGTCTTTATGTTTAGGTTTTTATGTTTACTCACCTACTGAAAATCCAGAACCCAGCTCCTGTGTAGGATGGAGATGAGGATGAGATCTTAGCAGGAACTGTCTCTTGTTCCTCCTGATTTCTCTACATCACTACTGGCAATGTAATTTGATGAAGTTATTGGTGCTTGGCTAAAAGGCTCTGGCCAAGTTTTAATTTCCTCTGTCTGTGACACATTGCTATTTGCAAAGAGGTTATGCAGAAGTTAAACCAGAGTAAGATTAAAATCAGGGTAATGAAAGTTGTGTGCTGACATCTGAGAGAAAAATTTAACCTTCTTAATTCTGAAGGAGCTGCAGAGAGCCTGGATGTGCAGCACGTATGTCAGAGAGGTAAAGAAAAGCCTGTCAGGTTTTGGCTTGGAGCCATTAGACATGATTTGCAGCCTCCTTGCAGAGAGGAAGGCAAGGTAGCTGTGTGATGAGCATGGAACAGACAGAGCCTTCAGATATCCACACACAGATTCATTCTTCCCCTTCAGTTCAGGAACTACCAACGTATCACATCCACAATGCCCCAAAGCTTCCTCCCAGCCAGTTGGCTCTTAGCAAGAATAGACCCAATTTCTTAATCCTTACTACCACCTCCTGCCAACGCACCACGGAAATAGGAGATGTATCTGCTTCAAAAAGCATTTGTCTGCTTTTCTGGCCAGGCATATGCTTCAGAGGTGACAGCTGGTGCAGGAAAGAAGCATTTATTTATACGTGCATATATATAGAAATGTATCTATTTATATAAATATACACACACAAAGATATATATAGAGATATATATAGATAGATATATGCCTACAGAAAATGCTTTATGGGCTCATGTGTGTATATAGAAAGGAAGAAGCCAAGGAAACTGATGAGATGCCAGTTTTCAAGTTCAATTTTATAACTTCGTGCTTTAGAACAGTAGGGACAATGTCCGTATCCCTAATGAGCAGCAAACAGAGTAGACCTTATCTTGGGAGGACTTCTAGGCCTGGCAAAGTACATTTTTTTGCAAATTCTTAATTTGACATCAAATAAATTCTTAAATATGCAGAAGATCAACTGCCGCGCTTTTCCTCTTCATAAAAAATAATCCTGCACTCACCATTTACTGAGAGTGACTCAGTAAATTCTCAGTAATGACATCTCTAGTGAAGTATCAAGAGAAAGCCAAGGAAGGCAGTTGAATTTAAAGTTGCTAAAGGCCTCAAAGAAAAAAAGTAACTCATAATCTTCCTGAAAGAAAATTCACCATGTTGCCATACTAGTAGCAGAGTTAACAGACACTACATGCCATAGCCTGAGTTCTAGGCAAATGAAAACTGCAATAAAAAGCATTTTAAGAATATGGATTTCTCTCTTTTTTCAGAGAAAAAAAAACCCCTTTTCTTGCTATATTTTCTCAAACTCATATGAAACAACGTGCTTGCCTTGGCACTGAATAGATGCAAAAATTGTCAATCTAAAAATGTGGTTCATCTGTAAGAGAACAAGCATACATTGGATGCCAAGTGTGGGTTTGAAATTCATTTATTCATTCCCGATTTAGCACCTACTCACAGCATAAAATGCACTGAGATATAAAGGATACAGAAAAACACTGCCCCCTCCCTCCCCAATTTTAATAGCACATACTTATCACCATTCTGATGTTAATGAAGTGTTTATACAGCTGCCACAGTGGGCACAGGAAGATTAAAATCTGCCTTCCCTCTGTTTAAAGAACCTCGGGGAGATCAACACATCTGCTCTGGGGGGAAGATAAGTCTGTCAAAACCATTATTTCACATCTTTTGCAGCAGCTTAGAACCGGGGTGCCAAGGAGAGAAGGAAATATACTAACTTTAGGGCAGCCACGTGTCTGTAGTTTTACCCTACCTGAGAATTCAGCACTTTGCTTTAAAAATCAGTAGCCTTGACACCCACATGCCAACTTCAGTGCCCTGATAACTCTCTTTTTGCTCTCTTTTGCTGGGTTGGTTATAGCTCTGGTTGGAAACAGGGTTCACAGCAGAGCCAGCAGGTTCTGGTGAGAATTTCCCAGGCCAGACTCCAGTGGTGAAGCTGCAGAATGTTGCCCTGATCTTTTTCAGCCTTCTGATGTTTGCATTTTTGTAGTGGAGTTTCTCTCAGATTTTCATGTAAACAAAGTGATGTTATTGTAAACTGTCCTTTTTGTTCATCATTCCTCTCTGGAGGAGAGACAATTGATAAACTTCTAGTTTGACCAGTGTGGTTGGAGGGGTGGCAGCCTTCATCCTCCAATCCCTGGTTGTTGTCCAAAATCTATATAAACCCAAGTAAGAAAATACACCTCCCTCTTTTAGCCCTGATGACCTGACTGTGTGTGTGTGTCATTCTTTTCATATCCTATAACAACAACAGAAAATGTGGCTGTTTCTATGGATTGGTTGTTGTTTCCCAGATAAAATATTAGTTATTATAAGGACATCTTTTAGAACAAGTGTGCATGGATGTGATGGAGAAAGAGATTTTAATGGTGACCCTGAGGAACTGTAGCATTACTCACATTGTCATTTGTGGAGCCAGTGTTCTTGTTGTGGCCCACAGCTCCTCCACAGAGCAGTGACATTTCTCTTAGAGTTTTAGTCTCAATTAATGAAAGAAATATTATGGAAGGCAGAAATGTTTTGTCTGTTCTTGCTACTTGCTGAGAATAATGATATATCCATGAGAGATGGTGGTTGGTTGGGTATGAGCTGATAGGGCAGATGGAGAAGGAAAGGTGTTTTTCAAAGCAGTTAGAACTATTTTAATCTACTTTGTTACAGTGACATTGCCTCTAATCCTTTCCTTATATATTATTGATAAACTTTTCACAATGTACATCATAGTAGGATTCATCAGACTTGACATTTTATCCTCACAGTGCATTTGGGAAGCTCAGAACTCTTCTATTTCCCATTTTGCACTTACATTTATTTCTCATTTCCATGACATTGAGAGAGAAGAGAGCGTAAGGCAAATTGTTTGAACTTCGGTTTCTGCAGTTAGGCAAGAAATGCTCATCTTGTTAAAAATCAGGCCAAAGATTTTGGTCTCCAAATATAGATTTAAAGATCTAATATTAGATAACTCATATGGGAGAGATTGACCTCTGTGATTGACCAGGACTGTGCAAAAGCCCTTCAGGAAATCTCAGAGATAGATTTTTTTGATCTCCTAAAACTTCATTGCTAAAAAGTTGCTTTTCCAAGAATTTTTATGCAAATAATCTTGAAGCACATCTTAACAGTGAGACATAAGTTGGCTAAAGGTGTTGGAAAAACTGAATTTCTTTGCAGAAACTGAACCAAATATAAAGACAAAATAAATTTTGGTCAGTTTGAATAAAAAATATTAATTTCTTGTTTGGGGCTTTTCTTCTGAAACAGCAAACTTTGGAAAAAATAATAAAAAAGGTCTGGTTCTGGAGCTGCTGTATGAGACAAGAGGGAATCCAGCCCAAGTGGGGCAAAAACCAGAAAAATCCTACACCAGGCTAGGAAATCCAAAAGAGACAAAACCACCACACTCTACTGAGAGAGTGTCAGCTCCAGCCTCACCACTAATACCATGTCATCCTACCTTTACAGATCTTTTTATAGCAAAATGGATGGATTAGTTGGGAAAAACCTGATCAGAGATGCATATTTTAAAATATGCCTATTTGAAAGTCAGCTTCTGGCTGCTTCAGTTCTTGATGAATGTTGTCAGTTTGTTCTGTAAAGACTGATCCCAGATGTTCCCTAACAGGCTGCATGTAAAGGGTATTTATTTAATTTTAATATGGGAAGATGTGTTGAACTTTTTTTTTTAAATCTGTCTTTTCTATTTCCTAGATTTAAATGTGAATGATGTGATGGACTGATCCTCAATTTTTTCCCCCCAAAACACATGGAAAACTGCAGTGATTAGTCAGGCATCTATCTCCAGATAAAGTGTACTGCATTGCTTACTTTAGCACAACACATTGTACATCTTAAATATGTTTGTCTCTGTTATAAACTTAGGCCAGTAGAGACACTATAATCTAGTTTATTAAATAAGCTGATTAGTGTTTATTTAATTGGGTAACTGAGAAGCTAATAGCACACAAAGCTGAAGAGCTTTAGTAGTGGAGTCTGTCAGGAAAAACAGATATGAAAACCACTCGTATGGGGAATCAGGTCTCATTTAAAAATTATATAAATTTATTCAATTACCTTTCATTAATTCCTAAGTGTACACAAGCACACATTATGAAACATCATGAAGATCCATCATAGTTATATTGATTTGAATTATTCTCTGCAATAACAGAGATCCATATACTATTTTGTAAACTAAATCTGCTTTTCAAGAGCTCTGAACTCCAATAATTCACCACAGAAAAGAAAGGAAGACCAGGAAACTGTATCCAAAATCAAACCTGTGGCTATTGTGTGATATAACTAGCTTAGGCACTCTGAATCTCCCCCAGCAGCCCCAAGCTTACCACAGACTGCATAAACCTGGCCAAAAGCAGGTTAAATTTGACTTTTTTTTCCTTTTTGTACTTGTATGTCTGAGAGCTCTTAGTGTCTGAAGTGATAAAATAAGAAACCTTAATTTCTGTACAGAGCCCTCTGTGATTGGACTGCACAATAAATACCCTCAGAATGGCTTCACACATCTCTCTTCTAAAATCTTCTAATACTGCAGAAATAGAATGTTCTTTGTGACTTGGAAAGAGTGTTGTGTGTTTGTGTTAAAAGGCAATTTTTCCTTTTGAAAAATGCTGTCACAAAGTACCACTTCCAATCCTAAAAGTGACCTGATGCCACTTTTTATCTCCAATGACTTAGACATACACGGCATAACCATTTTTCCTTGAAAAGGGAGGAAAACTCAGAATTTTTGGCTGCATCTGCTCAAGGCCATTATTCCTTTTGTTCAGGGCAGCACTTTGTCATTGCAGGCTCTGCTCAGAAAACCCAAAGCCCACCCTGCTATGATTGGAAAAGTCCATATAATGTTCATTTTCCCTACAAAATTACAAAGGCACCTTTCAGATAAATTTCAAACCAGTGAGTTTAGTGAAACAAAATTGCACACACTCTGTTGAATCCATAAAATCACGGGGAAATCTGGTAGACTGAGTGGATTTTTTTTTCCCTTAAAGGAATCCCCAAATGTATATGTCCTCACTGTATAATATTGGAAATTCAGCCTTGTCACTGTAAAGCGCAGATCTAAAATGTTTCTGTCTAAATGTTTCTGTCCTTAATACTTTTTTCAAATGGCAAGAAAAGATCCAGATTTACAGGGGTGAATGCTTCTCTATCTGAATATGGAGGGGAGAAAGCTCATAACATATATTTAAGCAAAGAAAACTCCCTACTCAAGTCTATAGGAAAAGAATTTATTGAAGTCTTTCAGATTGTATTGAAAAGGATAATGTCGTACTATTAGGCAAACTTGCAATTAGATTCAGGAAGGCTGTTAAATTGGCTTATTAAATTCAATCTGCAATCTGAATAGCACTGAAGGTTTGGAGGAAGAAATTGTGTCAGCTAGTTATGTCCACTGTTGCTGTGACAACAGGATTGGAGAAGAGTCTAAAACAAAACAACCTCTCCCAAAAATAACCACCGAGCCCAACAGAGGAACATTCTGCTGGCCCTACTAAACCCAAATAACCAGACAATAACAACATGATGCCATTCCAACTTAATGAAAATGAATCATGTAAGTATTGAAATTGTGCCTGCTGCTGCTGTTATCTAGAATAATAGTAAACTCAGAGATGGATAAGTCAAATTAAAGTCAGTGTTGATGAGCGTTTGCTAATTGAGATAAACTGTCATGTGTGGAGCTCAGTGTGTATTTTTACTGGAGTTTTTGGAGGAGTGTGTTTGACCTCCTGTTCCATGATGCATGGGTGTCTTGCAGAGGGAACATTGGATGCCTGCAGACAAGCTTTGTGTTTTTCAGCCATGGTTTGTGCTGAGCTCTGTTACAGGCTGAGCACTCTGAGAAGTCTGTTCTCTGTTTGGGAGCCTAAATGGAGATGGACTCCCATGTCTCACCCATGGTTGCTACATGAGTTACTGTTATTTGTGCTTTTCATGTTAATTTTGTCTCTGATTTGTGGACCAAAATAGAGAATTTTCCTGTTGTTCTGGTGCAGTCACCTCCCTGCTTTCACTCTGTACATGGAGCTGGATATTTCCAGGGCACAGTCACTGTGATTTCCAGCTGCAGGGTCACAGGCCACAGCATGGCCACAGTGGCAGGCAAGGGTCATTGTTCTCTTAAAGTTAATTTCATTTGATTTGACAAATTATAGTAGGTATCCTCAAGTTGTGAAGATAAGGGCAGAGATGGACAATTATTCTGGTTTGAACTGAGTGAATCTGCTGATTGAGGAAGTTCTGGTTGTTGGAGGCAGAGACAAAAAAGAGAGAAAAGGCTAAATTTTATACCTGCCACTTAAAATATGTCTGCTGAGCTATAATTCAACTAAGTAGCAGCATATAAATCTAATTAATCTCTAATTAAGCCCATGAGTCTTAGCTAAGAGAGGGTTTGGCTTCTTAAAAATAATAATAAAAGAATCCCTTCACCACCAAAGACTGTGTTCCCAGACTTTTCTAGCCTTAATTGCAGTCCCAAACACCTCAAGCAATTTTCTGGGCCAATTAAATCAGGGCAGTGGCTGGATCAACATATTGCAGTGCATTTGGTGTGCTTGCTTGCACATTTGGTATGCTTTCTTGCTGGAGTTAAATGGTTTGAAAAGTGAGGAACAGCCTGGTCCCCAGACCTAGATCCTGCAGCTGACATTGCTCTGCAATTACTGTGGCCACTTCAGATTTTTATGGGTAACATTTATTCTACTGATGTCTAAGGAAACTTAAGAATAGGAGAAACAGCAGAAGAAAAAAAAAAATAAAAAAGAAAAAAAGAAAAACAGAGAACAAAAGCTTATGGGGAAAAAAAAGTGCCTGTTTTATTACCAGGCATTTTATGTGGGGAGGAAAGATTCCACTGTCTGCAGTATATTCAGCATTGTTTGTGTTGCCTGTGTAAAGGAATGAAGTTTTGCAGTGACAGTTTTTAATATACATCTACCGTAATGCTACTTTGAAGGATGATTCACTGTATGGGAACAGGCATCAATATTTAACACCAGGTGACATTTTCCCCGTGTTTTTTGGAAGAATTCATGCAGCCTAAAAGACAGTTAAATTTGATAATGCTTTTCCCAGTGCAACCATGGAGGATTTGTAGAGTTCTCTTTTCTGAGACCTACATCTGCTGCGTATGAGCTTTATGTGAGGCATTTGTCTATTTTCTAAAGGGCTCATTAAGAAGAGAATTGGGATATTATAATTGAAATAAGCTAAATATGCTGTTTATGTGAGCTGCTCCATTTCAGTCATTTCATACAGTCTTGAAAAATATTGTTTCACTGCCTGGTTCTCTCTTGACCTTAGATTACTTCTTACCCTATTGACCTTAGATTACTCGTTTGCTGCTGCATTTATATTTCATGCAGTGGAAATTGAACCAAACAAGTTTCAATCTGCAGATATAAAAGAAGAGGACACTAACACCAAACACTTATGAGAGATGAGAAACCAACCAGAAAAAATCTGGATGAAAAGGATATTTTTGAAATTGGGGAGTACCTTTTACAGCAGGAGGGTGAAATGGAGGTGACACATGAGTTCACACAGGGGAGGGAACTTGCCAGTTCTAGAGCAGATGTTGGTCACATAGATGTGATGATGGGCACAAGCCCCTTTCTGTTCATCTAAATTGTATCTTAGAGGGTCTCCACACCTATAAAACCCTCCACATTTGTGCTGAAGTGTAATTGCAGGGATCCTAGATTTTGACAGCTTGGCACCTACCTCATCCATATGGGCTGGTGAGGGTTCAGACTGGATGTCTCCATGCATCCTTCTACACAGAGTAAATATGGCCTTGCATGTGGGCTCAGACCTTCAGGAGTGTTTTAATGAAAGCTGAAACATTTAAAGTCATTTTTAAGACAGAACACTTGGTGATAATACGAATAATTCTTTAGGATTTTAAAGTAATATGGATTTGTTTCCTCGTTTTAAAGCAATGGTACTATTGGAAGAAACTGCAGGAATTTAAAAGTAGAAAGAGCCTGACTGATGATATTTGCCAAGGTGTGAAACTGGCACTCTAATGTCAGAATACTTTAAATATGTGTTGAGGCATGAGCTAGTAGAGCTTTATCTGTCTTTGTAGTATTATTAATGCAAATTCCTTTTGAGCTGCAAGATTATAAAATCTGTGCCACTAAATCAAGCAATTATATATGAAAGGTGTGAAACATAGACCATGCTAGAGTCATGTGACCCTTTTGGATAGTGGCAGGTTTTAAATGCTTGATTTCTTACCTTTGTTCTCCTAAATAAGTCTGGATTTCCTCCTGGGTTAATAAGCATTTAAGCGAATTGTGCATTCTTATCAAAGTTTGTGGCAGTGAACTGTAGCAGCATTAAAATGGCATTTAGAGGAAGAGGAGAGTATCCTTTCATGGCTGTCCTGATGAAGAGGAGTGTCAAATCCATCCGGTATTATCTTCCTTTTTTTTCTGCAGTAATGTTGTAGTAATATTGCAGTAACATTCTGCCAATATTGAAAAGCAAAAATTGGTTGTAACAGACTCTGCAGTGGTTCTTCTGCTGGTTGATTTCCTCAACCAGGAGAGCCACTGGCTTCCTAGGAGAGGAGATGCTTTGCAATGATTCATCTGTGTCTTCAGTCACAATTTTAAGGGCAGACAATAGTGCTGAATACGTGTGGGTGTCTTTGTGGTGGCTGAATACCTGTGGGTGGCTGCCTTATGGAAGGCAAAACATGTCAGAGTCCACTGGAGGGGTAGAAATGCTGACTGGAGTTGTAGTCTACATGTGAGCACAGTTTTTTTCCAGCTTTAAAAGAAATTCGTGTTTGTTTGAGATTTTCAGTGTGTCTCAGCCTTTCCTACATGAGCTGCTAATGATACCAGTGTGGTATGCAAGCTGCTCAGGTGTTGTGATGGAATTGCACAATCAGTTGATTTGATTGCATTAAAAAAAAGTCTCCATCAGATTGTGGCTCAGTAAAAACTCTACTGATCTTAAAACAGTTTAGCAGAACAGAACTTTCCATTCTGGGGTATGCTGAAATGTGCTGCCTCTGACTGGTTTGAATTTTAGATAAACTTTAAGATGAGTTGACACCAAGTTTTACTTGATTTAAAGGGGTCCAAAAAAAAATCAGATCTTTTGCACTGCATGTTCCTATTTCTAATTTTTTCAGAATTTATATAAATAGTGGCATAAGTATTCCTCACATCAGACTGACTATTATGTGTGGAATAAAGCCTGAGGCTGGTGGAAATTTCTATGAGCTTGTATTGGAAACGTTTCCAACCCAGAAAGGGCTTAGTGTAGCAAATCTGGAGTCAGACAGTAGTTCAGAGCTGCATACCAGATGAGATATGTAAAGAATAGAAATTATTTGTTCTAAATGGGCATGAAGAAGCACAATCTGGAAAGTGAAAGAAGAAAGTTTTTTGCTCAAACATTTGGCACCACCAACACAAGCCAAATTAGATTCATGTCCATGCTCTGCTCTGGCCTTGCAACGTCCTTAGCAAATTCCATAAAATATCCATCTGTGTGAAAGGCAAAGGGCTGCAATGGAAAGTTGAACATGGTGGTAAAGCACAAAGAACAATGCACACGAGGTACTTGCTCAGAGTCTGCTCTGCTCCACAACGCTGCCTCTGCAAAAAGGAGTTTTCCTTTCATGATTTTTCACCCTTTGCTGAATGTTGGGTGTTAGAACAATGCATCACTGGGAGCCAATGCAGTCAGTCCACAGAAACATGGGGCCATAATCCCCCAGTTCAGCACTGCCTTGTGGTTTTTTCCCAGGGTACCTCACATTTCCAGTAGAATAAGACAATCACTTGGAAAACTGGTAAGAATAAAAAAAATAGGGCTGTTTCTTGTGCCATTTTAATTGAAGTCCTGAGTTTTAAATAAGGATAATTTAATTTGGGGTAATGCTCTGACTGAGCAACCAGGATATTTTAAAAAAACTTGTAACTGTTATACTGATGATTAAGTCTCAATTTGGAGATTAATCACATTAGCTCTGTGTGTGAAGCTCTAAAACTAAAAAGTACCTTGATGTATCAGACATTTAAACAGAAATGTCTCTCCTTCACTTGGTTTGATTTTTATTTTTTTCTGTTCTGACCTCCTGGGAATTTTGTATCATGACCCAAAACTTAACTGCTGGTATTTTATATCCAGGCTTCTGGTTCTTGGACATTTTAATGCGTTTTGCCATGTTTTCTTCATCTGTTTGCCATCCAGCTCCATCATAAATAATTAATTCAGTAATTTTAAACAGTAATTCTGAGAAATGGTTTAGTTCTTTTTCAGTAGTCCTAGTCCAATTAATTTTCACATCTGTTTAATAAACTTTTCATTGAACTACTGAGGTTGTACTGTCTCCTTCCTCGTGCTGTCTTCTCCTCCAAAATGACCCACTAAGAACTCTGAGTTTTGGTGAGGTGAATGATTCTAATCTCTGGTAATAATGTGGAGAGTTCCTGGAATTCAAAAATGAATGTATGGATCTGAACACTCCATACAGATATACATAAGATGTTATCATGTCCATTTAAATCTGAAAACCAAAGAGGACAGGGAAGATTTTATAGTAAGAGCTTGAATGTTTCCTAGGGCCATTTAGCAGGCCAGATTCAGAACTTGGCTGCTACTTGGCTCCTACATGGCTCCTTAACCACTCATTAATCTGTTCTTCCTCTCTAAAATTCATTGCAGAAACCAGAAGTTTTTCAAAACCTGTTCTTGAGCTACCTTTGCCATATTAAGAGCAAAAAAAATTAAATCTTGAGCTATACTATATTTAAACTATTAAACTATACTGTGGCATTAGAATGGCAAGAATCTGCTTTTCCCCAGGAAAGGCTGTAGAAAATCAGCAGTAAATCTGTAATGACAAGTGAAAAGTGCATAAATGTTATAATCTCCACTGACAAAATGGTATCTCGGTTTAGGCAAGATTAGACTTCAAAGCATGGTTGTTCTTTGTGCTGCACTAAATTTTGCATCTTTGCTTCTAAGGTGAATTTAATTATGGAGCAGAAATTCATAGAACATCAATGTCGTGTTGGTCAGCTACAAGGATGGTGTGAGGGTTCCTGATTTGCAGTGGAACCTCAGAATCAATAATTCACCTCGGGGAGCAGGTGAGTGTTGTGCTCATGCTGGGCTTTTAGCACCTGCTTTAGAGAGTAAAAGAGTTCCAGACATGCTGTTGGTGTTCTCAGCTGGGACCAATGCACATTTTGGGGAGAAAGGTCTGCTTTAAAGTTTTCTTTTGAATATAGGTGCCCTGCAGTTTTTTCACCAGCTGGAGCTTTGGCCCAAACTGTTTGATCTGTCTTTGATGAGGTGAGGGCAAGATTTCTGTGCCTGAGTGATGGCAGGAATGCTTATGTAGGTTAGAACCCTTGGGCAGAGCTGCACTTGAAAGGTTCTAATGAGTGACAAGGGAAGGCCTTTAAAAATGCAATGTCAAAAAAAGAAGAAAATCCAGCACATCATTTGAGTAGTGCTTACAAGAGGAAAAAGCAGATATAGAGTATGAAATAGTATAAAAGAAATAGTTTCTTCCAAATGGGTGTCCATTGTTCACAGCTGGGTCAATGTGTATATTGGTGTTAATAGTGGATGGGTGTATTGGTGTGAATAGTACTTACAAGAGGAAAAAGCAGATATAGAATATGAAATAGTATAAAATAAGTAGTTTCTTCCAAATGGATGTTTAATGTTCACAGCTGGGGGTCAATGTGTGTATTAGTGTTATTTAAGATATGATTGGTAAATATCAAGTAATTTGTAGGATGGTTTTAATAAGCGTTAACAAGCAGAGTTCTGTTGTTGGAAACAGACAAACAAACAAACAAAAATCCTCAAGTCCCAGAAGGTATCTACAGCAATAGTTTAAAAAATTTCAGCCTAAAATGGAAATTCATTTGTATCAGTGTAAAATCCTCAGTATCTTTAATGGGAAACATGAAATGCCTGGTCCCTTCAAATGCTGGGATTGTACAATTCTACATCAGGCTTCCTCTTTGCCTAACACCCACATTAATTTTCTTCAGCTCAAAAAAAAAAAAAATGGAGCCATTATAATTAGCAAGAAACCAGCTCCCTGTCACAGATTCAGTGCTGTGAGCAGAACCTTCCCGGTTTGAAAGGGGTGTGAAGAGACTGTGACTTTGTTGGCTTGCAGAGACTGAAGGCACTGCAGGGATGACACATTTGATTTCTGTAGGGAAGGGGAAAGCTGACTGCTCCAACTGATGCCATTCCCTGGTGGCCAGAGGTAGTGTAAGAAAATGGCAAGGATGGTGCTGCAGTAGAAAATGTTAAGGCAATGAAGTTGAGGTAAAGGAAATACTGCCACATGAAGAGCACCTCTCTCCTTTAGGTTTTAACTTGTTAGGCTTTGAGATGTTCCAAACAAGCAAGAAAGCACCTCTGTGTGATGGATGCTACAAGAGAGAAGTTAAACAAACAAATTTATGGAGAGAGACTCCTCATATAAGCTCCTTACAGTAGATTATTTCACTTTCTGCTGAAGCAGGTCTGAGCTTTGTGGTTCCAGGTAAGTCAAAAGGGCCTGTTCTGCTCAGCACTTCTGCAAATTGCATCTCTCAGGGATGTGTCTGAGCAAGAACAAATTTGTTCTTAAACCACCTCTTTTTAGGGTTGTTAACCTGATTTAACAGATTTTTACAGATAGATAAATCTATTAATCAAGCCAGCAAGAATCAGAACTTTCAATTTTAGTGCTATATTAGCATTTGATCAAACCTTAAAGCTGTGGTATTTGACACAGTGGTGAAAGGAAGATGAGGCTTCTTACAGTTGATGTCTGGCTGGAGCTCAGCAATGGTGAACCATCTAATTATTTGTATTCCACAGATTTGGGAGTGAAATGATGTTCATTTCTCAGAATGGTTCAAATAAAGAAAAGTGTGAAAATTCACATCACGCACCACAGAAGATATGTCATGAGAAAACAACAGAAATTGCTGTTTGGAATAATTATTCTGGCACATGGGTGTTAGTGTAGACACAGAACATTTGCTCCACACTGTGATACAGATCAGAAGAGAGACTGAGCTCGGTCACAGAAAAAAAAAAAAAATCATAAAATATACTCAAAACCCCTAGGAAAATTGAAACTACTTTGAATTAAACTTTATGGCTGCTGTATGTGTTGCTGCACATCTGCTGCAGAAGGAGAGACAAAGTTAAAGGCGACAGGTTGATCCCTGAAGCAGCATCTGCTCCTGCCTCTACTGTTAGTGCTGAGCAGAAAGCTGATTCTCTTTCTGTCCCTCCCTTCCATTTTCCTTATTTTTAAATTGTGAGGGAAGGTATCAGTGCACAGTAAACAAAGAAACAGATGAGGAAATATTTTATTGTTGCTGCACAGCCTGTTGCTGGGTTTTGATTGAATAATTCACTTTATGCTGTTGATTCCATGAATGTTGTTGAAGTGGTTTGGTTTTTATCAGTCCTTGAGGATTTTTCTGCCTGGTCTGAGATTCTCTGCTCAGCTGTTCCCATTCCTTGTATTTTCCTCTCATTTCTCTAGTTTTATTTGCACTGCTGCATATATTAAAAGACAAAGAGATTTGATTTTACTAATCTCCTTGTGCCTATGTGTGTAGTGTACCAAATGTGGAATGAAGAGTGATTAAAGTATCTTTTTAAAGGATAACAGAGTGAAGGACATCCAGCTTGACTTTGCTGTTAAACCTCCACAAGTGTATGAGGAAAGAGCTGATTATTAAGATGTCAAGTAACTGAATTGTTATTCCTTGGAAAACACCTGAAGTATTTTTAGAGTGTATTTTTTTTTCTGATAGGGTCAAAGTTTTATGATTTTGTTTCCTTTTTTTATATGTTGTTGATGTATATCCTTTGTGTTTAGTGAGGAATGCTCAAGGTCTCCCCAAGTTGCTGCTGATAGAAGATGAACATGAAAATACATTTAAATTCAGCAGTGTCTCCTAGTTTGCATGAAACCTAGCTTTTGTGTTTATTTTTTTACAAGAGGGACAGACTCCGCTTTTGCCACTTTCCAGAGTAATTCTGAGCTTAATTGGCATAACTCTGTGGGGTGGAACAAGCAGCAGTCTGTGTATTGCTCATTTTTCTTGCCTCAGATCGTGTGCAGGACTTTGGAGAGGCATTTCACAGCTGCTCTGTGTCAGGAATTGTAAGAAGTCCTCGTTCTGCAAATGCCAAGACAGTCCAGAAGGTATTTAGGAGCACAAAAAGATTGGTTCTGTTCTGGACTGCTTCTGGTCTGTTGGGTGAACTGAGGAAACTCATTGCCCTTGGGTGGTTTTTTTTTGGTTGATTTATTTAGATTATCAAAAGGCACATGTGCTGTTGCCTCTGTGGGCCAAGTGGCATCTTACAGCAAGTATTATCACAACCTGATATAAATAGCACATCTCAAAAGTAGCTGGTGCTGGGCACTTGTCCTCCAGCAGTAAAGATGGTGTTCATGTGGACTCAGAACCTCTCTGGAGGTGTTAGAGCAGGAAACACGCAGTTCTCATAAATTATTTCATTATAGGCACACAAACAGAGCCATAAAAAGCAATGTTTCTTGTTGTATGTTGGCCTCATACCAAATGAAAGCCCTGCTCTGACTTGCAAAACCTTTGGAAAAGTTCCACTCCTGAGAAAGGACTCACCACAGCACAGTGAACATCAAAGTAATTAGAATTCAGCAGAAGAGATTTAAAATAGACTTAACTGTTCCATTTTGGATAAATTGGCAATAAGAAGGAGGAAAAGTCCTTAGGAGAAAATAGTGAGAGTGAGTGCTCTGTGAGGCCAAGTTTTCAGAGGCTGCTGGCCATGGCTCATGATGCCAACAGCAGCATTGTCCCTTGTATTGTGTGTAATCATGGTACCTGGGAGGAGTATGGCACTGGGGATCAGGAAAAATGTGCTATCCAAATATATATGTAGCTTTAGGCATTCTTCCTATGCATCTGGAGTCATTCTACCTCCCTTGTTTCTTCCCTTTAGAGGTCACTACATAGGCACTATAGTAGAAGTCATGTGGGTTTTTTTTCCTCTACAGGTATGTAATGAATTCTGCTACCATAATTTTTTGCACTGTTAAAGACAATAATTTTTCATTACCATTAAAGCCAATAGGTTTCCATTGCCTTTTCCACTGATGTCAGCATTTTAGTGCCATGTATTTTTATTTACTTTTCCAGCACACAACTACATCCTGCTTTTCTGTGCACCATCTGTTGCAATGGTGTGAGCTGGAGGACTGATGGTGTGATCACACTCTTGGGATCTGCTGCTGTTGAAGGGGCAGCAAGTTCTGCAGCTCCAGGGTAACACAAATATCAGGAGTGGCAAAGGAGAGAAATCAGAGTCCTCACAGCCTGTCCTGTGGGGATTTTTTGATACAAAGCACAGCCTGAGTTTCCCAATTAAGTTTCTGCATGTGCTTTGTGCTCCCCAACTCTTCTGATGACTGAGAGCACTGGACTCTGTGCCCTGATGTTCCCAAGCTGTGGGGAAATTAAATTAACAATTTCCATGCTGGGGGGGTGGATATAAATAGAACAAAATATATAAATAGGTATATAGATAGAACAAAAAATGCTCTTAGTAAAGTATTCTCCTGTAAGTGGCCCCAGTGACTGTTATACAAAGGTCAGTTTAAAGAAATCATGTTAAACCTGTGATATCAGCTGTGGAAATCTAAGGAGATATTTCAAACACCAACATCTTTTTCTGTCTGCAAAGTCTAATCCAGTGATCCTGCACACTGCAAAAAAGGAGGAATGGGGTATCTAATGCATCCCATATGGAGAAAAAAAAGGGAGTATTTTGACCTCTATTTATATTTATAGGTGGACAAGGATGCAAAATTTAATTAGGAGAAATTATCTTTTCTTACATGCTTGAAACATGTGAATTCCTTCCTACAGTTAGATCTTTGAAAATCTGGTGAATATTTTACAATATATCACCAACAAAAAGAATCTGAGCTTCATATTGCTGTAAGAATTTTTGGGTTTTAGCAAATTATTTAAAGAAACTTCCCTCCAGGCCCGTTAATCACTGAAATAGCTATAAGCACAGTTTTAATGAATCAAGAACATATTTAATAGCTTTATTTTTTTCTTTAAAAATTTATTGTATACAAAAGGCTGAAAAAGCAGTTATAGAATCAAAATTAATTGTAATTCTTCAAAAAACAAAACCACACGATCAGATATACTTTTGCAGTTTAAAATCAGGATGATTTTTTTGGGAAGATCAAGCTTGTTTTCTGCTTTTGAAAGAAGATAGGGAGAATTGCATTCCTTTGATTGCAAAGCTCTGATTGCAGACAGTGATATGCTAACAATGATTGCTGGAATTTTCAGAAAACGTCGTAGTGATAATTGATTTACAGTTGGACATTTGACTGCATATTCTATGACTTTTTAACAATGCCTTTTCTGAGGGTACAAATCCTTAACTTTGGTGTCTTCAACAGAAGAAACTGAGCTGGGTTCTTAGGAAGACACTGTCCAAAAGTCCCATTTTACATATAACAGAAATTAGAGATTGACCCAATGTCATCTCTGCATTATGGAACATCTGTTGTGATGACATCACTTTCTTCCATCTTTATTCTTTATAAAGAATTATTTTATTCATAATAAAGAATTCCACTCTTTATTCTTTATACAGTCACACAATTTCCTTAGATTCTTTCATTTTCTCTTGTTTCCTCAGCAGAAGTTGGTGAAACCAGGTTGAGTGACTCGGTCATTTGTACTGCATGTGGCACAGGCAGGTCCTGGGCTGTGCTTCCAGGCAAATGGAGCAGATAAATTAAACAATATAAAAGCATTAAAAGATGATTTGGCCTCTTTATAAAGAAATTGGCATTGCTCAGCCTGGAAAAGGGAAGGTTTTGGGGTGACCTAACTGTGCCTTCCAGTGCCCTGATGGGATCCTACAGGAAAAAATGGAGAGAGACAGTTTGTAAGGACGTGCAGTGACAAGACAAGGGGGAATGGCTTCAAACTGAAAGAGAATAGGTTTGGGTCAGATTTTATGAAGGAATTCTTTCCCTGTGAGGATGGTGAAGCCCTGGCACAGGTTCCCCAGAGAATCTGTGCTGTCCCTGGATCCCTGGAAGTGTCCAAGGCCAGGCTGGGCAGGGCTTGGAGCACCCTGGGATAGTGGAAGGTGTCCCTGCCTGTGGCAGGAGGTGGGAACAAGATGATTTTTAAGATCCGTTTCATTCCAGGCTGTTCTATGATTCTATGATCCCCTGAGTGGAATGCTCTGTTAGATGTTTAACAGGAGGCTGTGTGCTTTTTTTTTTTTTTTTTTTTGAGGTAGAACACTATGCTTTGCCTAATTCTTTCTTTATTTATTTATATATTTATTTATTTTTATTAATGGCAGTTTAGGTAAGAAGCATGAGACCATAAAGAATTTGGGGCCAAAACTTCCCCATTGTATGTAACTGCATTCAGCACCCACTGCCTTGAATAATATCACAATAAATATGGCATAGAAATGCAAAAGCAGTGATGATCCTGCTGAGATCAGGGATGTTGCACACAGACATTCTTTTCTTTCTTTTTATTCATGTGACAGAAGCTATTTTTAAAGAGAAAAACTTTACAGAATTCCAAGTGAATAAATAAAGTGAAAAATGTTGGTATTATTTGCTGGTAGTACTAGGCAGTATCAAACAGTAACTATCAGCTGGAATGAATCTCAGTAGAAGTTGTTTTTAAAAGTGCAATAAAATCCTAATATCCTCTGAAAGGTTATTATCCAAGTAAAGAAGGCATTTATGTATAAAGCTATGCCAATTTGTCTCGTCAGGATGGGGCTTTTCATGACACCAAATGTGAACTAATTCTTTTTTCACTTACCTTGTAAGTAGCTTTATTCCAATACTACTGAAGTCAATGACAGAGCTGCCATTAAATTCTTTTCATATAATAGCACGGAACTAATGGCAAAAAGGCCATGAGGTGGCAAATCCAGCTGGCAGCATTTACAAAGGAGACTTTATGAGGAAGTTGGATAAATTCAAAGCCAAAGTGCAGTAGAAGGTGACAGATTCTCAATCACCAGACTGGATTTACTGAAAAAAATTATTGCGACAAATTAAAGAGCTGACAGAAGTTTGTATTAGTGCTGTTACATTTAATTGGTGGAATGTAGCAGAATTATGGAGTTATGAGCTGGTAAAGAGGTTTATAGAAACCAATTAAAGCATAAACATTAAGAATGGCTATATTGAGTGGCTGGAAACAATTGCTAGGCATTTCCTGAGGTTGTGTTTTTCACAAAGATGTTTTAATTGCTAAGGATAATGTTCTGAAAAGCAAATAGCCTGTTTTATTACTTTCTGTTATTTCTGTAGCCACCCACTTATATCTCTAGATTTGGTTACGTTTCCTTTTCTGAAGTTATTCAGGGTTATTTAATTTCCTGTATATTCTTTTCATGGGGAATGTGGACATTCACCTGTCACCAGAAATTCACTTGTCTTGCTGTGGCAAGCCCATGAAGGAGTAGTATCCTCCACAGAAGGTGCTTGTAGAGTAGTTGTGGATCAATCTGCTCCTGGGAGTCAGTGATGTGCAGCTGAAGAGAAGATAAAGCTGGTGATGGGGTTAATATCCAGTAAATTTCTGTTGCAGAGTGAAGTGTCACTTTAAATCACAGTGGGGAGGCTGGAACTGGGTGATCTTTAAGGTCCCTTCTAACCCAAACCATTCTATGATCCTATAAAATGAGTCTCTGGTGGGGATTCAAATATCTTTATACCTGGACCTCTGTCTACCCTCATGCTTCAGCTCCCCACTTGTAAATCAGGAATAATAATAACATTCCTCTTCACAAGGATGTAACCTGATCTCAAAAGCATACATAGAGGACAAATATTTCAAAGATGGAACCCATTTATACGACCCACATAACGTCTTAGCTGGAGTGGGTTAATATTGTCAAAATTTCTTTTCAGGCATGAAGACCCCAAGGAAGCAGCTCCTGTTCAGTACTTAGAGTTCTGATTTGCTGGACTGCAAAAAAGACAGGTGAGGGAGACTCACAATAAATATATTTAACTGATGCAAATCTAGAACTTAGGAAAGGTGTAAAAATTAATAGAAAACTATAGATAGCCTCTTCAAATTAAAAACTGTGCTCTTTTCTCCTTAAAATACTGATATCCAACAAAGAGCCAGGCAAATTTGGCAAAGTTTCTGTAGGATCTATTTGCACTCATTATTTCCTATATATTATAGGAAATAATATATTAGTTATATTATTTAGTGCAGTTATATTTCCCTGTGATTTTATTTTATATATGTCACTTTGAGTTCCACCTCACAACCCTCATTCTTCTGGGTGAATGCTGGAAAAATTTCCTGATCCTGCTGCTCTGGCTCTGCTGGCATTTTCACTCTTTATTCAAAGTTTCTCCCTATTCAAGTCTGCCTCCAGGTAAACAAGAAACAAGCCTTTTTTTTTTTTTTTTTTGCAGTCTCCCTAATACATGAGAACTTTCCCATGCCCTTAATCAGATTTAACTAAGACCTTAATTGCCTCATTATATTTGGTCAGGTTTTCTAATACCATCACTCAGATGACACAGAGTGGTGATAATCTGCCTTAGAGGAGCTGATGGCTGGGCAGAATCTGACAGGTTTTGGTTGATTTACTGCAGGGGAATGACAGAATTTGGGTGGGGGGAGCACAGGACCAGCTGTGCTGCAACAACCCAAGGCTGGAAAAAAGTGTGGCCCTGTGGGTTTCAGCCACTTGTAGGATGAAGTGTGGCACGAGCACCTCAGAGAGCAGTAAAATGTGGCCACAGAAGTTTTGGGTAATAATTTATGTGTCTCGAGTGGGTGAGATGTTTAAGTGTCACTCTCTGCGGATCCCAGTGGCTGGGCTATTTATGGCAAGTTCTGTTTTTATCAATAGATCATTTGTGATGTGTGACAAAAAAAAAAAAAAGAAAGAGAGCCTGGGGCAAGATAGATTTTAGCTAGGTCTGAATTAGATTTTACAGGTCAGCTGCTCTCAGTTAATTCAATACCATCTGATTGCTAAAAAGGTACTTAATGAGGCTTAATTAGAAGGGATGTCTTTTACTGTCGTTTAATGCAGTTGCGTAGTCATGAGTTCAGGGTTTGGCAGTGGGTTTTTCTCTTAGCAGTTCTTGGGTCTCCATCTAACAAAAGCCAATAAATGATCCTAACAAAAGCCAATAAATGATCCCATCTGCTCCCAGGCTTTCTGTCTGATGCTTGTAGTGCAAGAAGAATAAAGGACCAGCTTTAAAGAATGTGTGACCACTGCACAGGAAGGGTCCCAGCCTTAAATTTCTTGCTGGGCTTGATAAACAGAGAAATAAAGCACTAAATGCCATAGTCAGTTGAAACTTGAATTTTGCATTTCAAGGATATAGGAATTTTAAGGGAAATTTTACTTTTTAAAAATTATTCCATGTCTTCTATCTCATTCTAATGATCAATTAATGTCATAATGTGCAGAAAATGATGCAACAGGAGAAAAAAATACCTTATTACTTTTCAAAAGAAGTTTTAAGCAGAATTGCTTCTTGGAATTGCCTCTTTCCTCAAACTTTTTGTAAAGATTTTTCCTGTTTGCTATGACAAGTTTCACTCTCTTTATTGTGCTGTAGTTCCTAAAAATGATACGAAAACAGAAATGGATTTTTAAATAAAAGTAGATTGGGATGTAATATTTAAAGCAAAATCACAACATTTTAAATTAATTTGAAAGTATTTAAGATATATGAATCCCTAATAATTTGGGAAAAAAATTTTAGAACAAAGGCAATATCATCAAATGAAAAAATATTTTAAAAGTATCATTTAAAGAAAAATCCTCTAGCATTTTCAGTGTTTTTTTAAAAAGAAAAAGTGTTTGAAGCTCACAAATGTTCTCTGCTGACCAGATGGAACAAGTTTTGTGATCAGACTCCTAAGAGGCTGCTGCATTTTCTCTGAGGTGCAGCCAGTTTTGAACACCAACCCTCTGTGGTCTCTCAGGTGGTGTTTACCTGTAACCAGCCACTGTGCAAGCCCCAAATAACCCAATGCACACAAGTGTTTGGATTAAACTGATGTTGGAAATATGGAGGGACAACAGATTTAACTGACAAATTAAAAAAAAATAGTGAAGATGTTGACAAGACAATAAATTAACTGGGCTTGAATTATAGTAAATGTATCTTCATCAAGCTCACAGATGTGCTTCCCTCACAGTTGAATGCTATTAAATTCTATACAACAGCCTTGTTAAATTTAAATTAAATGCTAATTTAACACATCTAAAGGCATTATCACATTTTGTTCTGAACTGTGTTTCTAATGGCTTTGACTCCTGTGTGATGTATTTATGGCAAACTTCTGTAGCTGTTGTGCTGGAGAATTTGTGGGGGTTTATTAAATAAGTTATATCCTGCTCCCTGACAACATTTACAATAACAAAAACTCATGAGAGTCAGTGAAGCACAAACTGAAGGCAACAACCCAGGAAATGGTTCATAAAAAATACATAGAAATCTAAATGAGGGGGAGATAAGACAGTAATGAAAAAAAAAGCAATTAAGAGGAGAATTTTCAAGTTACACTTTCAGCCATCAAAATCCTGCCAATTGAAATGCTAGATGGGTCCTGTTGTACTCATAGATTATTTAGAAGAGAAGGTGCCTCTCTGGTTTAATGAAATTAGTATATCTTTCTTTTCAATACACCATGCTGCTTGAACAACTAACCTTTATCTAATGTGCTAATGCCACTTCCAATTGATGTACCTATTTAAAATGAACAATGCTAGTGACAGAATAATGAAAACAATTAAGCTGAACTTGTCAAAATTAATAGAAGAGATTGCATCTTCATCTTAGACAGCAAAGGCTCTTAGAATCAAATGTTTTCCATAGGAAGGCCTAGCACTGTTTTGTGTGTGGTTTCAAAAAGATATATGCTTCACATTCCTGTCTTTCAAAGGTTAAGTGATCTGAGTAGAGCCCCAAACCCCAGAATTTCTTTCAGGTAACTCATTTTCTCTGAGTTTTTTCCTTTCTCTGATGTTTCTAGTAACAGATGCTCCCAGTAGCCCTCAGGAAGTGAACAGTCCTGCTTTGGATTCCAGGAGTTGCACAAATTCACAAAAGCAGGTCTGGGCTTCCAGGTGTTGGTGGGCTTTGTAGGAACACCCTCAAAATTGTTCAATACTCCATGAAAAATCCCTGTTCTGGAGGAAAATGAAAAGACCTAATGTAATATGCAACATACTGTTCCACAAACAACAGAGCTCAGTAAATTCAGCTTCCTGTAGAATTTTCTTACATTTTCTTATATCCAGCTTCACAATTAGCACCCCCTTTCATCTTATTCATTACCACCATCTCTTAAATCCTGCTATACTTGAAATCTTCTGCCTCACCCTTGCTCTGGACCTCTCTTATGGACATTCTTACATTATTCTATAAAATATGATCACTTGAGAACTTGGCAAATAAACCAGGCATCCTACAGCAGCATCTTCTCCCCATCTTTGTATCATTACTTTATGGCAGAAGAAAGACTGCCGCTGAAATTATGGGTTTTTTTTCGTTTGTTTGGTTGGTTGGTTTGCTTTGGTTTGTTTGGTTTTTGTGGTTTTTTTAAATAAAAATCTGGAGTCACTATGCTAATATTTGCTTAAAAACAAAGGTTGTAGCATATATTTTGAGGATAAGCTGAGTTGCTGTGTTTTTGCAGAGAGCTTGCATAAACCTTCTGGATTTAGTCAGTAACTTACCTACACTTTGCTAAAAAAACTTATATTTGCTGTGACTCTCCCATACACTGAAATTAAAGAGAAGCTGCTAAGCTCAGTGATGTATCTTGAGATTTTCCTGTCTTCCATGTGCTCTGCCTAAGCCTCTGCAGCATCACAAGAAAGTCTTTGGAGTGCATTTTGACAGTGATAGTATATTGCTATTGTTTTTGGAGCTATATTTGATGCTGCATAATTACTGCTGTGAGCTCTGTGCTACCAGAAGCCTTCATTAATCACAAATATTTTGCTCCTCTAGTTATGGCTCTTCCTTCCCTTGTTCCACTGACTTCCTCCTCCTTTCTTATTTTATTTCAATCTCTGGCCCAGAGCAGCTGTAAAGGGGAGACATTTATGGGAAAAACAAAGAACAGCAAATTCTATGCTGGGCAGTGTAGGCAGTCATTTGTTTGTTTGCATGCTGAGAAACCTGCCAAAAGTACCAGAACTTCTCTCTGGTGAATAATGCAATAAATTAGATTTCATCACCATGTAATCACAGGTCCATGAGAGCTGGGTTTAAAAATCTTTCCTCAAATATTTCCTCAGTGGAGGCCACAGTGATGAACACACAGGCTCTGTTTGAAAATGTACTTCCTTGTTACATGGCTGTGTTTGCTTTTCAGAGAAACCCAATCTTCCTCCCCTCAAAAACTGCATGGAGGTTCTGTGCGTTACTAGCTAATAAAGACGTGTAAAGAGGAGTTGACTGTAGAAGTAGGCTGTATTTGTAAGCATCTGCTGCATTTATATTTTCTAAATATGTCCATTTGAGTAGGCAGATCCACAATTTAGCCGAAATAAAACAAGACCAAAAAAAACCCCCTTACAAATATTCTGATTTTCTTTTGAAAATTTCATCTTTTTTTAAGGCATTAAGATGTAAATAAATAAATGAGGACTGAAAATGTCCAAGAAGAGGCCATGAAGCTGATACGGTTTGTAAGCCTGACTTTTGCTGTTTTTATTGACATGATTCCATTTTTAAGTGAACAATACCAGGAGGGTCAGAGGTGCTGGGATGGGTCAGTCGGTTAAAGGACATTGATCTAACCCTGCTGAGGAGACCACTGCAAACAGAGATGTGGCCACCAGGTTTAGAGCAGATCTCCTGACCTCAAGAGCTGTGTCCAAACTCTTCAGCAGGGTTTGAAAATGCTGCCCAAATGTACCTGGTGGATTCACCTGTGTCCTGCCCTAGACCCTTGAGGTGTTGGAGTGAGATTATCAGGGTGATGATTTTACCACTTTTAGGTGATTTTCCACACACAACACCAGGTCCATATTTTATTTTGGTGATAACAGAGAGCTGGCAGGAATGGAAAAGGATTAAATCACAGGAGGGTGCCAGGAGACATCCTGTGATAGAAAATGTTCTGCCTGACAGGAGGCTCCCATCCTGCAGCCTTTCCTTGTGTGGCATCAGCCAGCACAAACTGCAGCCAAAAAAACAGATGTTTATATCTCAGAGATCTATAGACACTGAGGTTTCTTTGGTGGGTTCATTTAAGTTCCAGCACTAGAGTTGGTTTGGTGTTTTGGTTTTTTTTCTTTTTGAATTGGGGTGGTGTTCATTTTTATATGTAGACAGCCTACTAAGCCTCAGAACCCTGCTTTAGTTTTTTTAAATATACCCTTATATCCTCAGCATTCTTTCCCCTCTTTAATTAAGTGATAACTACAGCTTTGTGCTAAAGGCTTTTTACTTCTAATAGGGTCTTTTATTCACAGTTTGAAAGCAACATCTTTTTTTCTCCTTTCTTGAATATAGTCTTGAATTTTTTTATACACTTACCATGAGCTTCACAATAATAGTGCCTTTTAATAATCTTTCTATCATGGATGAATTTTTTTACCTTTTTAGCTGTTCCTTTTTGTTTGCTCTCAGAAAGTTGCTTCTTTTTCATATAATTCTCTCCTTGGAACTGAGTATTACTTTGGTTGATTTGTGTGTGTGTGTGTGGCTTCCTCATACCTCCAAGGACACTGAAATCAATTCTGAGTCGAAGAGCTGTTCTTATTTTGAAACTGGGTCTTCAGTAACTGCAGCTTCTGCTGTGTCCAATATACTGCTAAGGGAGTAATGAAGAATTGCTTTTGCCCTTCTACATTCTGCTTTTTTATTAAAAAAAAATTAGGTGTCTGTGGAATTTCAGACATTTCCTCTCTGACTGTGTCCCCAACCTGTTGAGGTCCCTGGGAAGGGCTGTGGGGTATCAGCCACCCCTCCCAGATTTGTGCCACCATCATATCTGAGAGGGCATCTGTCCCCTCATCCAAGTCATTGGATAAATTAAACAATACCAGCCCCAGTTTAATACTAAAAATCTGATCGAGTTTGTCTTGAGTCTGAAAGTTTTACCCCCAGTCTTTCATTTTATATAGTGAAGAACATGCAGAAAAACTCTTCCTTTCATGCAAGACGTAACAGTCACTAAAAAGACTGAAAATCTGTGTTTTCTTCAAAAAAATAATCCAGGAGTTTCCTTTTAAATTAGGGAGTTAATATTTTATGTGATTAGAATTAACTTTGGGAACACTTATGTCATCATGTTTGAATATTCAAGACCATGATGTCTTTTGAGCTAATTTTGGGTAGGCTCATTAGGGGGAAAAGGTGTTGTTATTAATAGTAATTTGCAAGAACTTTTGTTGAAATTAAGTTCCCTTTCAGACTAGTTATCTTACAAGTCAGTGACAAATATAGTAACACATAGAGAAGGTGTAAAATCTCAGGCTTGCGTTAGTAAGAACCATTATTAGCTTCTCATCTTCAAATACTCATTAACATTTTATCCCAATACAATCAACTTTGATGACACTACTTTCCTTTTTAGTACATTTTCAGAAGAGATCAGGTGAATAAAAGGTCTTAATATTCAATTAAAATATTCTGTACTCTCTTTCCAAGATCTCCCTGGTCTAACACTGAACATCTGGCAGAATCAATTTTTTAGAAACAGGGATGTGGCTTTGATATCAGTGCAAAACTTCTGGTTGGAAATAAGAGATTTAGTTTTCCAGTCCTATTTTTAGGCTGTCCTGGACCAGAGTTTTCAGTGAGAGAAATATCTTGGCTTAAGCTCTTGAACAACTGAGCACTTTTGTTTCACTGCAGTCACACTCTCTTGTGGACAAGTAGGAACTCAGTTTAGAATGTTCTCTTTCACCAAAGGACACCAACTTTGACCAACATTTCATACATGTTCATGATGGAAAGGATGAATATTTGAGATCGGGTTGGGAATACTAAAAAAAGTACTATGATTTTTTTTCTTTTAAAAACGTGATGTTTTCAAAATTAATTTGAACATATTTTGCTTGACATACAACGTGACTATGCTTAGATTGCTCATTTTAGAAAGTGTGACTTCCAGTGCAAAGTAATGGAGAATTACCATGTAATTTTTCTCCAGCTATTTCTAATGACTAATGCAGTTAATATTACCTCGCATAGCATTCATCATTTTAGGATGAATGCTATTAACTGCAAAAGGTTTGGGTTTTTTTTTAACATAATACAATATAAATAAGAAGTAATTAGCAATTTGCATAGTAAATAGCAAAAAAATAAGTGCATCCAAATTAATAAGATGTGTATCTGTACACATACTAAAGGAAATTAAACTGCTTAAAGAACAGGAGATATACTCCATCCATTCTGTGTGCAGAACTCCTTGCAGTTAGCTCTGATATTAAGTCAAAAAACCTTCTCTTAAAATAGACACAGCTGCTTTGATTAGACAAATGATGGTACAGTAAGAAGAGTTCAAAGCCTATAAAAAGCTTTTTTTCTTCCTGATAGCTGGTTATAAGTGCATTGTCTAATACAGGGATGGTAAAGAAAACAGGTAAAAGGAGGACAGCTTAAAAGAAGCCCCATGCAGGTCATTATTTCAGCCATTCTTTTTGTATTATTTTCATCATCAATTGCAAGACTTCATTTTTTAATTGAGGCATTGCATTTGAGTAAAGTATAATTTGCTCTAATAGATAGCTAATTGGACTAATTGTCTACTGTAATTAGCTAGAAGTCTAGTACATCTTTATTTTAAATGTTGAAGGTCTCATTAAAATTCCTTCATGTGAACAGGGGAAGAAGAATATACCATTAAACTAATTGTTTATGCAAAGTGAAAATGTTCTGCTCTTTTATGTGATAACAAAAATTTGAGCACTTAAGGATGGAGCTTGGGGACCCTTATCCATCCAGAAAAATTTGCTTTGGGATGTGTTGTGGGGTTACCAAGTCATCCCAAATCCCGCCCAGCTTGGCCTTGAACACATCCAGGGATGGGGCAAACAGCTTCTCTGGGAAACTTGTCCTGATATCTTAGGTTTTAACTTTCATGTGTTTCGTATTCTGTGCTGCTCAGGGGTGCAGTTCTGAGCTCACAGTCAGTGTCACTCAGCTCTGCACAGAGCAGGGACACAAAACAAATCCTTTTCCTGCTGCACACCAAGGACAACTTTCAGGCCCAAAAGCACAAACAAGGGTGGGCTGAAGGGAGGAACAAGGATGGGACCTCACGACCTGGAGCTGGAATTGGACAATTAAACCCCAAGATGCAAATGGACCAAAACTCATAACAGTGTGAGTGAGACTGTTTGTCCATTTTGTGTCCATTTTGTGCCCATTTTGGGTCCACCTTGGCTGTAGCCCTGCTCAGGCTCCGGTCCTGCCCAAGGTGGATCCTTAAAGGCCTTTTAATAAATCTCTACTTTATTCTCTAGCTCTGTGCAGTCTCTGTTCCAGGTCAGCCTTCTCAAGGTATCAGTTCCAGGGCCTCCCCACCCTGGCAGGGAAAAATCTGTTCCTAAAATATAATCTAAGCCTATCTTTTTCCAGCTTACAGCAATTTCCCCTTGCCCTATCACTCCCTGCCCTTGCAAAACTCCCTCTCCAGTTCTGCTGTAGCTCCTTCCCTTTCCATAAGGGAGTCTAAGGCCTCCTCAGAGCCTTCTCCTCTTCACACTGAATAGCCCCGACAGGCCTGTCTTCCTAGGAGAGGTTTTCCAGCCCTTTGAGCATCTTTGTAACCTCCAGCAACGTCACATCCTTCTTATGCCGGCACCCCCAGAGCTGGATGCTGTGCTCCAGGTGGGCTCTCACCAGAGCAAGGTAAAAAAGGAGAGCAAAATTCTGGCCATGCTGCTCAGGGTGTGATTGTCCTGGGCTGCAAGTGCTCATTGCAGGGTCATGAAAATCTTCCCCCATGTCCTTCTCCTCAGGGTTGCTCTCAATATCTTACACTTTCCTTTCTGCAGAGGCTGGCAAATTGAGCTAACTCTGCTGTGTATTTCTCAAGCCCTTTTCAGAGGTAGATAGAGCCAGGATTTCATCAGAGCAGTAATCACATCAGCCTTTACTGAGGAGACTGTTGCCAGGCTTTATGGGGCTGATTAGAGACAACAGCTCTGAGACACATCCCACACATATTTAAGACTTTATGAACAATGAATATCATTTTGCATTACACTCACAGCACAGTGTCATTGCAGGATAGTGTTACAAAGTAAGGATTGTCTTAAAAGTAAGGTTTGATCATTTCTTTTTCAGCATTTAAGGCATTTTGACATGCAAACCAGCAGTGTGGTTGCAGGGGAATATTGGGAATGTTCCTGCACAGCTGGCACATCACCCATAGTTTCTCAGGAAGAAATAGGGACTTCATTTCCATCAGCTTTTGGCAGTACACTTTACAACTATCCTTTTCTTTAGGGGCCACTATAATTTTTATCATGAGCAGAAATAATTCCTGTATTGTAACAGTGGGGAGCCAGTGGCTGCAGGAGTCTCACTGTGAATGTTAATCCTCTCCTGGGGCTGGCTCCCACAGAACCACAAAGATGAACAAGTATTTGCTGAAGTGCTCATAATTCAGCTGGGTGCTGCTGTGCAAGCTCTCAGATTATTTCTATTTTTCCAATTTTTGTATTTCTGAATGCTCAGGAAGCAACAATCAGGGAAAGAAAAGCCAATATAACTGTGCTCCTCTTGCCTTAGGATATCTTCATGCCGGAATAGATCATGGGAAAGCTGATATTTTTCTCTGGGGAACTGGGTGGTGTTTTTGTTTCCTGAAGCATCTCTGCCTTTAGTCTCTTCTGAGCAAACCACATGGAACACCAAGACCTGCATTCAAACCATCCACTAATCCACCAAGGTCTTGCATTGAATTTTATTGAAGAGATTTTTTTGTTACAGAAAAGGACTTAGCCATTCAAAGATTGCTGTTGGGCAATGGAAAATGCATGTTCTCTCTCAGCTGTTTGATGCCCGCATGCAGATTGATTATTAAATCTAAAAATACAGATTGTGAAATTACAATAAGATGAAAATATTGTTTTGTCAGTTTTTCGTTAGACATACAGCTGGCTGTTGTTTCAGTTGGCTTATGTTCTTGTATATCTTGAACTTGAAAAGTCATTTTATTATAACCAAAATCTTTTAGAAAAGCATTTTTTAGGCTTGATGAGCTAATTAGTTTGACATAAAATTACTGGCTTATATGTCATGCACTTGAAATTTTGTATCCTTAGTATATGTGTTTAAACGGACAGGATTTCTGTGGGGTTTCTTAGAACTAGAAATCTAGAACTTAGAATCTTAGTAACTCCTGTGGCAATTTAAGTAAGAGCAAACACATAACAGAGAAAAAATGAAATTATAAATACCTAGCTGACATGACAGTTTTCATGCAGGAAAATTTTGTTTTGCTGACATTTTTTTGATTCCTTCCCTTGTCACAAGTATTTTAAATAAACAAGATCTGTTTGGAACAAGTTTAAATTGGGAGTTTTCACATTCTGCTTCCATATCATGTAACTATAGTATAAATTTACACTGATCCATTCATTCTTTCTCTCTCATATGCAGTGTGACCTCACATAAACTGATGTAAACAGAGAAATTACTTGTGCCAGCAAACCTGCTGTAATTTGAGGCTATTAAAATAGAGGTTAGAATCTGGCCATGAGTATAAATAGAGTGTAATCTAATTTCTTGAGGTCTGCAGATTCAGTAACTTTTGATATTTATGAATTCAAACTCCAGCAATGGTTTATGCTGACATGCACCTGCTTGATGCAGCTTAAAAATGGCTGAAGGATAATTTTTGAGAGGAATTTATGTCCAGCTCAAGACTGAGCTTGGACCTAAGGCTATGAAAGTCAATCCTTTGGGTTTAATACTCTCCATCCTACCCCTTGCATACCTACCTCTGCCCCTATTTTTTGTGCATATAGTCTAGGTTTTTTTTTTCATGTCTTGAAAAAGAAACTGTGAAATTTAACTTGTTAAAGAACATTTTTGCCTTTTGAAAAAAGAAAAATCAAAACCATAATGTTCACCAAAATTCTCCTCACTGTTGATTTCCAGTGAGCAGTCCTGCAGGAATTGCTTTAGTTAATTATACAATGGCATTGGCTGAGATGCAGGTTTTTGCTTTCTCAGATTCCTCACTGCTTCAGGGATGACAAGGACATTTGGGTGGGGGAGAGCAGCCCAGGCCAAACAGAACAGGGCACTGTGATTTCCATCTCTTTGTCCCTGGAGATTGTGGCTTGGGTCTACACACAGCTAGAGTCATGATGGACAGTCAGCACTAACATTTGTGTCAAAACAGACTTCACTGGAGCTGAACTAACACAAATGTAATGGAGAGAGAGTGGAAGAAAGATAAAGGAGTCCATGGTTTGGACTTCAGGCTGTGAAACAGAGACTCTGTCATCTGGTCACAGTCATCCTTCCATCAGATCATTGGCAGCCTGAAAGGTCTTTGACTGGCCAAATACCTTGCAGACATTTTTATTTGTTGAATCAGCCATGCAAAACACCAAAAATTAATCTGTTATGGAGATTTAATTATAGGCAATTAGGTTTCTGTGCTGTCAGTTAATGATAATAGTGTTAAAAAACAGATAACCATTGTCATTGTATTCGTGATTGCATTTTATGCCTTAACTTCATTTTCAAAGGGAAATACAAGTTTTTAATCTGTTTTTTATATGTGTGGTTCTGTAAATTTTCTGCTGTGGTTGCATGCAGTCACCAGGTCTGCCACTGCAGAGCTGCATTGTGGTAGTTCTCACTCCAGAAGAAAAGAGCACAAATTGCTGACTCGGGCAACGCGGCGCCCCTGACGTTAGTAAATCTTATTTGTGTAATTATCTCTCCCCGCAGCAGGACCGAGTAAATCATGACTCTGCCACACTCAGCATGATGTGTGAGATAGCTTTCCTTCTGCCTGATGGTGGGGAAAGACTAAAAGTTCCTACAGCTTGTGCTGAGGAGCTCAGCTCTCTGTCTAGGTGTCATAACTCACACCCTTGCAGCTCAGAGGATGCACGAATTCACCACTTCCCACAAATACTGATGACACTACAACAACACAGACTCTGAACTTCAGCAGGCTAAAAAATGACTCCTTTATTTTGGGGATGTGTCTCCTTTTTGTACTATTCTACACAGACCAATTTGATTGGTGACAGGAAGACAAACCTCTTCACTCACATTGGTCAGACCAGAGGGACATCAAGAAGAAGTCCCTCCTAGGGAAAAGAATGAATAACAAAGGTACAGTTACAAAAACACTTTTTATGTTTACAGAAAATTCCCTGGGAAAAGAATTTCAGAAAACCAAAACACCTCAGGCACAAAACCAGGGCTACATCCTGCAATGCCTCTCTGCACAGGACCTAAAATTCTTGAGTCCACAGTGGCTCAAACAGCAAATGAATCCCATCTGCTGACAAAAGCCAGCCTGGGTGAAAAAACAAATGTGGGACCACATAAATTGGAGTTAATATCAGTTCTTTCCTTTATCAGCTAAAGCATGGTCAAAGAGGCTGTCATTGCCTTTAATTAAGGCTAGATAGGATATGTGGGTGGGTTAAATATGTGTCTGTTGGGAGACTCTGCATGCAAAAGAATATCTGGTGTTTCTAGGAGACAAGGTAGACGTACAAATGATGAGAAATAAAGAAATGCCATTACCATTTGGAGATGTGAACTGAGTTGGAGAAAAATAGCTTGTATGAAAAAATATCAGCATCAGAGGTTTAGAGAGAACCAGTAACAGCAGCTCTGAGTCCTGTGACCTGCCATATGTCCATATTTAATATTGGAATAAATGGACAATGGAATGGATAGTTCTAAAGAATATATTAATTAAATGATTGCAATTAGTATGTGAATTAATGGATTAAATAAATAGATGTTAGCAATGGTTTGGGAGGCAATGATCACTTTGGATCAGAACAGGAATAGAAGAACTTCTGACAGACCTGGCCCACCTGGTGTCCTTGATTGCTGTTTAGTGATTGGACATTTCATTAGATCGTGGACAGGCCAGTTGTGTCTGAACCTGAATCTTTCCACAGCAGAAAGAAATATCTCATTACTGAGCTCCAAGATTGCCTGATGAGTTCATTTTTCCTTTCATTTAAGTGGTTTCCTGTGGGGTACAAAAAATCATAGAGCTAATACATCATAAACAGAGAACTCCACAACCGTACAGTTAAAATTGTGGTCTCCTTTGGAATATTTACCTACTTTACAGTGGTTTGTTAAAGGGCATAATTGATTTTATGAGTGATGCATTTGCTCTTAATATAGCCACGTGAAGTCAAGGTGCATGTGAGTTTTATACACATATTTCCTATATTTAAGACATTTACTTTCTCCTGAACCACTAGTGATGGTTGAAGAAGAAGATGCTATTCCCTCTTCCTTCTTTTCATAATCAAAGCTGGAGTTTTGGATACAAGACAAATCACACTGAGTGTCAGAGACTTGGAATTCAGAGGTAGCCATGTCTCTATGCCCAGTCACCTTGGGGAAAATAATATTTAATGTGATGAAAAGAAATGAAATGTAGAACTGAAACAGTCCTTTCCTTCACTTTTTATCCCCATGAGATAGACAGTTAGTACTTTAATTCATTCCTTTAAATGCAAAAGGGTTTTAAATTTAATTGTAAGAGGGTGGTGCTGCTCCTCTCAGTCAATATCTGAGTCACGTTCTACGTGACGAGGGAACAAAATCCAAAGTACCTAAGATGTGAAAATAGCAACCATGCCTTAAATTAGAGTCAAGGACTGGGATGGGAGTTGCTTCTCTGGAAGAAATATTAATAGATAAAGCTGAGATGTATGACTACCACCAGCACAGAGAGAAAGCTACAGTTTAGTTCTCTTTAGAAATTAAATGTGGCATTTATGCATGTATGAATCAGAAGGCACATCTGAACGTGTCAAACTTCCATCAACTACCATTAGGGTTTTACAACTTCTTTTTCTTTTTCTTTTCCCCCCCCTCAAGTTTTCTGACTTTTGTTCACATTTGCTCAGCGTAGGAGCTGTGGGCCCTTAACAGCAAGTGCTGGCTTCATTTCTGCTCAGTTTTCAGCTTCCTGAGCAGGGAGCCTTTTATAGACTGTGACACAATTGTTAATTATGAGTGTTGCTCGGCTCATGCTTTGGAATACTAGTGGGAAGATTAAGGTGTTCAGAGAGACATAAAATTGGCCCACCTTGCGTCAGTGTGGCAGAAAAAGATCTGATTTGGGGAGTCAAACCTGAACTCAGTGACTTTTGGAGGAGTCCAAGTTTATGTTTCTGGCTCATGAATAATTAAGTAGCAAACACGGGCTTGATTTTGCAAGGTGCTTTTCAATATCCTGAAGTTTCCCACAAAGTGGGATTTTGTTTCCACAAATGGTATTTCCATACCTCTCTCTGATCAGGGGAACATCACAGATTCTTATTAGGGGAGAAGGTTCAGTGAGTCTCTTCCCAAAGACATCCCTGGGGAGGGATTGCAGTGAAATGACAAAGACACAGAATGGCTGGAAATGAGAAGGTGATAAATGATGAGAAAGAAATAAATGCCATTACCATTTGCCATTACCACCCAGATGATACACCCAGGGCTGGTGAGAGGCACAGGGATGTGTGGACTCGATATTTTCTGAGCTTGAGAATTGCTGAGCTCTTCTCAAGGGAAACTTTTCAACAGTTTTTCTTTTTCCCAAAGCAACCTTGTGTAAACAGTATTCCTTTCCCATTACAACAGGTGTTGTTTGCTATTTCTGTTACTTAGCCAATAAGAGAGGTGTCAGCCCTATGGACCAATAGTTTTTTTTAGTGCAGCATGTTATAAAAGGGCTGAATGAATTGTAAATAAAACCTTCTGATTCCTAATACCTTCTGGCTGGAGTCAAGCACCTTTATTTTGTCTCCTATCACAGGGAAGTGCACAAAAGCAGGAGGAGGAGCAGCATGGCCAGTGCAGCTCTGCCTTCAGAGCCAACCAAGGTGCTGAGCACAACCCACACTTGTTGCCTAAAACACCCTCACCCTGGGGGAGAGCTGCATTGTTCTGTTCCTCCTCACAGAACTGCCACAGCCTGTGGGTGACTGATGCTTTTCAGGCAAAGTCAGGTGCCCTGCCATTTTTTTTAATGCAATACCTACTGAGAGGCACAAAATAAACACAAAGCAATAAGCAGATACCGTTTAAGTGTAAGGAAAACAATCAGCACACTATTTTAGTCCAGTCCTGTCTCGGATTTCAGCTCCCAGAAAAACACAGCTTTGCATTCAAAGACAGTATTTAGCACAGCTTGAAAAGTGGGCCTGTTTATTTTTAGGTGTTTTGAAGGATCAGCTCTCAGACAAATAATTTTTCACATAAACCAACTCATAAATTCCTAGGATGCTATCTCAGTCATCCCAAATATGCCAGAGAAGTGAAGGTCACATGGTGTAAATTGAAGCTGTACAAGTTTGCCTACCAGTTTTTATGTTTGTATGTAATGGAAGGAAAAGAGCCATATATTTTTTATTTTTTATGTTTTTTCTAATCTGCTTTTTTCAGTCCACCTGCAACCCTTAAATCACTGAGGGAATGCAGTTTCTTTAATGAATAACTGGTGTTGGTGGGTAATGTCAATTCACTTTTAACTAGGAGGAGAGTCAGTTCCTTCTGGACAAAAAATTTGTAAGAAATGCAAAATGAGTTGTCATCATCCAAAAGAACTCCAGACAACAAAATAAAACAACCCCTGGGTGTTCAGTTGTTTTACTTATGTTGGGAAATTTAAGGGGAAAAAAGCCAAAAAGCAACAACAACAAAAAGCCAAACAAACAAACAAACAAACCTCAACCCCAAAACCTTCCCAATTTGGCGACTGGAAATCCACATTAATTTTGGGAAAATGACAATGTATATTTTCTTTTCCTGACAAAAATTAGTCTATATCATTGCCAACCACAAATTCAGCTACTCATGACAGCTTTGGGTAGCCTATGTAAATTTCTAAACCCTTCAAGTGGTAAGAATGTCTTGTAAAAGAGTTTAAGTAATCAAGCACATCAGGAATTTCTTGCAGTGAATTGACATACCCCAAACACAGGATGCTGAAGTTTCACAGAACTTGGTGAAGACTTTACTGCCTTGGAAGTAACGGATTATTTCAAACAATATTTCTTTTTTGGTTGTTTAAATGTTTCTCAGTCTCTAAAATGACACCTTGATTTATGCCCCTACATTCTTGTGGCTTACTGCAAAATATTTATCTAATCAATTGTGAGACTGTCACAGAGGAAAAGTCAAGTGCCTATTTAGAATGCAAATTGGTATAAACTAAAGGCTGGAGTGTTTGTGTGCCTGCTGCATCATTCTGACCCCTTTTGTGTAACTAATGTTTGATGATGCTGAATATTTAATTACATACTGTGCAAAGTGACTGATTATAATGATTGAGGCCTTTTTCTATTGCACATTAATGATATGGGGTGAAATTCTAATGTTTGACCCCAGGTACATGCAGGACTCAACGATCTGAAGTTTAGTCTAAAACTGATCTTAATATAATTGCAAGTGTGCAGGTTATTATTTTTTTTTTACTCTTTGAAGCATTTGGGGGCAATTTGAAGCGTAAGAACCTGTATTTGTGTTAGGCAGTTCCAAGTATACCTTTCCAATATTTAGGCTCTTGCAAGGAGAGAAAGTTGTGATTTCTTTTCTGATTACTTCAGTGTTGTGATTCCTCTGTGATTGCTGGCTGTCCTGATTCTATAGCTGTTAACCACAGCTATAAGTGAACGGAATGCATCCCTTGAAATGTCTCCCTGAAAAGGAATGTCTTCCTCTGCACCAGCCATTCTCTTCCAGTTCACAAAATTTTCAGTCATGAGGTAAGATTAGCACTTTTCAGAAGGTCTGAAAATAACAGGAAGAATTCAGTCATATTTTTACATCCTTGGTAAGACTAAACTGCACTTTAATGGAGATCAAAAAGTGAAGCCATAGAAAACACTTGTAGTCATTTTTAAAACTGTTGTTTATACTGTTTTCCTCTGTAATTGCACAGACTCTTTTTGTCAGGCATCGGGAGGGAAAAAAAATCTGGCTTTTACTATGGCAACACAGAAGACTTAGAAAATGAGCTCTCAGCATGGAAGAATGATGATTCCTAAAATAGTGCAGGAGCACTGAAAAAGAGCGAGATCCTCTCTTGTGCCAAGGTCTTTTCAGCTCTGGAATGGGGGTTCTCCCACAGAACTGGCTGTCATTCTCTCATCATTAAACTTCTTTAAACGCGCAGTAATTTAGAGCAACCTATACAGTGCAGTAATTTATGACTGTCTGGCTGTTGTCTGCATGGACCCCGGGATGTATTGGGAGCTGTCAGAGTCCCACGATGCTTTTCCCCAACTTTAATGCATCCCCAGCCTTGAAATGAGGGAGAAGGATAAATAGCAGAGGATGAGGATCCTCTCACTCTACACTGCTGGTTAGCTCCAAAGAGCTGGGAGAATTCTTATGCAAATTAATAATTTTAGCCGGATTTAGGTACTTCACACTTCTCAAAGAAGTTGCTGCAGCAGGTAGAGAATTGATCACGAACTGCTTTAGGACGTGGCTGCTTTGCCTCATTAATCCAAGCAGCCGATAATTTGTGAACAAAACAATGTCACAAGTCTGTGAGGTGATGGTTAGTAACGCAGCACTGAGGTTGCCACCTTTGAAGGTGAATAAATCTAGAGGAAAGAAGAGCTGGCAGTAAAGTTCTGCAAAGTTCAAGCTAATTACTTCAATGATTTTAAAAATGACTGCGAAAGAACTCTTAGTGATATTTCCAGTTAATGAGAATGCATAAAATCCTGATGCCATAATTCTTTTTACTGCTGACATGTGCATTCCTTCCTCAAAAAATTAGAATAAAAATAAACAAATATCCAAAGACTTTCTTTTAATGCAAAACACAAGTAGCAAGGAGTTTTTTGTAAGGGTTAGTGTCCTCTGCTACCTTCTGTGAGCATCATAGAGGATTTTCAACATTTGGAACCAAAATCATGAATCAGCTACCTGCAGGATTCTGTATCTTCTGGTCCCTAGACTAGTTCCCTAGTACAGTGCATCTTGCACAACAAAAGGATCACACATGGGAGGTAATAAAACTAATATATTGAGACAGTAGGATCTATTTCATATGCCCCTTGAGTGGTTCACTGATACTAATCTTGCTTTTCTGCCATCTCACGTTGGGCAATGCTGTCCCAGAGCTTTCTCAGTCTGCTAGCCAAATGTAGAGGGCTTTTCACCAAAATTTCTGCTGCCATCCATGAATTTCTGTTTCTAGCCCCACGTGCCTAAGAGAAGAATGATGTCTCATAGCCAAATTCAGTCTGGGGGTACTGTGATTATTCCTTTTTGAGAGAACTTGATATTTATTTCTGAGATCAGGGTTCTCATCAGGCACATCAGCTGTCTGCCTAGAACCCCACAGACTGCTGGAAATGGAAACCATTTGTGTGTCTTGTTTCTCCAAAAGCTGCTCATCAGCCTTATAGGCAAATGCACATATTTAAAGGAGTCCAAAGCCCCATTCATTTGCAAGATACACTGAGGTTTTTATGTTCACAGTGATGTTACTCTGATGTACATGAATAAACATCCTTTGCCTACAAGAAATATTACTCAACGTGTTTTTGGAGCTGCCAGGTTCTGCTCTGCCTTTGCTCTGTGCTTGTGCCAATATTATCTGAAGTCACTCAGCCCTGCACCTCCTGTACATATTACTCACCTAGCAGTTGACATAACCCACAGAATTATCACTATTCAGAGCCAGGGATTCAATCAATGGCTTCCAGCCTCTGTTTTTAAATGAATGAATGCTCCATTCTGTGGTGAGAGTCTCCCTCTGAACAAATCTCTCCAAATACACATATCCCATGTGGTGCTCACAGGTCCTTCTGTTCTTACACAGCTCAGCTATATGAGCTTTTTGTGTTAACAGCTTTCTGTGCTCTGCAAACAATTATATTAAGTGCACTTGAGAGGGTTAGGATGGGTCTACCAGTTTTGTGCTCTGATGAGGGTTGTGATTGGTTTTCTTCTGTACCACTGTAATTGTGTTAGAACTGTCCCTTGGATGGTTGCAGCTATTTTGCCATCAAAGGTGCCAGGGTGTTTTATTCACTTTTTAGTAAAGGTATAGAATCTCCACACACATAAATTCCTTTATACTATTATCACTAAAATGCTCATGTTGGGGGGAGAGTTTTGTTGTTCTAACTATTCCTTGCAGGTAAGAAGACCGTTTTGTTTGTAGGCAAGATTGTGGCTATCAGTAAAAGTCATCATTTTAAAAAGCTGTTTACCATTGGGGATGAGTGTGTGCTGTGTATTTCTTCTCCATCTCTTTACAATTTGCCTGTCTATTTATATTTTATAGTGTGTGAATGTAAAATGCCTACATTGCTATGAACAGAGGGTCAATTCTCCCTCTACAGTCTCTCCTAAACCAGAATCTATTAATCCATTTATCCCTTGTCTTCAGGGTGGTTCTGGCAGTATCAGCATCAGCTGAAGCACCAGTCTACAACAGGATTCTCTTTATTTATTTATCTACATCTAATCTATATCTATAATCTATATTTGTATCTATCTATATCTATCACCTATCATCTATCATCTATCATCTATCATCTATCATCTATCATCTATCATCATCATTTATCTATCTATATGTATATATTTTGAGTCTTTTCCTTTCCTTGGCTTGTTCTCTTACTCCTTCTTTCCATGTAAATGGGACCCTTATGATCTCATACCCTTTGGAACTGGGATTAAATCTGCTTCATTTTATGATGCCAAAGCTGCCTTTCCTTGTTGCTTATCACCAGCCACATTGTATTCTTGCAGTGACATTGCTTATCCATGGGGAGGTAATTTATGGCATGCAAAGTGCATTGCTGTGCTAACTTTTAATGGTGGCATCTGGATTTAGCTCAAAGGACATTTAGATCTGCCTTCACATATAAATGGTTGATTTTTCAGTCATGGGAATATTTACACCCTTGACACTCCAAGATCTTCTCTCTGTGCCTCACGTGCTGCACACAGAATGTATGAGATTTTGAACAGGAGAGACAACACAAATCTTGTACCTAATTCAGTAAACTGAATGAAAGGGAACTCACCTGTGTAACTGACTGCAAAACAGTAATAAAAGAAAATCCTCTGCAGTCCAAAGGGCTCACTAAGCATGTTCCATGGGAGTGGAGTGCAATGAGTCAGTCACATCAGGAGCTAATGGAAAACAGTTTTTTACAATTATGAGTATCCAAACAAGCAACTATGTGAGCATTTATACTGTGGAGAGTCTTCATGTAGGTGGTTCTGGGAGAAAAATCTTAATATGTGAAAGCATGGGCTATGAGGGAAAGGGAGAGTGATATGTCAACATCTTGGAATGCAAATGTATTATTTCCATCTCTGAGAGATGGGTGCTCACACAGTTCCCTGCAGCCCACCCTCATCCCTTCTCTCTGCATTTGAGGCTGTGGTGCTTTTCTCCTGATGCCAGACCCAAGAGTACTTCCATTCCTTTATGTTGAAGAATCAAGGTTGTCATTTACCACATATATGATGTGGATGGAAGTTCTCAGTTGGGGCTTCATTAGGAACAAATTTCTTTAAATCAAAGGACAATTCAACCATGGCTGTGCAGAGTTTTACCAGGACTCTGCTGCCACAGAGGAGGGGCAGTGAGACTGTAAGGGATATTCTGGAGTTTTGGGTTTTGTTGTGCTTAGATCTTGCCTTTCCTCTTTCCAGCAGGGAAATGTAATGGGACATGATCATCCCTGGACTGTATCAGGCTCCTGCAGGCACTGCTGGGAATTTTGGCTTCTAATATTCACCAACCACAGCACCCTCCACACCACACATTTATTAAAAACCCTTTTCCACACGTTAAATGTGTGGCTGTTTAAAAAGAGGACTCCTCACTCACACACTCAGCTCTGGGGTGTTTTTTGTGGGAATTCTCTTTGATGTCCTGTTAGCTCTGCCTGGTGACATGAGGCAAATTCAGCCCGTGAGGGAAGCAGGAATCATCTCAGACTCCCACAGAGAAGGAGCTGAGGGAAGGTGCAGGAAAATGAAGTGGACTCTTTCCAGCTTTGAATCCATCCTAAACCCAGAGATTTAAGGCTGACAAGATCTGGAAATGCCCAAAAGTTTACCTTTCAGCTGGGCTATTAGGAATATCTACAGTTAGGGAAAGAAAAAGAACATGTATTTTTACTTATAAAAAAGTCTATAGATACAATTTTGAATAGGAATATGAGCACTAGCAATATGTTTCCTGTACAAGCAAAAAGCTCTGTCAGAAGTCAGGAGCTCAAACTTAAAACATCTACTAAATGTGTGACCCCCATATATGTTCACTATTTGGATTTTTATTCTCCAAGGTGTAATAAATTTTCTTTCTGATATAAAAAATATAAGAAACAAATAAATGAGATATGCACATAACTTACTGCTGACAGAGGGAGAGACACAGAATAATATTTGCATAAACATAATTTCATTAGAAAATAAGTCTCATGATTAGCTTTTAGAACAGACTCTTGCTGGATGCTTTTAATTAAAACCCCACATTTTTGTCATAAATTTTGTGCCTTTAAGACCAGACAGAGCATAACAGAAAACTGCTGCTTAGTTATAAAAACCCTAAACCATTCTGGACAATTAAGGGCTGAGCGTTCCTGATGATTGGAGACCAGGTTATCTAAAATAAATCCAAAATAGGTTAGGAAATATAGATTGAGGACCCTGAATTTTGGTTTCCCACCCCTGCAGTTTTCCCACGGTGTGTGGTTACTTTTTGCCCATTCTGTCAAAAGTAGGCACTTGGAAACTCTGACTTTTTGTGTTGTTCTGTGCTGAAGCTCATAACTGGCACTGTGATTCATGGAAGTTTGGTGATACTAATTTCTTCTGGCTCTTGGATCACGTCTGTGGCTGGATCTTTAGAGACTAAAATAGTCAAATGATAGCTAATTTTAAGAAAATATCAAGAAATATTTAAGAAAATATCTAAATATATTTAAGCCATAATCCCTGTTCTGGAAAGGATTTTTTTGTTTTGTTTTGGGGTTTTTTTTGTTTCTTGGTTGTTTTTTTTTTGTTTTGTGGGGGGGGTGTTTTGTTTGTTTGTTTAACTATTGAAATTTTATCATCTCTACCTTTTGAGCTTATGTTTTAGAAAACCATCCTCAGATCTAAACCTATAAACAAACTAATAAAGCAATGTCTCAGTGAAGCAATCAGAAAAACATTTAGAGGGAACTTGGTGGTACTTTGAGGAAGATTAATTTCTTTGGTATGTCCTCTGAATGTCAAATTCTTACATGCAGGAAAAGTATTGACAAAGAAAGCACAAAAGCAATTTTTTTTTTTGTTTTTAGTGAGACATCAACACCTCAGAAATGAAAAGAACAGGAGAAAATTTTAAGTTACAGTTACCAGTAGACTTCTCTTACCTGTTAACACTCAGTGTTTTTACTAGAAAAATATATAATGGAAGATAGGAGATGAGCCATGATTTGAAAAGTCCCTCATGCTATTAAAAAGAAAGGACAATGGTATTTATATGATCTTTGAAAACTAAGTCACCATGACACATGAAAGGCTCGAATGAATGGAACAACGGGTGATCTGCTGAAGTGTTTCATAGAAATCTTTTTCCCTAGAAGCATCACTAAATTGATTAACTTATTAGGAAAGCATACATTTTCACTGAGGGAGAAGGTTTTTTTATCCTTATTTCTGTCATCTCTGTGTTCTGGTGGATGTCAACACGTTTTAATCAAAAGAAATTGTTTAATAGCTTGCCTACACAGAATAAAATATCTTGTTGCAATCCAGGCTAACTAACAAATACAAATTGGCCTGGCCATCTTTAATTACACTGGTTTGGGTTTTTTCATTTCTCCTGTCAGGGCTGCAAGGAATCTATCCTTATAGTCAAAATGCTTGGGGGAGTAAAAGGAAATCTGAACCGTGGAAATTTAAATGAAAATGAAAGAAGTGAAATGGGATGAGCGCTGCCATTTGAAATAAAGTGCTAATAAAACACTCAGGTATCAGCTTCTGAGGAAGATTTTTATAGAAATCCCTTGAAGCGCTGGAAAGACTGGAATAATATTGTAATTAGCATCCCTGACCTGTTTTATGTGTACTGCAAGAAGTTTTTGTCTCTGGCTTGAAAAGTTCATGATAAAGCAAAGCTCCCAGAATTCCCTGGTCTTTAGCTTTGAAGGTCTAAAGTATGGATTTTTTCATTATGGTGAAAAATAAACCGGTTTAGCCATGATCCAGAGAGTATAATCATCAGGTGTTCTTTCCTGCACACTCTTGGATAATGTTTTTTTGCAATAGCTTTGATGAGGATTCTACTTAGCAGACTGTGAAAACGTGACCTTCAAAGCTATGCCATGTTATAATCATGTGTACAGTGCCCTGTAACCAAACCTGAAGCTCATGCATTGTGTGTTTGGGTGTCATTTTTCAGGACACTTTTATTTTATTATCTAGGCCTGGAAACTCTGTTAAAACCAAATCAAGCATTCATTGCTGCAAAAGAGGCAAAAATATACTCCTATTAGCTGTGACAAAATCAGCAGCAGCTCTGGTGTGAGGGGGATTACCAAAGGCAAAACAAACAAAGAAAACTGCTCAGGAACTGAAATATGTGATTGAGACATTGAAGGTGCTTTGCAATTATTAGGAATTCTTTGCAGGCTGGCATAATGCAGCCTCCTCACGTCTCCTAATGTAATTACAGTGATGAGGAAGAGATTTTCAGTTCAGGTCCTTAATTTAGATAATTCTGTCTTAATATTCAAGGATAATACAGAAAAAGATTAACATTCTGAGTGCTGAAGGGATCCTTGTGCAGTGTTTCACTGCAGCCAGCTTTATTGTGGATATGTCTGATACCTTCCTTGCTTTAGAACACTTTCTGCTCTGCAGAAATGGATCCAATATTTTGCTTTTTTATTTTCCTTCCTAACCATCACTCTGGAGGTGGCACCTTTGTCAGCTGCAAATCATTATTTCTGCACCCTGCATGGGTGGGAGCTCACAGAGGTGAGGGATGATGTGGGCACAGTGTTCCAGCTGCCCCTTCTCTCTGGTCTCTCTGGAGCCTCAATCATGTTGCTGTTGCTATAGGACATGAAAAGAACAGCACGCACACAGTCAGGTCATCAGGGCAAAAAGAGGGAGGTTTATTTTCTTACTTGGGTTTATATAGATTTTGGACAATGACCATGGATTGCAGGATGAGGTTGCCAGCTCTCCAACCACACTGGTCAAACTAGAAATCCATCAATTGTCTCTCCTCAAGAGAGGAATGAAAAACAAGAAGGACATTTACAATAACATCACTTTGTTTGCATGAAATCTGTGAGAAATTCCACTACAAAAATGCAAACATCAGAAGGCTGATGACTGCTATTGAACAGTAAAAGCACAGGCTTTGTTTTACTGCTATTCATCTAAATCTCTTCCCTTTTCCCAGAAATTTGCTCTGACTTGACGAAATGTATGGGGTTTTTTTTGAGTAACAGCCTATATTAACAAACACAAAGGTTAATAGAATTTGAGCATCTTGAAATGTGATTTAATTTGGAAGACTGTAGTCTGTGGATATTAACTACTAACAAATTAAATTATTCTATGACAAATCACATCAGGCGAGGCACCTATGTAATATTAATTGGTTTTGTCATTACAACAATTCTTCCAAACAGTAGGATACAGGCAAACTCTGCATTAATGCTTTGGCTCAAGGTGTTCATTTGTAAATGAACAATTCATCATGTGAAGGCAATGGGAAATAGCTCCAGGTTTGTGCCAGATTGCCCTGGTGTCAACTGCTGCTCTGTGATGTGACATTGTCTGGACCCACAACCAGTGGGAGTAATAGAGGAGAAAAGTGGCCATTCCATTATTTTGGATGAATTAAAGTATTGGCTGCCACTACCCAAGTATAATGTTTCTAGTGATCCATATCCATAACTTGCATTAATAAAAAAAAGAAGATATGTTAGGTGTTTGCTTCCAAACTTTAAAAATATAGCCTTTATATTCATATGCCATTTAAAGTAAGTACCTAGGCAATATCTTAAAGTTATTTATTTTTTTTCCTATTTGAAAATAGTGACAGGGTCTGCTGGGATCAACAGGAGTCATTCTTTTGTTTTCTAGTGGCTTTCTATCAGCTTTTGTAGGAACTCATTACTGAACTGCCATGAGGGATATAATTTATGCTAGTAACTACAGAATTAAAATAACAGTTGGAGGGTTATTCCATTGTGCACCATAAGGGAAAGAGGTGCACCCTCAGTCCCATATAATGCTGTATATACCAACATTTATACAGACAGAATCTGGAGAATACCAAGGCAGAAATTTGTGCCAGCTCACAGCAATGAGGGCAACAGACTTCAGAGTTACTGTTTCTGTTGTAAAGCACTGGATTTCAGGATATATTACTGTTTGTCTGAAGTATTTTGTAATTGACTCTCCAAAGGAAGAAAATTGTATTATAAATGTATTTTGTGTGTATATGGTTAGAGATTAGGCATATTTTAGTTGTAAAGAACATTGAGTTTCTTCCCAGAATACACTGTGTATGCAGAATATGATGCCTTAACATCTAACAAAGTCAAAAAACATAATTTGAATGTCTCTAAATTCAATTAATACTTTGATTCTGTTAAAAATAGTATTTTTAATGTTATTAAATTCATGTTTGTTGCTAGGCTACATGCCAGGAAATATACTTTGTTCTTTTTATCTTTAAAATAATGCTGTGTGTTTTTGAAACAAGGCACACAGCTGCATTCTTTAACCTTTTTGTGCTTTTAATAACCATTCTCTTCTCAGGCAGCCTCTTCTGAGATACTCTTCATCCTTTTTACAGATATTAGCAGTCTTGAGACAAGAGAACAAAATCCATCCAGAAACCTCTGCAAGGCCCTGAAGGTTTGTCTTGTCCATGGGATTTCATAAATTCAGAAGTCTGTCTCAGCTGAAAACACCCAACACAGTCTAGTCCAGTCACAAGGCATCTCATAATAAAATCTTCAGTGCTCTAACAGAATATTGATGTGGTGTGGAGCAGACATGCCAGGTTACCTTGACCTGCCAATATGGGATTACAGCTATATCAGCATATCTGACTTCTTTGCCCAGCCTCAAAAAATCAGAGACTTTTGTTTCTCCTCCCAGGAGCCATCTGCTCAGCACAATGGACCAGGTTAGGCTTTCTTCACACTTATTGCTCAGCCCTTTGAGAACAGCAATTATTTGGTGCCATCAGAAATAAGCCTTCTATCTCCTTAGTGCTCATTGTCCTGCCTTATGCCTCCGTTTTCTGCTTTAGGTGGTTTAAACACATTTAGCTGTTTTTCATAGGCTCCTCACTCTAGCCAGAACAGTGTGGAAAGTCAGAGAACAATTCAGCTCCTGCTCTCTCAGTTTTGTCAGTCTAGAGCAGAGTCACGTCAATGAGAAACACTTCACATTATAGCCCTGTGACACAAACCTGGAGCTGTTTCCTTTCTGTCTCTTAAGATGAATTGCTCATTTGTAAATGAGCACCTACAGCCAAAATATGAGTCCTGACTTTGACTACACTGAAGTGTCGAGAAAACTTCCCTGCTTTCCAGCTCATTGCAAACTTGAAAAATCCTACAGTGTTCACCAACAGGTTAATGGAGACTTTCTAGCCAAGGGGTTTATTTTACTGTAGCCCTGGTTCCGTGCCTGAGGTGTTTTGGTTTTCTGAAATTCTTTTCCCAGGGAATTTTCTGTAAGCAGGAGAAATGTTTTTGTAACTGTAACTTTGTTTTCATTCCTTTCCCTGGGAGGGACTTCTTGATGTCCCTCTGGTCTGACCAATGTGAGTGAAGAGGTTTGTCTTTGTGTCACCAATCAAATTGGTCTGTGTGAAATAGTATAAAAGGGAGACACATCCCAAAAATAAAGGAGTCATTTTCAGCCTTCTGAAGCTCAGAGTCTGTGTCGTTGTGGTGTAAAACAGAGTCAGTTTACAGAATTGCACAGAATCACTGGGAAAACTGAATCTTACCTTTGAGTTTCTTGCCTACCCTCTCCAGGGCTGAGGCTGCATTTGTTGCTTCCCATTCCCCAACTGCTGATAAGGGTTTAAGTGACAGGTTTTATGACACCACAGGTAGTACATGTTTTGCTTCCTATTTATGTAGAGTCAACTTTTCTGTAAGGACTTGAGTGCACGGGAGAGTACAAAGCAGCTGTTTAAAAGCTGTGCTTTATTCACCTACTTCCCTGAGATAAGAGACACTAATTTTTCATTACAGTGTAAATCAAATGCATTATTCAGCCAATGTGACCTTGCCAACAAATCCTGAATATCTTCCAGTCCTTGAGATTTTGTTTAGTACAAGTGGATCATACTCAGTATTAGCTGGAAGAAGATCAAATGTAAATGCTGACTTACTGGTTATTAAAAAATGAACAATTTATTAGATATCAATAGGGCATTTAGCTATCACTGTGTTCATGACAGATAACTAAAAACACTAAATAATTAATGCAAGGGGAAAGCTGTATTTTATTCTTTATTTTCATCTGATGTCATCAAGAAAAGGATAAGAGGCCTTTATATTTCCATTAACATTTTTTTTTCAGAGTAAGCAGCTGTCCACAGGGGCCTCCGCTTTTATTTCATAACACACATCTTGTCAGAGGAAACAAGTGGCATGAATTTTACTAGAAGTACAATTCTCTTTATCAAAAAATTTCTGCTTTGTCTGGGAACAATTCTCAGCTCATTTTAGGCTGCTCTCACACGACCCATGTTGGCTCAGTGATTTGAAACCCAGAGGAATTTCAGACCATTTATTTATTCCTACCAAGTCACAACTGTTTGCCTTTTAACTTTTATGCACATTAGTGATTGTTAGCTGGTTTTATTTACACTCACACTGTACTGACCCATCCATTAACAATCCACTGCAAAAGATTGAGAGAATTTTTTCCCTTTTTTTTTAATCAGCCAGGTCAAGGTACCATTGAAATGACTCAACCATTTTCCTGAAGAGAAATAAAATGAGTTTACTTTCAATGGAATGTCTCATGTAGCCACAGCATGGGTGGCAGCAGGAAAACTCAGCCTGAGCATTCTTGTCTCTGTAGCTGGATACTAACACTTTTCAGTAAAAACTTCACACCACCAGTTATTTGACATCTTGCATTATTTCTTTTACCAAGGGACTACCTAAGTGTTGTGCATTTATTTCCACCAAGGCTGAGCTAATGAGGAAACAGAACAAGTCTTTTCCTTAGTGTGACTTGGCTAGTTCTTTTACTGGAGAGAAAACACTATTTAAATTCTGTTAAGTCACACTTAAATTAAGAGAAATCAGAATAACCTGCCTCTAAAACTGCCTGCTGCCAGGAACTATTTTTGATGTTAGTATTAAATGTACACAATAGGCAGTATTTTTAGAAAGTGTATTGTTTAGGATCACAGTAAAGTTGCTAAATTGGGAAATCTTCAAATTGTTCTGTGTTATATTCTCAGCTTTTGGAAAATATCTCAGACTTTACAATCCACATATTTCATTCTTTCCATATTCTAGAAATAGGTTTCAGTGCATTCCTGCAGGAGACCTGCATGGCTGAGCAAGGAGCTTCTGGCAAAACTCAAACTGAAGAACAAAGTTTACAGAATGTGGAAAAGAACAAGGAGGCCCCTTGGAAGGAATTTAGGAACGTTTTCAGAGTATGCAGGGATGCACAGAGGAGGGTCCACTTGGGATTAAATCTGGCAAGAGATTTCAGGGATGACAAGAGGGGTTTTTTCAAGTGTATCAGTAGCAAAAGGAAGGTTAAGTGGGCTAAGTGCTGAGGTGGATGTCCTGGAACAACACAGAGGGTGGAGTTACTGAATTTCTTCTTTGCTTCACTCTCTAGTGCTAAAGCCATCCCTCAGCAATCCTGGGCCATGCAGGCAACAGAGAAAGTCTGGAGAAGAGGTTGGGTTAGAGATCAAACAGCAGTGGAGAGAGGAAATTTTAAACTTCCACTTAGAAAGCAAATGGAAACAAAGCCATTCCCTGCAAAAGCATCCCTGTGTAAGCACAGCAGAGGAAAGCCTTTGCAATTTACTGGTGTGAATGCTCAGACAGCACTGAGTCCAGCTGGCAGCAACTGGGACTAGCTGATCCTTGCTTCTGGAGACCACAATGGGAACAGAAACCCTCTTCCTCATGGGTGGTGTGAAATTGGAAGCTCTGAAAACTCACACAGGATCTTCAATGGATTCTTCTCTCAGACATTTCTGTTTGTTTCTCATGGTCCAATTAATAAAGGAAAGCTTAAGGTGTGATAATTAAAAATTCATCCATAAGGTTTTCCCCTAAAGAGACACACAATATACGCATCAATTTGGTGCCAGAGCCGGATGCAGGATGACTGCCAGGTCTTGTCCCCATGCACAAAGGTTATAAAACTGATGGGGAAATGCAGCACCTCTGGCCCTTTGCAGTGGGGTTTGAATACATGTTGGTTTATACACCTAGGACAGTGTAATTAGTAGTTATTAGTATTTCTGCAGGATGAATATCATGACATTTTGCTGCGTGGCACTCACCCCAGCACATTCAGCTGCTGTTTCCAACCTGGCTTCTGCCATTTCTGCAGCATTGACATTGACTGTTTTGTTTTGCTTAAATAACATTGCTTGTTAGTCTGTGGTTCCCTTTGCTCATTCCTGCTGACCTCAATGTTTCAGCTGATATTACTGCCTGTAGCATTCTGGCACAACCTACTGGAGTCAGTGAATTTTTGTTTCTATTTTTTACAACCTACTCAGTAACAAATCCACTGTGATTACATTTACATTTATGGCCCTCTGCTAAATCTTGAGGGTGTCTTGCTCCTTATTTCTTATCAGGCGTAGCTCTGGAAGTCATCACCTTTCTGTATTTGTGGCTTGGGAAGGCTCTGTGATATGAATTTTTGGAGGCTGAGCAAATATTCTGGGGAAGAATCCCACTGTTGACTTGTTCATATGATCCTTTAGATATCTGTTTGTGGCCCTTCAAGGGAAGGGGTGCAAAGAATTAGAGATATTTCTGACAAATAAGGTCATTTTATATTTTCAGCTAGTGATGCTTATTACTTTTAGGCAGATACTGTAGAGATACATATTCTTCATGCTTGCCAATATCTTTTTTCTCCATGAATTCCTTCAATTCTTGTTAATAAGGATTCAGTCTGTGCCTGTGTCGTTCAAGAAGTAAAGCAATATCCCCTTGAGTCCCCCAGGTATAAAAATGTAAGGTAATGTCAACTAAATGTGGTTGAGGTTTGCTGTACTAGAGTCAGCTTGAGTACTTCTTTTTAATTTATTTCTTTTTTTAACCTACCAGCTAGCATGAAAGGAAAATAACTGAATATTGCAGTTCTTAATTGGCTGTAAATAGACAGAAATATGTGTTAACATATGGTGACTGTTAATGGTGGTTTACTCTGTATAAAATAATTCTATCATCTGTCTGTCCAAATGATCTCAGCACAGAAGCATGACAACATTCAGTGTAGTACATGTTTCTCTCAATGTTTTTTACATGATAGCTAGAGTTGAGTGTTAACCAACTCTATTTTCTGTGGCTTGGCAGCAAAGCTGATCTTTGATCATATATCTCATTTGTATCACACTTTTCCTTTCCTTTAGTAATTTAGTGTAGTTTAGTTTAAATGTGCCAAATAAACATGGTTTGCTGGCTACTAAACCAAAATAAATATATTTTTTTCCCATTTAACAACCTTCGTATTTGCAGTTAGCCTTGTGCATGGCAAAACAGAGACTGCAGAGCATATGTGAAGACTCAACACTACTGGCAGAAGGAAAGCTTTTTAAATGTGAAGGGCACCCACTGGGCAGTTCAGAATCTAGGGCAAAAATTGCTATTTCACTCACTTATTCCCCATATTTATAAATCTTTTATATAAAAATCATCAGCAGCATTTATTCGAAAGCAATTCTGTAGCTGGCTGGTTTTGGCAGGTAGGCAAAGTGTTTTCAAATGTTCAGCCTTAACAAAACAATTGACACTTGATAATGGATGGTAGCAAAGGGTGCAGCACACATGGGAAAAGCTGTGAATGGTCACTTGTCTCCCAAGGTTGGATTAATTTATTTACAGGTGGTTTGAGTTTGTGCTGCTCCTCTCCACCAGTCTGAATTTTGCAGACTGAAGCAAATCTTCCACCTCAACAAAATCAGGTGCTCACAAGCACAGTCTTTACAGATTTTAATTCATTAACAAAGACATTTCACTTTACAAATGTGCCATAAATCTCCTTTGTCAACTTATATAAAGCTCATAAAACTTATTTGAATTATCCTCTTAGTACAAATTAGGGAAGGTTATAGCCTTTATATGGATTATTTTATCTGCAAGCACCACCACTGTGCAATTTCCTCAGACTGAGGTTGAACCAGAACTACCTGGATATCAGGGAAGAGTGAGGGCACTTTAAACTCCACACTATGAAGGTTCATTTTTTTAAAAATAAATCTGAAAAATTCATGTTCAGCTGTAAACCACCTATCATCCAAGCATGGCCTGGTGGTGCCCCTGCCAATAACTCTGAAAAATTTCTTTCCTCTTGAGGCCAAGGTGGATACTGCTCAAGAATTGCTGTGACCTGCAGGGTGTGAGGAGGTTCTGCTGAAAAGACTGGGACAGAGCCTGGACCTGGCCATTTGGTCAGTGGAAAGCATGGCTTAATATTAAAAAAAAAAAAAAAAAAAAAAAAAAAAAAAAAAAAAAAAAAAAAAAAAAAGCAAGCATGTTTTTTAGTGTTCCCAGAGCTCTGCTGATTATTCATATCTCATGAACTCAACAAGCTGTAAATAGCAGGCAATCGTGAATTACTTCTGAGTGGTCTCCCTGCAGTTCTGCTTAGTCCTATGATACACACAGTTAATAGGGACACCTGTGAATCATCCCCAGAGATGCCTGAAGTTTTAGTTTTCATGTGTTTCAGATCCTGTGCTGCCCAGGGGTGCAGTTCTGAGCTCACAGGCAGTGTCACTCAGCTCTGCACACAGCAGGGGCAAAAAACAAATCCTTTTCTTGATGGAGACCAAGGACAACTTTCAGCCCAAAAGCACAAACAAGGGTGGGCTGGAGGGAGGAACAAGAAGGATGGGA
>JBBMKD010000194.1:13438903-13461292 GCA_037834095.1 Argya squamiceps
AGGCCTTTTAATAAATATCTGCTTTATTCTCCAGCTCTGTCCAGTCTCTGTTCCAGCTCAGCCTTCCCAAGGCATCACCAGGGAAGAATCATCCTGCTCTGTAGGCACCTGGATTAAACCTTTTCTTACATGTTTTTACAGATGCATTATTTAATTTTTAATGTAAACCAGATAAGAAATCTCCATCAAATATTACAAATTGTTTAAATCTCTGTTAATTAAATCCATTTGATTTCCAGGATTGTCGAATACAGCAAGGGAAATCTTACCTTTTTGTTGTTTGCTATTTTACTATAAAAATATTGGTGTTCCTGAACCAAATGCCGTCCCATCTATGGGAGCTGCACACAGAAGCTGTAGGAAGTTTCCCAATTTCCATGTGCATGTTTAGTGAGGTGCTAGAGGTTTGATATATTGTGGAGTTTTCCAGACCTCTCACCAGATTTTAAACTCAATTTACAAAAGTTTTCCATTATTTCTCTCCTGTTGGATGTAGCCTGGCTGATTCCTCTCCCCATTTTCATCATATATTTGTCTTCTCCTTGTAGCAGTGTGATCAAGGGATCTTGGAGGCTGTAAGGGTCAGGAATAACCACTTTATTATTTTCTGTAGTGCAGGAAGGGATGAGAAGTTTATTTGTCCTGCTCTGCTGGATTCTGGCTGTGATGGCTAAAATGGCCTTAATAATTAAAGCTCATATCTGAAGATTGCATTCTCTCTTTACTACCTGTAACTACAATTTAACCTTTTTTTTCCCTCTAAAGAGGGAAAAAAACATAAAACCAGTGGAAAGTTAAATTCAAAGCAAAGCGAACCAGTGATTTCTCAGCACCTTGATAGTGCACTGTAACCTCTGTATTTCTAAAGAAATTAAATTGTTACATACTGCATCTCAGTGCATTTTTTAATACCTTAGTCTAAAATTATTCTTTATAAGAACATATTCTGTTACTGGGGAAAAAAATAATCATAAATTCATCATGAATACTGATTCATTCATATTTTATGGGAATCAAGAAATAAAAAAAAATATATAAAATTTCTAGAAGACATTTTCCTTGACTTTCATCATATTTGTATTTTCACACAATGTCTTCCAGGTTATGTAAACACTGAGCTTGGGATTTTATATGTGAGGAGCCAGAAAATGGAGATTTTTTTCCCCTGACAAGTTAAATATAAACCCAAGAATTTAACTTGTATTAAGTGTATTAGGTGCAAAATTGCTTAATATACTCAAATAATTCCTGAAAAAGATGATGAAGACAGCAAAATTTGCTGAGAGTCCAGGTATTTGGGTCAGTGATCACAAAGGAAAACTGATTTATGTGTGAGGAATGGAAAGATGTTCACAATTCTCTGGTTTAAACATCAATTATTTGTGAAGTGCTCCCAGCCCCAGTGGCCCCGTGTCACTAGAAGGACACAAAAGAACCACACTCACCCAGCAGGTTGAGAAGTGAGCAGAGAATGAGAGAGTTTATTATGATGTGGGGTTTAAATAGGGTTTGGACTTTGACCAGTGATTGGGGGATGAGGTTAACACCTCTCCGACCCCACTGGTGAAACCAAATGTCCATCAATTTGTCTTTTCCCTTGGAAAGGAGTGCATATTTACAAAATATCAATTTTTGGTTTTGTTACAAGCGTGAGAAAGCTCCAGTAAAAATGTAAAACAATCAGAAGGCTGAAAAATCAGGGCGACAACCCCGTGGTCTCACCAAACACTCTGGGCTGATGGATGAGCCCCACCAGGACCACAACACCAAACCAGGCTCACCATCAGCCCTTGGGGAGCATTAAAACACCCATGAAAGCATAAAGGATTTGGAATTCATTATTCAGTTCAGCAAAAAGATTTGGATGTTGTAACAGGCAGCTTAATGAAGGCTTTAATGATGGACAGAAATCCAAAAAGACATTAAGGACCATAAGGAATAGGGTGGAGAATAACATGTAAAACATTATAATTAGAGCTGATAGGGAAATGTTCCCTCAGCAGTGAGTAATTTGAGAACTCTGAACAAAACCCACACCTTTATTTGTAAAAAAAACCCCACACCTTTATTTGTAAAAAAAACTCCAAAACCCAGCCATTCAGACCAAAGATTTAATATTTGTAAAAAAACGCCAGCCATTCAGACCAAAGATTTAATTACGTTCAAAAGGAGTCCAGTCAATTAATAACAGGAATAAAAATAAGAAGGTTGTTCAAAATTGTTTTTGAAAGAGGTGATAAGCTGTGTGTTTTGTTTCCATGTTTATCCCAGTAAGGAAATACTTAATGGGGAAGGCTGATTACACCACAGATTTTAAAAAACTGTTGTGCTTGCCCCTGATAGGAAAGGAGAAAGGATTATAAGGTCAAGTGAACTACAGGATTAAGCCAGTGTAGTGTTCCCATAGTCTTGCCCTTTGCCTGTGCTCCCTGAAAATTAATCCATGGCAATACTTCAACATCAGCTCTTTGGTGGAGCTGTAGGCTGGACAATGTGCATTAAAAGGTGTCTCGTAGATCAAAGCAAAATGATAAGAAAAACACAAGAAAGAGTATTACTCAACTACAGGAAATATGGTCTTAAATGTAAGATGTTTTTGAAATTTAGTATAAAAAGCAAAGGTGTACTGAAGTTAATTATTAGTGGGAAGCAATATAGAACCTGGTTCACATAACTGCACTCCATTGGTCTCAGCACAGACAATATGCTCACTTCAATGCAGTTATGTCACTTTTAATTGTAATAGTTCTATCAGGTATCTGCTTTAGGCTGTACTTGAACAGACACAGTCCTAATTCCCCACTGGTGTAAATTACTGCAGTTCCATTGGGATCTTAATAATCTTAGCAGTAATGATCTGATCCAGGATAGACTCAACATAAAATTCTCCTTTGACCTTGTGGCAATTTTTAAATTAATTTTATAAGGAAAGTAAATACAACTGAGCAGAGACAGTGGACCCCACTTGATTTGTAGCAGCATTTTCCACAGGATGATGCAGAAGCAGAAAGATCACAACCCCCATCAATAACTAAAGGATACTGTAAAATGCTTAAATGGAATGGAATTAATCACTGCTTAGCTAGCAGGGCAAGATCTATGCATTGATGTTTGTCTTATCCCCCAGCTAGAGACAACTAAATGCTCAGTGCTTTGTCTTCCCTCTGTTAGTCCCAGCAAATTCTCATTTTCTTTTCTTGTTAATCAGGAATATTTATTTTCCCCTCCCATCTTTTGGCATCCTCCCCCACCACCATTATTTAATTTTCTTTTAAATTCTAGCAACACTTATTCTTTACAGATCTTATACCCCATCTCCAGATGTTTTTTTATTTCCTTTGCCTTTATTTTAGGATTTTCTTCACTTTTTTCCTCCCTTATCTTTTTCTTCCTTCTGTCTTCAGAAAGTTCATTGTGCAAGTTAATCTAACAGCCTGAAGCTCACTGATATGATCAAGACTTGTGAAATAGAAACTGAGCCCTTACTGATTTTGGAGCCTTCTGGTGGCAAATCTCACATGAACAAATTGGTTCTTGACATTTGATCAGGTCTGCTTGCTCCTTAAAATGTGCTTTAAGATTAATCTGTGGGCCTGATTCTCCTTTTATTCTGGAAACACTGTACAATTGTTTCACAAAACTTCCTTCTCCACAGAGTAATTCTTGATATGATAAGTATCATCCAAATCAGTTGTAGGAAATTCACACTTGGCTTGCTTCATTATAATCCCACAAAATAATGAGAAGTTTTGAGTCTCCTTTTGTGTCTATAAAAACTCAATCTTCACAGAAAAAATAATAACTCCTTCACATTGCTAATACCATAGAGAGAATGATATTAACCACATCATATCTATCTGCAAAATACTCATATGGGATGATAGGATGGTTTAGTTTGGAAGGACCCTTAAAGGTCATTGATGCTGTTTTACACCGCAACGACACAGACTTTGACCTTCAGATGGCTGAGAATGGCTCCTTTATTTTTGGGATGTGTCTCCCTTTTATACTATTTTACACAGATCAGTTTCATTGGTGAAACAAAGACAAACCTCTTCACTCACATTGGTCAGAGCAGAGGAACATCAAGAAGAAGTCCTTCCTAGGAAAAGGAATGAATAACAGAGTTACAGTTACAAAAACATTTCTCCTGTTTACAGAAAATTCCGTGGGAAAAGAATTTCAGAAAACCAAAACACCTCAGGCACAGAACCAGGGCTACAGATCATCCAGTTCCAAGCCCTTGCCATGGGCAGGGACAAACCCCACTTAGAGTAGATTGTCCAGGGCTCCTCCACCCTGGCCTTGGAGAGGTCAGAGATCTGAGCACCTCCAGCACTTCCACAGCTTCTCATCTCTGTGAATGCCAAAGAATTGCTTTAAGTCACTTGGTTTCCCAGTTTATGATTCTTGCTGTGGAAGGAAGAATGGCATGCCTTTCTGTGCCTTTGCCACATTTACATTCTGTTTGTGTATGAGTTCCCCATGGGGAAATCCTTATCTTCCTTACAGTTCTTCTGGATAGGCTCACAATTATGCAATTATTGCATGGATGAATTGCCCCATTTGATCAGTTGATATCTGAAAATGTTCTGTTAGAGGAGACAAAGTAAGAGAAGAGGAGAGGTAGTTATTGTTGGTTTGTTTATTTTATAAAGGAGAGAAGTGTGGATGTGTGTGAAGCAGGAGACAAGAAGCTCACCTAAAGCAAGAATACAGGCTGCAGTGTCTTTCTGTCTGCTGAGCACAAAACTGAAGAGTAAAATGTGCATCTTTGTTATTGCAGAGACCAAGTAATGAAAAAGAATGATTATTTACTTGCTATGGAGAATATATCCACTGCTTTCTAAAAGATGACTAATGGTGTTGATTCTGTGATTAAAGTGTTCAAAAGCCCATCCAGGAAAGCCTTGTTTAATGCATTGTATTACACATTTTGTCAGCACCCATCACAAAGGGTGAAAGGGTGGGGAGAGGGTCTGGACATCCCCACTGATTGATCATTTATCTTTACTTGACTTCTGCAACAGGGATGAGGAGAAGTTGTACTGTACAAAGTGGAATGGCTGCAGAGGCACCTTCCTCCTGATGTGAGCACCTTGGAAATTCTGCTACTCCTGAGTCTGCTCCTCAGACCTGGGGTTCATTTTGGGAGCTGGGATGGAGGCCCCAGGGGATCAGGAGGATGCCCTGTCCTCCTGGAACACAGAGTTCCCTAACTGACTGAGGCACTGTTTGTCTGCACAAATAGGATTGGTGTCAAAATACTGACAAGGGAGATAAATCACCAAAGTTTGTAAACTCACATGACTTATCTAGTTAACAATAGCTCTTTCCTGTCTGTGCTTCTAAAGTGACCATTTAGACACCTTCCAGAACTGCTCAGAGCTTTAAAAATAAATGAGCCTTATCTGATTAAAAAATACACATATTTCTTTTATGATCAGATGCTAAAGAGAAAATTTATGGTGTAGTTCAAACCTTACACCAGCAAGCTTTTTGAAAATGCCACCTCTTGCTCCCAGGCATTTTTTATTTACAAAAGGACACGAGGAAAAGATGGAGTGATTTGTCTCGGTGAGTAAGAGCAAAGTGAGGTCACCCCCTGTGAGCAGTTATGATAAACAGCACATCACAAAGCCATGGTTGGCTGAGCAGAATAATTTTAAATCCTTTTCTGGATCCTCATAACAGCTGTACATGGCTGTGGCCTCGGAGTGATCCACACAGACACTCAGCACTTGGTGGAACCTCTAATTGCTCATGATTCAGTACAAACCCACTCTGAGTCCCCTCATGGAAGGAACTTCTCAGCATCTTCCAAATGACTTTCTCTTTCCTCTTCTTCTCTTGGGTACATGAGATGCACAAGCTATTCTAAAGACTGCTGGACCTTTCTCTCTGTATAAATATATCCAAATGTGGCCTTTAATAACTGCAGAGGATGTGATTTTTTTTTTCTGCTGGTGTGATGTGTGGTGCCATTGACAATTTGTCTGCTGCAAAATCTCATTTGTGGCCAAGGCATCTCTGTTTTACCTGTGACTACAAATCTCAAGACACTTCTGAGAAAAGCCCAATTACCTGTAAGGAGGTAAGAAAGGCCATGAGGACCCATATCTTAGGAATCTATGTGGGATCCCAGGATCAGCTAAATCTTGCTAAAATTATAGTTTTCAAAGGAGGAATCTGGGCATAGACAGAAAATTCGGTACAGCATTATATGAGCTGAGTATCTTCAAGCATAGAAGTGGGTGGAGGAGATTTAAGGCTCAGAAAACACTGAGAATTTCAGACATAAAGGAAGGAAGTGTAGGGGGCTGCATACGCTAAAAATACATCCTTCTCTTAAAAAAAAAAGAAAAACAGAATATTTTTTCTTCTTTATTACTCTTCTTGACTGCTTCTTCTCTTGACAAGAGTTTCACTTTGGCATTAAAGCATAGGAAATTCATGTGTTTCTACAAAAACTAGAAGATCCATATGGATGTAACTCAAAAAAACCCCACCTGCTTTGGAGTTTTCATCCATTTCCTGTTCAGGAGGACTTTTAGCTATTACTTTACCTTGGGGACTAGTCTAACTCCCAAAGACACACACAGTGTGCAGACAATGACAATTTGCTGAGGTGGGTGAGATGAATCAACTCGTGGTGGGACTGATTTCTTCTGCTAACTATAAAAAGTACACTGATGATTAAACTGGGAAAGATACCTCATGCTCAGGTAGCTGCTGTTAAATGACATGAATCCCACATGAATGACAAAATCAAGCAGCAATAAAAGCAACATTTATTACAGAAAATCATCTGTGGAGGAATCAATGCTTACAGGTCATCTCCTTTTGTCACTGGAATTTAAATCTCCTCCTGCACTGGACTGGAGAGCACAGTACTGCCATGTTTGGTAAAGTGATAATAATTCCTCTGTATTAAAAAGGTAGAGCAATGCACAAATTTAAGAACAATCACTGATTCTAAGGGAGTAACTTTGTTTAAAAATTGATGGTGGTGCTATGTGACCCACTTTTTTTCTCAGGGCAGAGAGAGTCCAGTGATTTTTCTACCATTTGGACTATCAAAAAGCACTTGGAGCCAGGGTCAGTTAATGAGGTAGACAGGGCTCATTTGTTCTTTCACTTCCAAGATCATCAGGGAGTCTCATCTCCCTTTCTCCTTTTCAGGATGGTCCTGTCCATGTATTTGGAAGAGTTTACTATTTATCTCAGTCTATAAATGCCAGAGAAAACTCACACCCACCCCCCATTTAAAGGAGATTTATTTCTGAGCATTGCTAGTTATAAAGGAGCCAAAATGTATTGGAATACAGTACCATGTGCTGGAATATTAACAGGGTAGAGCTAAATTATTTAAAGTAATTTTCCCCCATGTTTTCCATGCTGTGGGAAGCAATATTTAGGAAATAACGTGGTATTAGGAACACGTTTGCTTGCACAGGGGTTGGGGACTACATTCAGAGTAACATTTGTGCATCCAGTAGAGCTTCACCATTTCTGTAAATTCAGAACTTCAGGATGAGTAAGGCTGTAAGGAGCCCAGCCTTTGGAGACTGTGGGAGGCCTCTGCTCTGTGCTTTTGTGGCAGCAGCAGTGTTGGTGTCACAGACAGAGCAGCAGCACCTACACACAAGGGCTGTACCCAGCAATGCCAGTCCCTATTCCAGCAGCTCCACCACTGGAGTCCTCTTTGACCTCCAACACCAAGAACTTCCTCTTATATAATCATTTTAATATTTATCTTCCCCTGTGCCCTTGCTGAGGCATCTTACTTATCTTCTCTGTAATGATAGTGACATTTTATTGAGTGCAGTGAGATGAGGAGTGTCAGGGCAGCTCCCAGGACTCTCTCGAGGAAAGCTGATGGTGCCCTTACCACTTTCCCTGTCAGCTGAAACACAGAGCTCTCCAGACCCAATTCCCAAGCCCTTAGAATGGGATTTCTACCAGAACATTGGATTTCTCACCCTATTAGCCAAGTCTAAGAGAGTGCACACAGCTTTGGATGGACAGACAACAACCCAGTCTGGAGGTGTGTGCCCTGCAAGCAGCTCCTGGGGGAGCAGGCAGGCTGGGTGCCCACCAAAACCAGAATGTGAGGTGGAATGCCATGCTGGAGGAGCCTGTCTCTATGTGTGACTGTGAGGGAACACTTCTAGGAGGGCAGAGCTCTCATTTTTTGTGGCCTCAACACCTCTTTTCAAGGCTGTGCTTCTGTGTCTGTCCTCTGTTCCTCCCGTGTCCTCACAGTTCCCCTTCTGTCCCTTCCTTCCCCTCTGCAGGAGCAGCCTAGCAGTTACTCAGCCTGACTACTCAGCCCAGAGGCAGCAAAATTCAATTTATCAGTTCAATTAATTCAATTAATAAGCAAAACCCAACAGATCAGAGAGGTGGCATTGCAATCAGCATCACAACCCCTCTTGCTGAGTGGAGTTCCTTCAGCGAAGGGGACACGCCATTGTTATTTCCATGCTCATATTTTATTAATACGGAAGAAACTGTTGAGGCTGTTATTAAATTGGAATCTCATATAATGGGAAGCATTCTGGAAAGATGCTGGCAAGGCTTGCAAAGTTTTGCTAATTTCCCTCAGAGCCTTCACAGCTTTCAGTGTGGCTTTTTCACAGAGCTGAACTCAGAGGATTAACTCCGCTCTCCTCACGGCGCTCTGTTTACCAGGGGAACTTTGGGCAAAGGGAGAAAAGTGGACAACTTCAGACTTTTCATGTCACTGCTACTTACAGAACAAATATCCATTGGCAGGGAAAGAGACTGGAGAAGAAGAAAAGCAGCTTTCTACCTATTGTGCAATAAATCAAAAGGTTCCAGTGAATTTCTTTGAGCGTTAGCAAAATTGCTTAATCAAGGATTTCAAAGGGTGATCAAAACTGTTTTCAGTTATTCCTGACTTGCACTTGTATCATTCCAGACTGAGCTGAGTCTTTTTCCCCAGTACATTCCTTTATTTAAAGGCAATAGAAAGAAGAGAAAGCAGTGAATTTCAATTATCAGAATCCTAATGTGTGGGAAATATGACTTCAATTCTTCCTCTGGAACATCTGAATAAGAGCAAATAATTGCAAGTTCTTCACTAATAAAAAGCAGAGGAAAAAAGAAACAATAAGAGAACATTTTCAGAAATTGGATTTTCATTATCTGCAATAACACAGGAAGCTTATCTATTGTGAAGAAAGCCAGTCTGATTCTAATGTGGCATAAATATTTGCATGATAATAAGGTAATGTATTTTAGATTAAGTCAATGTACTGCTCACAAAGAAAAAGAAACAGCTGTGGCCATCCTTGGGAAAACGTGACTTTCTGGATGTGACTTTGTGCATGTCTCAGGACTCTGCTAGTTTTATTTGAAAGGACATTTACTGCTACAGTGCAGTTACAATTGACTACAGACTCACATCCGAACTCTGAGGGTGGCAAAACAGGGATGCAAGAGCTGCGAAAAAGCTTTGATCTTTAGGAAGAAATGAGGAGTCCCAAAAGGAGAACACAAAATATGCCTGTCTGCCTCACTGTGCTATATTACTAATTCTTAAGGCTTGAAAATTAAAAGGGTTTGTGAAGCACCAAGTGCATAAATTTATCAACCAAAGTGTTTTAGTACAAAAATTATTCATTGACATCCCAAAATGAACTAGGTGGTGAAGTTTCAAAGATCTCCTTCTTTTCAAATGTGACTAAAAAATTCCAAGTCAGTGGCAAATTGTATTGGTTTTACAGCAGTGGAATCAAAGTGATCAAGACTGATAGCACTGATCCATTATTGGTATAAATGCTGATTAGTTAGGTTAAGGGGTTTACAAAGCAAAGCAGCTGCATCCTCTGCTACTGTAAACCAGTTCTGTGATGTCTGTGGAAATAAACACTGTTTACAGCAGGTGAGGGTCTGGGTATCCCTCCTTAAAGAATAAACTCTGTATTCTTAGGAGAGAAAAAATTATCTCCTAAAATCCTGAAGATGAGCATGTTAAAAGGATCACTGAATATTTACTTTCCTTCATCCAGATTTCTCCCAGAATTTAAGAAAAACAAGTCTTTTTAAGGACTATTTTAACTACCACTTTGGATGTACTTCTGCTGGTCCAGGACAGACGGTTTACATTGCACAGCCAGAAACAATTTGGGTGTACCATGCATCTTTTGTTCTATATAAAAAGCCTCTGAACAATTTCCAATTATCTAGAAGTATGAAATTGTGCATGGGATCAGAGCACTTACCCCATCCAGCCAAAATTCCCCATGCCACTTGCAGCCTAGAAACCAGGGATAATTGTTCACACTTCATTTAATGAATCAGCAAGAAAATGAGAGCATCAGTCTTAGCACTCTCAAAATTTAGATGGGGATAATATCCTAACATGAAGCAGATCAAAAGGCTTGGACAGTGAATGAATTTTAGTCGGTTAATCAGAAGCAAATTTAGAAGTGGAGTAGAAGTTCTGTCTCTGTGGTGTTGAATGGTGCCACAGATTCCTGTAGCCCTACATTTGGAAATCATCTCTCTTGCATGGAAGCATCAGATTTCCAGGCATGCCACGGAAGATTGGCTGTGGAAAATGGTGGCCTTTCCAACACAGAGTGGGATTTTACAGCATGTACTTGGGCTATATATGGAAAAATATGCCCACAGTCTGCATTCCATGGACAAGAGAATTACTGTGATAAGTATAGAGGAGCAAGAAAGAAGTTAAAGTGGAAGGGAAGAGGCTGACAAGGAAAGTTGAATGAATTTCTTTCTGTCCCCAGAGTGCCAGGCTCTTGTTCCAGCAGCTGTCTGCCACTCAGAGCCTCTCTTGGCTCCCTTGCCAGCACAAAAACTGTCAGCAAGAGCCCAACCGACTTCATGCAGAAAAAGGTGAATAAAAAAAATAACTGATATGCTGAGAACTATTTTTGAATGGATTCTATAGGGCAGAAACAGACAAGGTGATTCAACTCAGCCAGAGAGGGAAAACTGAGCAGATGAGTACTAGGTATTCAAAGGTTTAAAAACAAACTGTAGCTTTTGCCTCCCCATTTTATTCCATATATCTCACATCCTTTTACAAGGAGATAGCATATTTTCCCTGTACAAGGTAATCTTCATGGTCTGTTTTTTAACTGCAAAGACAGAAAACAAAACTAAATCTGACATGTCGACACCACATTCTTAGATCAGAAAAACATATGCCAGGGAAAAAAAACAGCAGTGCACTGTTGCTGCATTTGGATGAAGCTATAAAGGCTTTGAAAAACAATTATACTTAAGATTTGTCATCAGTAAATCTCACCAGACTAAGGCAGAAAGTATTATACTCCTTATTTAATGATGCAGAAGTTAAAGCATGGGGGACACAGGTATGCCTTGTGCTAGGTCACTTCAGAACTAAAAAGAGAACATCATTTTTCAGTTCCCAGCAAATGAGCTTTTAACTAGGCCCACTGCTTCACTATCTAAGCAAAACAAAACAAGGATAATATAAACAAAGTCCTTGGTAGTTCAATTATAGGTGTTCACTATGAAATATCCATTAGGACTCTACTGCTAGGAATTATCCCCATGCATTATTTGGAGAACAAAAAGAAGCCATGGCAAACTTAAGCCACCATCAGACAAATTTGTAAATATTGCATTATGGAAAAGAAGGCCACATCAATGAATATCAGAATTTTCTACCCAGTTCTGGTAAGCAGCTTATGGGTTGGATGTGATGGTAAATATGGGTACAGAAAATACAGGCTACAAACTATACCACTAATTAAGGTGTGAACTGCAGCATGAAGCATCTCCCCACTTCCACTATCTCTTCACATGAGCCAAGTTTATATCTGAATTACAGTAAATCTGCTCTAATTTAAGGCTGGGATTCCTCAGCTCTCCAAGGGCGCCTGTCCTGTTCCCTCAGGCTTTAGGAAAGCAGCCTGGGTACCATTTCCCTTCAGATGTTCCACAGAAAACTGGCATTTTGGTGACTCCTTTGAGTCATAAACTCTGAATTCCTTACTTTTCTGGTAGTCTCCTTTCAACATCTTGACAGTTTAGACAACTATAATCTACCCTTTTATTTCCCTCTTTCCCCCACCTCCACTACATTGCACAAAAACACAAAAAAAACCCCTACACAACACTGTTGGTAGAACTCCTTTTGATTCCCTTGTAACCATAACAAATCCCTCTGAAAAAAGAAACAAACCAGAAATTTGAAAGCCTTTTCCCAACCCCTAACTCCCTCTCTTTATTCTATTATAACTAAGCTGAATATTATGAGGTTTTACACAGATATTTATTAGTGTGTTTCAAGTTGGAATTAATCTGAATAAAATCAGCAGCTCAGCAGAACACAGCAGATGTGATGGGAGCAGGAAAGCTTTGGTAAAGCTTTGCTCACTTAACTGGATCACTGAGTTTCTGAAACTTCTGACTCGTTCAAGTCTCAGCTGCCTAAAATTTGAGGAACTTGTGAAATAAGATAAAGAAAAAACCGAAGATTTAGCTGAGCACATTCCATTTGCCCTCCAAAGCAAGAACACAGTCAGAAATAATCAAGAATTAAAATTAAGAAGAGATAGAATGAACCAAAGGTTCCAAGCAAGACCTCACCCAGGAGTAAGAGATGTGACAGCCAAAGTGTCACATCACTCAAATATTACTGAAAATCTGATATTTAAGTATAAACTTGGAGTATGCTGACTTCAGATTCATGGGAATGAGTGCTGAGTCTGGAAAACTCCCCAATGGCATTTTAAGTGATGGTAAGAGGACATGGACATTTTTCTCTCCCCTCTGCCACTCATAGCTGGGGAGTTCAATGGGATTGTTCTTATTTAGTGAGGTTCCTGTCACTGGTGCCAATCCAGGGATGTAAAACTAACAGAACTACTCTGCACCTGCCCCTGAATTCCTCAGATTTCACTGTCCCCTGGAATCTTTAAAAGCCTCTCTGACAGCTTTGCTTCCACATCATGCTGTATGTTCTTCTGTGATCAGAAGAAAATTCATGTAGTCATTACATTTTCACAGTTCTCAAGAAATTTTGTGTTCATTTCAGCTGTCTGGCTAAGATGCTGGCATGCATCAAATCTGTAACAAATCCCTGGGGAAAAGGACAAAACTTCATAGCATGGGGAAAAAAAATTGCCTTAACTGCAACTCCTTTGCCTCTCAGATGAGAGGCTTTCAGGACTAAAATCAAGATGTTTTAAAATAGACTCTGTCACATTATCAGCGATCTCAAGGGGATTTTTTCCCAGGCTTTTGTATGGAAATATGTCTTATCTCAAGAGGAGATAACTGCAACAGGTCTATATACATTAGCTGTGCTTTTTCCAGTGCAGAGTGCATTTTTAAAAAGGCTGTTCTGCCTCCTTCTCAGAAGATTAAGGTGATTAACAGTTCTGGCTCTGGAGAAGCAATGCACAAGCAGGGCAAGGAGAGGAGATACAAGGGACCTGTGTTTTCAGGATACAAAAAAACACTTTGTGTTTTCTGTCACCACAAAGAGTCCTGATGTCATTACATTGCATAACTTTGTAATGCTGATATAATTTGTTGCAAATATGCATCTACATTACCTTGGCTTCTTCCTCCTTGAGATCAGCCACAAAATTTTGTGCTGCTCATTTTGTAAGCAGCTACATACAGTGATCTTTTGCTGAGAAGTTAGTTTGTACAAAGGGCCTTAGAAATTAAAAGTCTATGGCATTAAATGGACCAGTGGTTAATTAATTTCATTTTAAAAGACAGAAATACTGCAAAAAGCTCTGCTCCTCCAAACTTCACCTTGTTTACTTTCTCAAACTGAACACATAAGCAGTGGTAATACAGGTGTGTGCACACAGGGTAACAAATAGGGCTGAGAACAAATCCTGAACACTCCATTCTATCCTTAAGCACAACAGAGGTGCCTCTGGCCTCTAATTCCATCCCTCCAAACGGTTAACAGCATCTAACAAAATCTGTATTCACAGGGGAGCCCTCTGTGTTTATGATCTCAGGAAGAAAGCCACTTTTATGACGTTCCTGTTTTTCAAACTTCACTCATGCTCTCGAGCCTATTTGGTCGTGAGAATGACTGCATCTCCGACTGCCACTCCAACACTTCTTTCATTCAAAACCATCTATTCATCTGTATTCATAAACATGTCAATCTGCTGGTTCAAAAAAAATCCAACCAGCCCTTCAAGAACAAAAAAGCAACAACAAAAACCTTCTCCTTAATCCACCTCCCTCATTAGCTAGGATTAAAAACCTCAGTCAAAATGATTGGCCTTGTGCCCAGAAAAGCTATGAGATCAATAATCCAAACAGACTTAATGATCCTCTTAGAAAAGAATAACTTTTGTACTTCTCCTATGGAACGTTTTGAACAAGTGATGGGAAATACACAAGAAGTGTCATATCATCTGCATAAGTTAATTTATGTTATTTTCAAGTTCTACAGTTGGAGGAGGTCTTTGGGAAATCAGATTTTTTTTTTTTCTTCGTTAAATGACACTTATTGTCTGCAAAAACAGTAATATGAAAAATCACAAACTGTATCAGTGATTAGCCTGTCGGTGATTAGCCTGTAAGAGCCTAAGAAGTTTCATTAACATTTCCAGTATCTCATTTCACTCATGAGCAGTTTAAAATTATTGTATTCCTATACAAGCTCAGTATCCCACAAGACTTTTTTTTTTTTTTGGCAATTTAACTTGTTGGTATCCTTATTTTGACACTACTAATTACAGCTGCAAACTTTTTAAAAAGTGCGACTTTTATTTTACAAACTCAAGTGTTGGCGGGAAGAAAAAGAAAACCAGACTAAGCACAAGGTGGTGTTATAAAAAGTCTAAAAAGTCAGCAAATTTGACCAAAGCAGGGTTTAAACTCCACAGGGAATTCTTCTCTCATGGACAGAAAAAAAAAATAAAAAAAAAGAGTTTTGGAGTAAAGACTGGCAGATCCTCAGCAGAGCATGGATGCTGCATGGAGGTGTGGTGGAAAATGGCCAGGCAGGGCTGCCTGTGGGAATTAGCTGTTATCAGCACTCATTATCTCTCCTCTCTGCAGATAACAGATAACTCCTTATCTGTCTTCTCTGCACCTCCTGGAAGGAAGCAGGCAGAGCTGTAGCCCAACTCATGCCCTGGATTGGGAGCAATCACCTTTGAATGGCCTGGCATTTTTGCTATTTCTGTTAATTCTGCTATTTCTGATATTTACTCTAGAGACACGAGTTGGAGTTTAAAATTTTAGTAGCTAATTTTGGTAAGATTAACTCACCAAAACGACAGTAAAGAGTGAGGTAATGCCAGTGGTTTCAGCAAGCTCCTCCACCTGCCCTTGCTCAGGGGACACAAGTCACCTGCCCCAGGCTGGCACACGGGGAATCCTGCATGGAAGCTGAAACCCTCTGTGATTTTAGGCTTCTCTTCTCTGTTCAAAGAGAAGAGGGAACAGCTATGCAGATTTTCCTCCAGCACAGCTCCCAGGTAAACCACTGGGATCAGGAGTCTCCTTGGAGACAGCAATGCCAGGGCAGGAGGGAAGGACAGAGCTCTGGGTGAGCAGCAACACCAGCTCCCTTCAAGGCTGGAACAGGTCCTGCAGAGCTGGCTAGGGAAGGGATGGAGAGCCTACAGAGACAGACGCAAGTGGAAATGAGGAGGGTTTGGAATCAGGTAATGGAGGTGAGGTAGGAGCTGAGCAAATGCTGGAGCCCACAAAGGAAATCACTGGGCACGTGGAGTGGCTCTGCAGCAGGCTGGAGGACACAAAGAACACTTTTTCCAAAAAGTGACTTTTTTTTTCTGTCACTGGGGAGAAAAAGGGAAGTATGTTGATAAACTTTATCTAATACTTACCCAGAAAGGTCTCAAAAAAAAAAAGTATTCATGCTTTGGAAGAGTAGCACTCCTCATTTTCCCGAGAAATAACTGCATAGTTTCAACAGTGCTGCAGCCTGCACTGCTACTGTTTCTGTAAAGGTCATTAAGTTCACTTTCACAAAAGAAAACTTACAAAGAAAGAAAACTACTTGCACCCCGTTTCCCTGAGGAAATAAAAACAACTTTGCTAACCTGGTTGCATAATTTTCACAGTTCAACTTTTCAAACTGTGAAAGAATTTTTTTTTTTTCAGACTCATTATCAAGCCACGACTCAGGCAAGCAGCTCTCCTCTAACAAGCAGCAGCTTCCAGGGCAGCACAGCTGAAGAAATGTGGAGACCTCTATACAGCAGCTGCCGACACACTTTCCCTGTTAAATAAAATCTCTTTAGGTGTAACTGAAAAAAAATCTTCTCTTTCACCTAGACGCTCTGTGAAAAGAATTCCTTAATGGATGTCAGCTGAAGGGTACAAAAACAAACCTAAAAGATCCACAGCAATAATGATTTTTAAGCTGGTACCGGTGATGTGAAATAAAATCTAGTCATTAAATAAATTCCACTAGGAAACCTAAGGAAATGTAAAGCAGCAGCAACCTCTGTAAAGTATGGCTCTGCTACCAAAGCAAACATCAAAGCACTGAGACTGAAGCACTGAAACCAAACAATATAATGTTACTAAAAGAATCAATTCCCTATCTCTGTTGTTTGCAAACACTAGAACACTGAAAACATTTCTGTTGGAAAAAACAGGGTTTTTTTCTGAGGGAAGAAACCCTTTGTAATTGGTTCTGCTTCACTGGAGAATAATAAATAATAATACCCTAGCTGCTGCCAGATGTAACGTGGTACTTGTTCTGCAGGCAATACTAAATTCATACCTGGAAAGAGTTAATAACTTTCCTTTAAAATAATACTTATACTTTTCTCAGTGTTTCAGTAACAAATGCTTTTAATTACCCCGGGGAAGGAGCCACAAGACAATCAGCACTGGAAGGTTTCAAGCAAGTACCTTGCTCAAAGATGGATGCAACTCCAGTCAAATGTTCCAAGTTCAACTAAAGTGAGACCATTTCACCTCCTCCTTGATGTGAGAACATTTTGAAGGCTGATTCTTCAGCAGTTCCTTGCAGCACTTCAATTTTAAACCTGACCTAATGCACAGCCATAGATGCTATGGATTCTAAACATAAAGAGTTGGCATGTTAGCATATTAATGCACTCAGATGTCACATAAATCATTGGAAGACGTTTTACTCAGTGACTCAGATATCTGGCAATACACATGCAAAGCCTCTTTAGCTCTTAAATACAAAGCAACTTCCTTTTGGCAAAGTCCTGATTAGAACAACATTGATTGTAGTTATTTATAGCTTAAATGCTATTGTTGAAAATTTCTCCAAGTTGTAGATACTGTATTATTAACTATAGCAAAGCTCTAAAAATCAGTCAGCAGAGGCCACTTCAATCTCTGCATGATAATAAAGGATTATTATGTGCAGTAACCTATTTATGAAAAGGAAACAGTGTGCTTCTTTCAGACCCCATCAATTGCTTTAATAAGGAATTGAAAAGCCTGGCCTACTTTATATGCAGATCACCATCCCAGTTGCATAAGGATTTAGAACAGACAAAACAAAACTGTTTTTGTTGTAAATAAGGACTGTTTGTTTAAATTGCACAATAATGTTTGCATCTAAAAATTATTTAGAAGCTAATAAGGCTTAATAAAGTTTGACTGTATGCTTGTTAATAAAAATAGTTTCAATATTCTCCATGAAGGAAAAGTAAATGGAAGGTGATAACATAAAGCTTGAAGCAAAACAGGCCTGAGTTAATGGGAAAGGAGAAGACTCACTGCATTTGTTCACTGTTGGGCTTAAGAAAACCAGTGTTGAGAATGGGATTCAGTTAACTTAAAACATTTTATCAAATTTAAGACAGTGAACTTAATGGTAGTTTTCTCTAACAGATTAGAATTACTGTAGTATTACTTCTGCTTTAGAGACAAAAAGCACATAGACATGATTCAGACTACCAAAAGTTAGTGGGATGCACATACTGATTTCAGCCACCTTGATCTGAAGGACTCCAGGGTTCAAATTTTACCTTTGGCACGGGTTCATTTGCCTGTATGTTAATAAATTTAATGAGGTGTGGGATGACCCCTGCTGGTGTCCCTGCTTATGAAAAAAAAAATAAAAATGTATCTGGCAGGAAGAGGACATGTTAATTTCGGTCCAAAAGGTACAAATATAAACTCTGTCACAAAATGTATAAAAATACCTAATCCAATGCATAGAATATTATGAGTAATGTTCTGTTAAGTATGAAAATAATCTTAAGCCATTGAACATTACTGTGTTAGAGCTGCAGTGCAATGTATTAAGAAGGACATTAATTGTTCAGTTCACTATGACATTGTGTTAAACATCTTTTATTAATGAGCTGTTATTCCCGGCTGAGGCATTTGATAACCTCTAGTCCATTGCTAAATCCTTTCAGTTGATTTCAGTGAGTCACTCTAAACAAACCTAGAGGGAAAAAATACCCCAATAATTTACATTTGAGTCTGTAAGGTCCTAGAACTAGAGTCTTTTAAAGAAGGGCAGCTTTCCTATAAATCAAACCTTCTGATTTAATGCAGCTGACATATAGTTCTATTTTACAATTTTTTTTTTTAATTTCAAAAATACAACACATTAAAATAGGTTCAATTTATCAAAGCTAAGAGCAACAATTAAGTAATAATGTACTTAAAGTGCAAAGGCACTTTAACACAAAAAAGTGACGCCCAGTGGCTATAGTTGGTAATTGAAACAGCAGTACTGTATATTATTATTTACAAAAGAAAGTCATAGTCCAGGAAAAAAGATCTTTGGAGATCTTCTACATAATACATTAAGCTTCCATTTTGAAATGAAAAGGAAAAAAAAAACCACAACAGAAACCCCAAAGACCCCCTTCCTCATTTCCTTCGAAATCAAAAAAATTATGCAAGATCTATTACAGAAAGATACATTTTGCAATGACAGTTCCTTGAGAAGGGTCAAAAGGAGAGAGACTTAGAAATAACTTAAAGGGAATGTTGTAAAAGCAACACCACATCCCTGCTAGGCTGCAAGGGTTCCTTTTCTCTCTCACTCCTTCTCTGACTTAAAAAAGTGGAAATGTTGGGAATGCGACAGAAGACATCAGTACTGAGTTCAGACTCAAAGAAATGTGATGCTGAGCTCATTTAAAAAAATTTCCTTTGTCTCCCACCTCCCCCCTCACAGCTGACTGATTGCAGTTTGTTTTTCCAGAACTTCGAGGTAGTCTGGTTCTGTTTGTAGCTTTCCTTGGAGTAAAGGATGCTCAGGTTTAGACTGTTCTGCAAAATATTTCCTGGGAGTTCCATATAAAACAGTTTTATTTATCCTGTCCTGGTTTTGGCGTCTGGATTCATATGAAGGGGCAAACTGCCTTTTGGGTAAGGTACAAAAGTTATAATGAACTAATCCTCCGGTGGGGAGTTCCTTGACCCTCTCTGCAATATTTTGATAGAGCAGCTCTGGTTCCCTTGGTGAGGACTGCTTTTCCAGTAATTCAGCTGCACTGATGGTAAATGCAAGACTGGTGGGGTCTTCTTTTTTGTGGTCAAGGCTGCTATAGCTAAACTCATGGAGATTCCTGTAATAGGCAACTGGATCCCCTTCCTTTTGCATGTAGATTGGGTTTTGGCACATCTGTCCCACAGGAGGGGGGATGTAGTTATAAACATGTCCCTCAGTTTTATCGTGGCTCTCAGTGTTGTAGGACCCATACTGGAGCTGAAATGAACTAATATCTACGTTGTTGGCACTGCTGGGCATGCTCTGCACCCCCTTCCGGCGCTTAAGGACGAAGACAAACAGACCTGCCCCAAAACAAACAGACAAAATAAACACAACCAGCAAGCCTAAGATGAGCACAGAGAGCGGGACTTCAGTGTGCAATTCTGGGTAGGTGCTGGGTGAGATGCCCAAATGGGGAGTATCTGTGTTCTGGTTCATGGAGAGGACAGAGGAATCTGCCAGGTTGGGGTTCTCTGGGCATATGGCTTCTTTGCTCAGGAATTTCAGATGCTCTCCAGAGTGCTTGGTGGGAGACTCGCATATCACTTCATTGATAACTACAGGGGGATTTGACTGCTGGTTGTTCTGGTCAGTGACTTTCTCTATCCAGTTCCTCAGCCCCAGGATGTCACACGTGCAGTCCCAAGGGTTCTCCTGGAGGTCTATCTGAATCAGAGCCGAGAGCTGGTCCAAGACCCCTCTCACAGGCAGGTGGGAGAAATGGTTGTTTCTAAGGTTGAGCCTGGTGAGGGAGGTGCCTCCAAAGACATTATCAGGCAAGGATCTGAGCAGGTTGTTATTGAGAAACAACAGGTGGAGATTACTCAGAGCATCAAATGTGCGTGGCAGGATCTCCTTGATGACATTGTACTCTAGGTAGAGATATTGCAGGCTGTGCAGCCCTTCAAACATGGATCGGTACAGGACCTCAAGGTAGTTGCCATTAAGGTAAAGTCTGCGTAAACTTGTGAGGTTTGTAAAGGCACCTTCTTGTATCACTGCAATCCTGTTATTCCCCAGATGCAGCAAATCCAGGGAGCTGTACTCTGTGAGATCCGTCCTATAAATGACTTGCAGATAGTTACTGGTAAGGTAAAGTTTCTTTGGACTGGTTGGCCTGGGGTGGAGATCGGAGATGTTGCTGATCTTTTTCTCTTGGCAGTTAACATTCAGGCCATTGTCTGAGCTCTGCGACGTGCAGATGCAGCCAGCTGGGCAGGTGATGGGCACAGGAGACTTTGTCTGGTAAACCATGATAGGTCCAAATATTTGCCTGTCTTTTGACACAGAGACACGGGGGGTGGGGCGGTTCCTAGTTTTGGGTGGCCGGCTGGCTTTTGGGGCCCTGGTGGGGTTGATGGCAGAGTTGGCTGTGGGTGACAGCCTTGAGATGTGTGGGTCTGAGAGGACAGGGTGCTTTTCCCTCTGGCTTGAATCACTGGAACTTTTCCTAGGGCAGAGATCTTGCCTGGTGAGCTGGGTCACGTCTTTCCCATGAAGCCTGAAGGGGGTTTCACAGACAATCTCACCCACAAACACGGTGATGGTGTCCAGCCAGGCCTTGAGCGGCAGCAGGTCGCAGGTGCAGTTCCAAGGGTTTTCCTCCAGCTGGATTTCCATGATGCCTCCAATGTGCTCCAGCACGCCAGCAAAAGGCATCATCTTCAGCCTGTTCCCCCGCAGGTCCAGGTGAGTGAGGAGCACAAAGCGGAAGACATTGCTGGGCAGGGACAGCAGGAGGTTGTCATTGAGGATCAGCACCTTGAGCTTGTTCAGCTTGCTGAATGCCCCCGCTTCGATGGCACTGATGTAATTGTAATCAGCCTGCAGGTACTCCAGGCTCTCCAAGCCCAGGAAGGTGTCTTCCTTCAGCACTTCCAGCTTGTTGTTGTTGAGGTGCAGCCTCTTGAGGGTGCGGAGGCCGCTGAAGGCCCCGGTGCGGATCTCCTGCATGTCGTTGTTGCCCAGGTGCAGGGTCACGGCGTTGGAGTAGTTGACAAACTCATTGGGGAACAGGCGGGTCAGTGCGTTCCCATTGAGAAACAGCTGGTAGATCTTGGACGGGGGCGGCAGGAGGAGGCTGACGGTTGTAAATCCCTTGTTTTCACAATTAATGTTCAGCACGTTCTCCTTCTCCTCGCAAGGGCAGCGGCTCTTGCTGCAAATGTCTTTGGCAGGTTTGCGACTCTCTGTCCACGAGATCCCAGCCACTGTTAACAAACTGAGCAACCAAACACCCTTCAGCATCTTTATGCGCCGTCGATCCCCGCTTTGGTACCTACAGTCAAACCTTTTGAGACAGGTAAGGAGAGAAAGAAGAAATCCCCAGTGAACACGGCCGGGAGCAGAGGCTGCACGGGGAGAGCGAAAGCAGGTCGAAAGGCTGGGGGGGAAGGGGAGCTGCAAGGCAGCGAGCGACTTCCAAACTCCTCTGGAATCCCTCTCTCCACCTCCTCCTCCTCCTCCCTTCTTCTCCTCTCGGAAAGCGCCTGCGGAGCTGCCGTTGGGGAAGCCCCGTCGGGAAGCTCCCCGAACCCCGGGTCCCCAGCGCTGGGCTCTCCGCCCGTTCCCCCGCCCGCCGCGGCCGCCGGCACCGCGATCCCATCCCCGCTGCCCGTCCCGGGGCCAGGGCGCACCCGGCTCCCGGCGCCTGCCAGCATCTCAAACCAAGGGACACCAGGACTGACAGCAAACCCGGCAAACCCTCCCCGCTGCCGCTGAGCCCCCCAGCCCGAGCCCCCTCCCTCGTACCTGCTCTCGGGGCTCCCGAGCGGGCAGTGCGGGCAGTGGCCGCCGCCGAGAGCCGCCGCGCCCCGGGAGCCAGGCGCCCGGCGGCGAGCGGCATCGCCCGCTCACGCCTCAGCAGGAGCCCAGCGGGGCACCGCCGTCCCGTCCCCGTTCCCCGTTCCCCG
>JBBMKD010000194.1:13461392-13533280 GCA_037834095.1 Argya squamiceps
GTCCCGTCCCCGTTCCCCGTCCCCGTCCCGGCCGCGGCAGTGCGGGAAGTTGGGCCGGGCGGGGTGGGAGCGGCGGCGCTGCGGGAGCGCGGGGCTGTGTGTGCGCGGGCAGTGCGGGGCTGGGCGGGGTGCCGCCGCTTTTGCCGGGTGCCCCGCGCGGAGCCGCGCTGACGTCAGCCGGGGGCGGGGTGGACACGTTTTTTCCCAGCCCCCCTGTCCCCGTCCCCGTGTGTCCCCCCCTCCCTTCCCTACCAGCCGGCTCCGTTCCTGGCTCGGCTGCTCTCCGCCGGAGCTCTCTGACAGCACCTGCAGGACAGCGCGGGCACTCGGAGCCGGGAAGGGGAATAAGGTAACGAGCGGATTTACCTGGGTCCGGAGGAAATTTTTTGGCCCCGAGTGGCTGAATCCGTGCCCTCAAAATAGAGAGCAAGTCAAGCAGCTTCTTCGGCGAGAGGCAGCCGGCGGGCGCGCACGCAGCGCACACACACGCACAGCGCGCAGAGACACCCGCGCAGCCCGCACACATCCTCCGCGCACATCACACATCGCACATCACATCACACACATCGCACATCACATCACACACATCGCACATCACACACATGCACAGTCTGGCTCTCTGAGCAGCGGTGCTGCAAACCCCCGATCTGGCATCAGCATCGATTCCCCGCTCCGCCTGGAGCAGCTCCCCTTCCCAAACTGCCGTGCCCAGCTCTGCCCGGCACATTTGGTGTTCTACACGTTCAGGGAAGTTCAACACCTGCCGCCAAACCGGGCTGTCGGGCAGCGGCAGTCCCAAGCTCAAATCCCTACACCCTCTGGAATGCTCCCCCCGAGTACTGAGCAGCCAGATTTAACCATATCTAACATTCCCAGGCTGGGTTAGTCCCACTGCCCCACTCAAATGTGAAGGTGTAGCTGCCTTTAAAAAGAAAAAGGTGTTGGATCTGGGTTGTTGTGACTTTGCTTAAGCTCCGTGCTCTGGGCACAGATCTGTGTGATGGGAAAGGATGGCTGCTCTTGGTCTCTGTCTAAAGGTAAAACTTTGGGTTCACACTGCTGGGAGGGGACAAAAAGGCACTCTGCAGGGGATTTTTGAAGTGCTAGCTGGGCAGGGTGCACTATTGCCAATCTTACAAGGTACTATACTCACTTTATTTAGTCTCTAGAATGTGAAGGTTTGCTGCCAAAAGAGTTCTGGAATTGGCAAAAGTGGTGCTGTCATCTCGTGGTGTTCTTTAGCCATTATGTAGCAGAGCCCACATTTTAGGAGCAGCAGAAATCTGCTGTCTATTCTTATCTCTCTCTTGAGGCTGGAGAAGGTAACATCCTGCAGCAGCCAGCACAGATGCCTTTGCAGTGCTCCGGGACAGGAATAGTGCTGGAGTTTGCATTTGGGATTGAAGCAGTTGCAGCTTCCCTACCTAAAATTTGGAGAGGTTGTGACAAGAGCAGGAGCATCCCACACTGGAGCACGCTTTTGGTGTGGTGTTGTGTGAATTTCAACAAGATTGGGGTTCTGAAATGCACTCAGAGCTGCTCCATTGTGTCTCTCTTTATCCAGTTTTAACTCAGGAGCAAAAATTGCTAAGATCAGGAAAGATGTGTGTTGCATATCTGCTGTTCTACAACACTAATAACCCAGCAGGCAGATTGTTATTCTGTGAGATTTTTTGCTTGTTTTCTGCTCTAAACACGAGGATATGGTGTTTGGGGAGCAAAATTGGACTAGTTACAGGCTGTGGCAAATCCTGTTTTCAGCTCTTTCTAACACACTCTGGGGGCATGAGCCTAAAAGGAGAGGGTAAAAAGAGACCCAGGTTGATTTTTTTTGTTTTATTTTCAGAAGGGAATGTATTCACACACACCTGGCCCACACAGAGGCACAGAGAAGCTCCTGTAACCTCCCTTCAGCACATCTCACCTGAGCAGCCCAGCAGGCTGGAAGGCACAAATGGAAGCACAAGTAAATCAAATGCACTTTCCCCTTGTCTCCCAGTGCACATTTGTTTTATGCCCACGAGTTCCAGCCAGGTGCAGATTTCTGAGCAAGGACCACGTCCTGGAATTGGCTTGTGAAGGCAACATGCACTGTCCCACTCTCCTGTGTTTACTAATCCGTGGGAAATGTGTGTGTGGCACTGCTGCTGCTGCCTTGGAAGGGAAAACCTACTCATGGCATGCCTCAGCAGTAATTACCAGATCCATGTGGGATGGAAGGAACAGCATGTTAGGGGATTGCAACAGTAATAAGACACAGAGATGATACTGATTCTATTACACTGCAAATGCATGCATATAATAACCATGGTTGTAGGAGGAGATACAAGGATTTAAAAAAAATATAATAGCTTCAGCTTTTTATTTAGGAACAAAGTCTTGATTTCTCAGCACGCCTGAAGTGTTTTATAATCCCTTCAATTAAAAACAGAGTATAAAAGGACAGCTTTTTTTTCCCTCCACCTGTTTTACTGCCTTTTTATTTTATATGTTGAATGCAGGAGCATTTCCAGTCTATGACTATCTGGGAGCCTCCAGGGATGGAAGGCCAGGAGGTAGGTTGGTACAGCAGCCCATGAGGACTTGGGGAAACTCAAGGTTATGCCTGATTTGTAAGCATTGTGGAGGTCCCAAATATTTAGCTGTGTTCCCTCACGCTCATTTGTGTGCAAAGTTATGAAGACTGAGTACAGAGTCATAGATTATGAGGCTAAATAGAACCATTGTGGCTTTTGGATCTTGCATAACCCAAGCCATCAGCTAAATTGGAATTAATTCCTGCTCAAAGTAGATCATAGCTCATAAGAAAAAGAAAGAAAACTAAATGCAATAACATAGCCAGACATATTTTAGTAACTGCCTATGGTGAAAATCTGCCATTGTGTTCAGTAAATTGGTTTGGTAAACCAATAGGCTTCATCCCCCACAGGTAAAAAAAAATTGGGCTTTTCCTACAACTCTGCATCTAACTGTCTTCAGTTTGAAATGTTTATCCTTGTAATATCCTTGTCTGCTGGCTTAAGAGCCCTTAATTATCCCCTACCTCTTTCCCATGGGGACACTCCCAGACTGCTGCAGAGCAGGTATGAACTGAATTCTTGCCTGGTGCCAGCCTTAACCTGCTTCAAATACTCTGTGCTGCTCCACACACCAGCACAGCTCTTGGCTCCTGCACTGTCCTGAAGCCACCACTTTATCTGTCTGCTGGCAGGGAAAAGAAAAAGCCAGACCACAGCATGAAGCATAAGCACATAAAATTTGACACAGATCATTACCCTTCCTGCCTAGTGCACATCATGCTGTTGTCCTTCTGGGAGAGTAAATATCAAGGAGCAGAAAAAGTCTGGAAAAATGTGGAGATGATTTTCTTTCTTCACATTGTGTCTGCAGGTGGATGCTAAACACTTACTTATACATCTTTACCCAGAAGTTTTTCTGGCTTTGCTTCTCTGTGTATAACTGAAGGAACAAACAAATCCACCAAGCCCTATGGAATGAAGAAATGAAGGCAGCAAGAAACAAAGCAAAAACTCTGTGAATTGGATGGAGGGCAGGATACAAGTTTTACTGATCATTAGAATCTATTAAGGTAGCCTGGATGCTGCTGGCAAGTAAAGAAGGGTTTATTCATATAAAATTAGAAGCCAACATTGATTTCTGTGAACACAATGTGATGGCTGATGCAGTAAAACGATGGGAATTTATAAATTTAGGTATTTACTGATCTCATATGTTCCTCATCCTGTAATCCTGAACTACAGATGAGATGCCTACTCCATGTAAGCTTTTAGGGTTCTGAGATAATCATCACTGCTCTCCAACAAGTACCTTGTATTCTTGCTTTCTCTGTGTGTATGTGTGTCTCTTTGTAGCAGGAGACTTTCTACTTCCATAAATACATTTTTGGGCTCTTTCCTATACTGTGAAGTGGATTTTTGGGCCTCACTTAAAAGGAATTCTTAAGGAAATGAACAGTTTCCAGATTTAGCAGTGAAGAGTATGCAAAATAATTGTTGTAATGCATGGTTTTATCTCATCTAGCAGCATAAGGAAGTGCTGTAAAGGACAGGGTGAAACAGGAGTCTCTGGCTTCCACTTTCTTTGGGCAAAGGAATGAGCAGGGGATGGTGAAGGAGGGTGAGCATGAGAGGCAGGGAGGAAGGAGCTGGCAGACTGTGCCCTCCTTCCCCTGTGTCCATCCCTGGTGAGAGAGGCAGAGGAGGATGAAGACCTTTGGGATGAAGCCTTGGTGGAAGGAGAGCTGCTGGATGAGGCAGTGTGAGGGCAGAGGGGCACTCCAGGCTGGGTGGTGTCTGCTGAGTTTCCCTCTGCTGGCACTCAGTGATTGCCCGTGCCATCAGCTGGGAGGGGTTTCTCTGGGTTCCAGATGCAATTTTTAGCTCCATTTCTCCCAACCATGCAGACATATGGAGAGCTGGCCTACTTCAGAGTGCTGTGCACTGACACTTCATGACTGCCTATTGGATAAATGAAAGGATTTAATGAACTATGACTTAAAATCGGTGTGCTTTCTAACTCTTCCCTCAGTTTTTGCTTCCTGCAAGGACTCAGACCTTGGCCAATTTTTGACATCCGTTATCTAACTGCAACATGATTTTTTTTTGCAAGGAGACTTGGTCATGATTTGTTCCCATATATCTGGGGTAATCTGTTTTATAACAGCACAGTGTGATTCTACCCTGGTGGTACAAACTGCAGCAGCAGAACTACCAGCTTCTGATTTTTTGTGTCATTAATCCTGACTGTCTTAAGGAGAGAATTTAGTGTGTTATAATGTCAGTAATATTGGTTTCAGCAGGAAATGTGACAGAGAAGCTGTCTGTCAGAAAACACCCCTGGTACCCTGTGCTTTGGGGATACTGACAGACCCAACACTGTGCAATTAACAACTGATCATCAGTTTAGATTTAGCCCAGCTTTGTTTTTTTCTTGCCTAGAAAAGCAAATATCCACTCCCCTACTACACTCACAGCTTTTATCATAGGACCCAGCAAAGCACTGTGAGACAATTAATATTTATAGATGTCTTCATCCTGTTCAGGAAAGTAGTATGTCTGATCCAAAGCCCTTTGGTGTCAGTGGAAGGACTCTGACTGATTTCAGTGGGATTTGGATCAGATCTTTGAACAAATGCTTCGCTTCAAAGCCTGCACTTAGGTTTTATTGAGTGGTTTAAATATTTTTGGAAGTGCTTTGTTTCATCGTGTCAATGGGTCTTTTTCTCTGATAGCAACAACGAGATGAATCTTCCTGATGATAGATATTCTGTGCTGGCATTGCTGAGCAACAAGAACAAAAAAAAAACCCAAGAGAAGTGTGGGGTTTTATTTTCCCATCTTTAAAACAACAATGGATCTATTATTTACTGTGTTTCAAATGTGTGTCCACAGTAATTTCTACCACTACCCTTTACAAGCACAATTTTTCAGATTTCCTCAGAGCCATAATCTATGTTTTACATACTGTGACTGTTTTTAACTGGAAATGTGCCATCATGCAAGCACAAGTGCACACAAGTGGTTTTAGTGATTTGGAGAGTCTTGTTTAAATTATTGTGTCTTCTTGCCTTCCCTCAGTGGACAGGGGGCTCATATTTGCACAATGCAGTTGATGTATGAGCATGATGAAAGTCTGGTGAGCTGATGTGAGAAGTTACTTCCCTTTAGTTTTCAGTGGTAAAAGAAACATAATGAAATCTCTCCCTCTCATTATTTTTATGGCAGCGAAGTTGAAAGAATACAGATTCCACTGTGCTAATGACATATCTAGAAATATGTGAGGAGCAGGAGCAATGGGTGAAATTCAGTCCTGGGCAGAGGGCCAGCCTAGAGTGATTCATCATGAAAACCCCCAATTAAGACCTCAAAACAAGGTTTAAGTGAGACTTCAGTGCCCTATGGCTTTCTGCAACAGTGGGAGAAATTTCCTTCAAATGAATTATTCATCATAAATAATGCATTCTATTAGTTTAGCCTATTTTTCTTGATTCCTTGAATTTATTTAATTGAAATTACTCACCAAATAATTTCTATGAATAATCATGGCCTGGGGATTATTTTTGAGCAGTTCACGGTGAGCATTTCATATTCCACATTCAGCATGAGGGCTGTGTCATTGAGTTGTCATTATGCACAGAGGTCACATAGTTCTGCTTTTGCTTCAGAAAAAAAAGAGAGAGAGATGAGTAGAAAAGAAGCAGCTTTTTTTTCAGACTCCTTGTGTCCCCAAAAATTCCTTCCCTTAAGTTCATTCCATGGGATGAGATGAGTTGAAAAGAAACAGAATTTTTTCAGACTGCAAAAATTCTTTCCATTAAGTTCATTCAGTGAGATGAATTTATTTGTTTGTTTGTTTTTTATTTATTTATTCTCAGCACCTGCTGAGAATAAATCTTTTGTTTTCCTTTGCTTCCAGGTGCAGCCTGTCGCTTTCCTTTATTAAACTGCCTTTGTCTTGACCCACAAGTTTTCCCAAGGATAAAAAAAGTTAATTCTCTGGGAATTAAATACTTCAATTTTTGAGTGAAGAAAAACATTCTGCTTTTCTGCAGTCTTTTCCACATCACTCTAGCCAGAAACTTCGCTGTCTCTGAGCAGTAATAATTTACCTGAAAAATACCCTGTAATATTTGTCTTGTGGAGGCTGGCTGTACACATGCTGACTTTGAAGCATGATGTATAACTGCAAGTGGCATGAAAAGAAATTGATGAGACAATTAGAACTTGAGAGAGAATGGTGGCTGCATTAATTTGTCAGGGAGAATCACTTAAAAAGTATTTCAAATTCCACAGAAACCTTAACGTTTGTTTGGCGTCTGAAGTAGCTCCCTGAGTTTTTATTGCACAAAGCACAACATAAATATACATAAAATCCTGACCTAGGCTTCAGCCACTGACAAATCTCTCTCTGGCTTCGTGGGGCCAGGATTCCAGCTGACTTCTGCCCTGGGGAGTTACACAGAAACACACAAATCTTGAGTATCTAGTAGGACATTTTATGGTGAGATGGAGGTGCTTGGGTAGAAAATAGGCATACTCAGAATTTCCTCTGCTGTTCACAGTGGTCAAAGTCTGATGGTGCTTAAAACTGCTTGATGTCAAAATTTTTATCATTACTGTTTACCTGGCCTTGGAGCTGCTTTCCTGGCTGTCCTCAGAACCATCTCTGTCTTGACAGACTCATTCCAAAGCAAACCAGAAATATGCCAAACTAACTGAGAGGACAATAGGTAGGAAGGAATCAGAATAATACCTCTGCTTTATTGCAGTCAGTGGGCTCTGGATGCTGGAGATATTTATTTAGTCATCTGCTTTCCAGCCTAAATGCCAGGAGCTGGAAGGGGACACCTGGATCTGTGGAATAGTCAGTGGGTGAGTGTGACCTTGTTCTTTGTGTGGTGCCTTTCCAGCCCATGATATTCCATGTGAGGTGGTGCAGCTTTGGCCTCGAAGTGAGGTGTGTGTGTGCATTCCACAGCTCTTGTGGCATTTCCAAAGCACAGCATTTTTGAACAACTGCCCATCCTTTATATGGCCTCCTTTTATTATCTATTAGTCTTTTTTTTCCTGTAAAGCAGTAAAATCCTTTGCACAGCAGGAGATTTTTATGTCCACTGTGTGCCTGAGCAGCAAGTAAAGCTGGGAGGAGAAGAGGAGAGCTCAGTCAGCCTTGGCAATCAACTGTGGCTTGGAATCTGCAAAATCCATTTGCACACATATTTGTTCAGAGTGTTTTTGCTTTACAACCACTACACTGGTGAACATTTGAGCTTTCTGGTTAGAAATATTGTTGCTTTTGCACACAGAAGTGCTTGGCTTTATTGTTTCTAGCTGGTGTTACTGATGCACTTAGAATTCTCCAGAGCTGAGGTCCCCCCTTTGCATAGGTTTACTTATGTCCAGTGGTCCAGAGCATCTCCAGTATAATCACTTCAATACCTTCTTTTTTAGAGATGTGTTTTCAGAAGCCTCTCTTGCCTTATGACAACTACTTTTGTCTTTTGATAACTTTTTTTATTGTACTAACACAAATATCTAAATTATCTTTTCTTTTGGCAGAATACTCTAACAGGTGTCACTCAGCAAATCACAGCTCACACTGTACCTGTAGCAGAACTGGGCTCATGGCAGATGCATTGCACCTACTAGTTTCTCAGCCCAAAAAAGATTTTTGGTTGTTATTTTTTTATCCTGTCTGCTATTAAAATTTGTATTCAGTATTAGTATTTTGATATTGCGGGAACATCTGATAACACGAGTCATGAACCAGCCCTCATTGTTGCATTGTTGGCTGTTTTGCTTATCTCTTTCTTTCTTTCTCCTCAGGAGTGCAAGTATAGCTTTGAAGAGGAGGGTCATATCATTTTTGTTCCATACCTTAACAGCTTTTGTAATATGAAGGCTGAGCTCTAGAATTATAATCGTGTGGGATGCTGTATGCACGAGCAGAATGACAGCACTTGCCAGGTAGCTCACAATGATGTATTGAAAATTTTGCTGTTTTTTTTAAACTGAATGTGGGCATAAAAAGATGCACCTATCTCTGAAAGGTAGGCACAATTAGATTGACAACTTGTATGCCAGGCTTCTTGTTGGTGTCATCTAAAATTGCTGAAATGCAGCGTTGCCACTCCCTCCCTTCTTCCATCCCCTGAAAACGAGGCTTATGCTGGAAACGCTGACAAGACCCTTATCATTTGAGATGACACCATGCACAGCTTTAAATACTGGTTATAAATGTTAATGTGTTATCTGAATGATATTTTTTCCACATGTAGGCAGCTCAGGATAGAGTCTCAGTAATAAATTTAACGAGTTCGGGGGGAAGGCGCAGTATGCTTATGTGAGTATTATAATGATTGGCATTTTTGCAAACAGCATATGATAAGTGGTGCAATTTTATTTTCAAAGTTTAATCAATAGAGAGCTCTTTGATGTTGCCATGTACTTTGCAAATAGATGCTTCCTTGGGGTGACAGCAAAACAACTTCTGTTTCATGGTGTGTTTACGCTCAGGGTTTAATCAATCTGCTTTGGTGATTGTCATGAATTTTGATTTTCCAAAAATTAAATAAGGGCTATAAAATAATTATGCTTCATGGTGGCCTCCTCTTGCTGCTAGTTTGGGTCATCTGGCTTCACAAATATTGAAAAGGACACAAAGTCCATCACTGTGCCAATTACAAGAGCATGGGCTGTGTACCACTTTATTCTCATTTATTGTAAACTCACACCAGCTGTTGTAGAAGCAATTCAGGTGGATCTTCAAGTGCTTAAGAAGGACTTTATGAATGTCTTGTGTTATCTTTTGGGAATGAATTTCCTGCTAGATAAAAGGAGGCAGAAATGATCCCCACATTACACTGCAGCCTCCCCAGTAATTTGGATCCACGTGGGTCGCAGAAGTGTCTGAAACTCCTTCTGTGTAATCCAAAGTAATCCAAACCCCCCAAAGTAACCCAAATCCCCCAAGAGTGGCTCCTTCAGTGAGCCCCAGCACTAGAGCTCTCCAGGGAGGCTGAGAGGAGCAGAGCATCCCTGGCCTTTCTGTGGGACATTTCAAACCAGCACAGGGCACTTTGTGGGATTCCCACTGCTCTGGGTGATCTTTGTCCTTGCTGAGCCCAGTGGGCTGTGTCTCTTTAGCTCTTGGAAACAATAGCAGCCCTGGAAAGCTGAGGTTGGAAGATCATTTCACAGGCATTTGAGGGCTCACAGGGAGCTGTGGTGCCAGCCCAGCTTGTCCTCCCTATTTCAGCAGATATTCCTGCTGGCCCCACAGGACCAGTCCCAGGAAAACCTGCCTGGAACAGCGTCAAGGATTTATTGGATGTGGCAGCAGAAGGACACACACCATGAACTCAGAGATAACCTTTGGCAGGGAATCCTCTCTGTCACTTTCATCCTGTCTGATAAAAAATACAGTAACTGGTAGGCATTTGGGATGGGAGGAAGTTTCAGGTGATTTAACCTGAATGTAGCAGAGCCCCAGGAGCACTGAGGCAGAACCTGCAGCGATGGCAGTGGGAGATCTGTGCCAGGCATCACTGCAGGGAATGACCCAGTCGGATCCTGATCCCAGCACAGAAATTCCTCCAGGGCCACGAGGGGTTTTGGCAGGCTGACAGCAGGGTGAGACCAGGGGGTGTGTGTGCTCTGCATATCTGATGAGTTGTGGTAGATGCCTGTGGAAAAAAAAAAAAAATCGGTCTTTGAGTATTTATTTTTTAACACTTCTTACTTGCAACAAGAGGAGACTGGTTCAACATCAAGGTATTGCAGCTTCAGCTGGAGTTCCACTTATGTTCATACAAAAGATTAATGGGAATGTCCTAGAGAGAGAAGTGGTTTTACTCCTTTTTATACCATTTTGTTTTGTGATATATGAGTGTCTGTGCAGATATATACACGTAAGTATGTACATCTGTTTGTTTAAATAACAAGTATTTTGCTTTTCTGTCCCCTAACCCACATCAATTGCTGTGCTGCCTTTGTCAGGGTGCTGTAATGGCTGGTTCTTTTTTGCATTCCTTGTGCTGTCTTTGCTCATGCTGAACAGCAGCTGACACTTTAATTGGGATGGCTGAGCTCAGTGCATTTGCCTTTGCAATTGGACACTTTTCAGTGCAAAGAGAGGGTACCACAGGCTGACTCTTCTGCCTTTATCCTCAATCAAAACTCCATTAAATCAGACCTATAGTTCCTATTCTTATTCCTCCTTGCACTGAAATCCATGGGAAAGGCTGGATACTCCGTTTTTAAGGTTAATTAGGTCCTGAAAAGAATTAACTGGATTTGTTTTCTCTATATTTTTTTCTATTATTAAAAAAAAACTTTTTAATTAACTTCATCTTTGTTGGCATATTCAGATACACTTCTCCCTTAATAGGAAAAATTTACGTCCTTTTGAGTTTATTAAAAGCTGTTTGATACACAGATGTTAATTCTCATTTTAAAACAAGTGAGCATAGTGCTTGACATTTTGTTAAAATTTAGGCATCAGATGTTACTATATATTAATGTGAGTTGTAGAGTAAATCTTTATTTTTTTTTAACTGACTGCTAACACTGTTCACTGCTTAAGCACTAAATGTGAATTTGGTTTTCAGTTGGCTACACTGTATTTGGAAAATAAAGGAACAAAGAGTTTAAGGAATGACCATTCAAAGATCCTTTAGTGGGGGTGGAAGTTACAGAAACCATTTTTTTTAATTTTATTTTCAGGTTCCCCTTATGAATCTGCTGTGTACCCTACTGTTGATTCAGAAAAGTAAATTCTCTCCTTTTCAACTCCCTTTGGAAGGTTGCTTTTGGCTTCATGAAAACATGTTTCTCTATCAATATGATAACAATAGTTAAGTGACCTGCCTGTGGACCAGCAAAAAAACCCCTTTTTATGCCACCAAAGAGGGTTCCCAAACCTGCCCAGCACTGTCACAGAGAAACTCTCCTTGTAGGAGACCATTCAAGGTTTGAGGCAGCAGAAAACTGTTGGCTGGAGTCAGTCTCATAACTTTCTTCTTTTTGTTACTGAAAATAGAGCTATTTATCATGCTTACCCTTCAATGTCAATATACTTGAAGAATGGAATGTGTTGTAGGAGGGAGGAGGGAGATATCATCTTGTTCTTTTACTCAATTTTAGATGAATTGATTTTGCAGGGGAGTAAATTTGTATTTGTAGTCCTCCCTCCCCATTCCAGGTTTCCTTGTGTTGCGTTCACTTCCAGCCCTTTCTCCCACATTCCATCAGAAAATAACTGGGTTCTCAGTTATTCTCAGTAAAAACTCAGTTCTCTTAACCCTTAGAAATAATCCAGGCAGGAGGGAGCTTGATCACCCAAAAGAAGGGCCCTGTAATTTCAGCTTAATAACATGGCTCTTCTCTTTCTAATGACATTCCTTTCTCCTTGTTAGATTAAAGAAGTTTTCTGTGACTTTTTTGGTATTTCTGTACAACAAACTTCAGTCACGAAATGAAAATGCTCTCCATGGATTGCAGGGTTTTCTTCTTGATTCTTTTCTTCTGTTCTTATGATCCCTTTCTTCTCATCTTAGCTCTGGCTCTTGGTTTTGTATCTGTTGTACTGAATGTAAAATGCTTGGAAAGAGTAAGAATGTACAAGGTAGACTTCTGATCAACCATGTCACACCAAAAAATCTTAATAAAAAATGGAAGAGTGGAAGAGGCAGAGGGGAGGAAGTGCTGTGGGAGTGCTGAAGAAAATTGGGGTAAAATCCAGTTTTAGAGTGTGGTTTGGAGATCTCACTCCTCTGTCATGACTGATCCCTTGGAGGTGCTCAGTGAATGAACCCATACAGTCAGTCAAGCTTAGCTTCAGAAATTATTAGGACCATTACCAGATCTTGGAGTTTTGCTTGCCCATCCCACTCTTATGAAATACATTGAGGCATTTCACACCTGCTGTCACCCAAGAGTTCTTCAACACAGCCTCATTTGACTCCAGGCATCCAGGAACATCTGGAGAGTCACTGATTTCAGCCAGTTTGCAGAACAGCCTCAAATCTTGGCATTCCTGCTCTCGTGGCTTTGGGGTGCTGCAGTGTCAGAGCAAGCAGGAATCAGTGGACACAAACAGACACAAACAGATTAACTGGAGGTGCAGAGCAGTGAGGTAGGATTGTTCACAATTAACTGGTGAATTTTAATGGGGCTGAGTCATGGATTCTCCCCCTGTGGCTTTGGAATTGCCAACAAAACAAAGCTCTGGGTTTATTTGACATTCAATACAGAACTACATTTGGTATCTGTGCTCAGGAGCCTTGACAATGGCTCGGGAGCCCCTTGCTCTGAGCAGGGAAATCACAGAATGGGGTGGTCATTGCTCCAAGTGTAACTATCCAGTGAAACGGTTTCCTTGATGGCATGGGTAGCCACGAAAGCACAAAGCCAATCTCCTTTGAAAGATAATTTGTTTTTGCAGATGTTGGAAAACGAGTTGGTTGGTTGTTGTTTGGATTCCAGATGAGGGAGTGTCTGATAATGAGTTGCTTTTATGCAAAGAAAGTCAAGATGCTTTATGTGTCTGCTTAGACTCAGAAGAAAGCTGAATTAACAGACCTTAGCAAGTTCTGGACCTAAAGCCATCCTTGTCTGGCACCTCCTGAAAGTAGGATTTTACCTTTGCTAACTGGCAAAGTGCCACCTGAGCAGACCAGCTGAGGTAGGCAGACAAATACTGTGGCTGGGTTCATCTAAAGTGTTTGTTGAGGTCAAATCTCCTGGAAGGCAGTGGAACAGAGGTGCTGTGTCCTGGGTTTCTGAGGCTGTCACCTGCTAATTGGATAGACTGTCTCTGCCTTAGTGCTGATCAGAGTTAATGCCCAAGATCAAAAGATAGCTCAATGAAGATAAATTTGCAGCATGAGAGAATTTGTCGTGCATTTAAGTTACTGAAATACAGAATTAGCAGAGCTCTGGTATTAGGTAGGTGTGTGTAAGGGGGTTGTGAGACAAGATCCTGAGTTGGACATAGGGTTTAAAGGAAATTAAGTGTCCTAATTTGTGTTTGAAGTTATAAGCTCTTCCCAGTATATTAACATTCCTCCCTCAAATTCTCTAGAAATGGTCCCACATCCCTAGAACACCATAAGACTTTCTGATTGCTGTGGAATCTTTCCTCTGAGAATAGATAGATTTGATGGACAAGTGAGATACCTTTTACTAACCAACAGAATAATTAACAAGAAAACTATTAACTAATTAGAGGTTGCCCTTGAGGTTTGTAGAAACTGTATAGAGGACAGCATGTGGCCATGATAAAGAGCCTTCTGAAGTTTTATGGTGTCGCTCTGGGTGTCATGACCATCCCAACAGCACTCAGTGGTTATTCTGTCCTGCACTCGGGCAGGAGTGTGAGCCCCAATGGGTGTGTGGTGTCTCCAGGTGTACCAAGAGCACAGAATTCAGCAGACCCGTGGCCTGAGCCCTGAGTGCAGCCCTCATTAGCAGCAGGCTCAGCCCTTGGCTCTGCCTGGTGCATGTTAATGACTTGTTTTTCATCCCTGCAGCCCATGGGAACTGTCCCCACGTGCCTCAGCCGCTCCTCCACCCTGGGCACCTCAGGGGCTTTGCTGGGTCACAGGTGATCCCATGTCCAAAGGGGGAAAAAAGGCAGCTATCACTTGTTCAGATGTGCACAGGATTTATGATAAGTGAGATTTTGCTGGTGTTTTTTTTCCTCTTAGTGTGCAGGCACTTTTTCATAAGTTCTCTGCAGCCCGGGGTTGAGACAGGCTGCCCTTTATGCTTTAGGCAATATGATGCTATGGAGCTGGCAGCCTTCCTTTTTCACAGCCCCACACTAAATGCAGGGCAGGCAGGCAGGGGAAAATAAATCTGAAAAGGGAAAAGGTTGTGTTGTTCTAATTTCCCTTCCCCTCTTTCCTGCCTGCTCTTTTCCTCAGGTCTTTTGCTCTGCTATAAATGCAGGTAAAAGCCTCCAGTCCTGAAGAGCAAAATGAGGAGAGCCACGGGCTCAGGCAGTGTGTATCCACTCTAATTTCTCTTTTCTTTCTTCTAGTAATCCAGACAAGCCTTGCATGTTTTCTGTTCCTTTCTTTGGGTCAAGAACACACTGGTTAATAGCCAATTATTTCATACCCTAAGGAAATGTTGGGAAAGAAGTTCCTGGGAAGAGTCAACTTGTTTTGGGAAATGAGACTAATATTCAGTAAGTGAGATATTTCCTCTTGCTCTCCCCTGCAGTTCTGTCCCATCTCAGCACAAGGCTGAATTTATTGCTGTAATAGCTGTGATTCAGACAAAGCACAGTAATTTCCCAGAGTTGTTTTTTTTTATTATTTTGTCTTGTTTTTCACAAAAAGTGAAGTTTTAGCCAGGACACTATAGCAAAATTTTCAGTTAGTTAATTAAATTCTGCTTATTGAAAATTTCCCTTTTAAAATCTGTCCCAAGATACTGGTTTCTTTTTCCTCTGAGCACTTTTAAAGGGTGAATTCACTTTAAATTCACAGCTTTCCAAATTCTGAAGCCTGCTGAAATTTTCCTAGACTGCCTAAACCAGAATGTGCAGTTCCAGCTGAGATATCTAAAGGTACATTTTTGCATGTTTGATTGTTGTTTGTATTCTTGTTTAGACACAACTCATGTAGACTCAACCTATGACTAGCAGAAGGAAACAAAATTATTTACATAAGGAAAGCAAGCATTATTTAAAACTATTTTTTTTTTAGTAATGAGCAGCAGAGAGCATGAATAAATTCAATTTGTGTATCGAGGGCTGGTTTACATGCACAAAAACCCAACAGTGAAAGAAAAAAACAGGCTGAAAGATAATCTGAGGCGAACAGTCTGGAACAGCAACCCAGAGCAGATGATCCACAGTATAAATTACTCCAATTTATTTTTTTTAATTTACTTGTGCTACTTTATTATTGTTTATTCGTTTGATAGATGGCATTTAATTTCCGTTTGAGAGCTTCGGGATGAGTGTTTGATGCTAATGGTTGGAATTTACTCCTGGGCAGGAAGCCAGCAGTGCCACAGCCATGTCCCAGTGATGCCCTCCAAGCTGTGTTTAAGTGGCCTTCTGTTGCCCTTGGGGTATGTTTTACACAGGAAGCTTAAAGCCTAATGTAGGCCTGCAGCTCTACTTGCTGGAGCAAGAAAAAGATGGTTTTCCCTCCTCTGTCTCCTCTTCTCTCCAGCAAGAAAATCAAATTATTGGATTAGCGGCCCTTCGATTGTGCTCGGCACAAAATAGTTCAAAATCCCATTGTGCTGGAGAGCTTTGAGATGAAATGTAAATGGATAAAGAAAACAAATGTATTAAATTGGTCTGGTATGTCAATAGTGTGCTATTACCTGATTGAGTGAAATGGGTATGACTGTTCTTCTAAACTGCCTGATGTATGTGAGACATCTGCTGCTGGACTGGCCACACCAAAAAACACCAACAAACCAATAAACTAAAAAAAACCCACCTACAGGAGCCTACTAAAGGCATGAATGAATGCAAATTTTCCTTCCTTGCTTATTTTTATTTCTGGAAAAGAAAATCAAAGAGATCGATCATGTGCAGGGTTAAAATTGCAGTTACCCAGGGATCTCTGCAGCACATGAAATATTGGGGCTAATAGATTGGAACTTGACTGCTTTGTTCTACACATACCTCCATATGCATTGGCTTGAACTTTGAATTTCCTGCTTTCTGCCAGGTTTTGTTACTTGCACATGTGTTTTGTGTATTTATTTAGGGCTAATTCCGACTTGTTACAGTGTATTTTTAAGACATTATGTCAGCTAAGACTGGGAGAAGCATCTAATGGATTTTAAACTGCATTATTGTTGTAATTCTTGTGCATATTCACACCATCCAAATGTCACCCAATTGTGCAGAATAAATAGGTCCACAGGAAAGTTTAGGTGAGATAAATTTGTGTACTTTACAAAGTGGAGAAAACTACTTTATCAACCAAAGATTCCATTCTGCCATTTTATATCAGGCTGGTTTCTCTCCAAGTTTCTTGTTAAAGTTGTTATCTTACTGTCCTTTTGTATTTATGTGTCCATAGAGCAATAAATAGCTATTGAAACACAGTTGTCACTGTCACTGTGTTTGAATTTCTTTCACTCCACTTTTGATGAATTCAGGGTAGCTCTTGTGTGCAAGTGAAATTTTTGCTGGCTAAATATGTGAGCATGTATTCTAATGACTTGGGTTTCAAACGGAGCCTCCAAAACTGACTAATAAAATGCACATTAAACTAGGGGCTGAGATATATTTTTGTAGCTTGTTGAGATTCTAGCACATATTTGTATTCATGAGATAATAAATGTGAAATGGATTTGATGCTTACCCACCTGAACATTTCTGAGTTAAAAAAATAAAAGAGATTGATAGACAACGCTTTCTCTCTTTTACAACTAATAAGCTTCTAGTTCATTAAGTTATTACATGCCATTCCTCATCTGACAAATGGAATCCATAATTCAGTTTTTCCCAGAGTTGCACATTCTTTAAGTCTACAGACTAAATCACCAGAGCACATTTTGTCAATAAAGCTTCTGTTTGGTGGGGGAAGGAGGGGGCAGTTAAGTAAAGTAATACGAAATGCAGCCCATTCTTTGTGTCAGAGGTCATTTATTTGCTTCAATATTGCTTTTATTCTATTTATACATTCACTAAGTGATGATTATTATGGAAAGCCCGTGGTTACTCACTGCATTATATTTAAAACGTTTTACATTTTGTTGCAGGCTCTTACACTTGGAAATCTTCGGCGCTATCTTGAGGAGTAAACTGTCTTTTTTGCAATGAATCCTTGACAATGTATTAGTTCAGCTCTGCATTTACTGAGGGATAAAGGCTTTCTTCTGTGAAGCAGTGGGAAAGCCACAGAGGCAAACAAAAACCCAGCCATGTTCTGCAGCCCTGAACCAAAAGACTTGTCACTTCCTGAGCCAGAACTGCCCAGCACAGATGCAGGCAGCCAGTGACACCTTCAGCATGGAAAGTTATATGGGACTAATTTGTGCCCTAGACCAAGTTTCCAGCACTGCTCTTCTCACCAGGGCTTGAAGAGGGATTGCTGTGCTCTGTGTTGAGTATAATATACGGTATCTATTTGTAGAAAATACAGCTTGGTGGTGGAATGCTTGCTCAGGGAGTGGGATCGAGTGGTCCGGGCTCTTCGCAGCTTGCAGTGATTTAAACATATTTTTGCTGTCCAGAGAAGCAGGCAATCATGATGGGGGGAGAAAAAAGCAGTGTGTCCTGCCCTCCCAGCCCTGTGGGGAGAAAAAAGAAGTGTGCCCTGCTCTCCCAGCCCTGGGGGGAGAAAAAAGAAGTGTCCTGCCCTCCCAGCCCTGGGGGGAGAAAAATGCAGTGTGCCCTGCCCTCCCAGCCCTGGGGGGAGAAAAAAGCAGTGTGCCCTGCCCTCCCAGTCCTGGGGGGAGAAAAAAGCAGTGTGCCCTGCCCTCCCAGCCCTGGCATTTGGGGGGATGCTCTGCTGAGGGCCCCCCAGGGTTGTGGCTGATGGACCAGCACTCCCTAAGGAGAGGGTGAGGCTGAGGGCTGGGAGGGGGAGCAGGGCTGCCCTGCAGTTCTGTTTTGGGTTGGGGTAAGCACTGCATTACCTCCCCTGGGGGAGGTGTTGCTCTGCCCCTGGGGAGGCTCAGAACCTTCTTCCCTCCTCTCCCCCTGCTCTGATTAAAGCCTGCCTTTCTTGCAGTGGAAATTAGCAGCTGTGAACAATCATCATTTTCTCCAAGAGGGAGAAGAAGCTGTTCCCTGCCTCAAAGTGTCCCAGGAGTGATGGTTCAATTCCTGCAGGCATCCAGAAATTCGTGTCACCTCTGCAGGTGAATGAAAGCCAGGGTGAGTCTGGGTGAGGAGAGGAATGAGGGAGAGCAGCACTGAGCATATTCAAGCTTGCACACTACTGGGAGGAGGTGTTAAGTAGCATTTTAACCAGTCCAGATCTGTCCAAAATGCTCTGACACTGTATTATCATACTTTAATAGGGCTTTGGGGCTAGTGTATCTCATTATATTTTTAGTTAACAAACACAAACACAGGTGATTGTTGCAACTGAAGAATAATGGAAAGCACTATTTTAAAATGAAATGTTGTAACACTGTGCTAAAACAACAGTCTAATGGAGTTCCTGCTCATGACAATTACTGACTGTGAATTATAAATGAGAGAACAATGGGAAACATTGTTTCAATGGAAAATGTAATAAATGAAGAGAAGCCATAAGTCTCTAATCGATCCTTTCCCCAGAGATCACTCAGAGCTGCTCTCATGCTGGAAAATCCATCTTTGAGAAAGAAGTTCCTGTGTGTTCAGTCCCTGACAGCTGCAGCAGGGCTGGCACCTCCAGACCCACACTGGGGCTTGCTCTTGGGCTTGGATCCCTGCTCAGGATTATCCTGTCTTCCCAAAATGGGAATTCTGCTGCTGAGGCTGTGTCAGCACCCTTAGGTGACCTCTGAAAGGAAGGCTCTCTACACCACCAAGGAAATGAGTCAACAATGCTTTTGCCTTATCAAAGCACTTATGAAATCTGATTTTTCTAGATAGCCAGGTAATGAAATATTCAGTATTCTGATGGGGTTTCTTAACTTAATGTCACTTTTGTCTGTGACTGTAGCCTGTGTAATTTGATTTGAGCCATTTATTAATTTGTACCTAATATATAAAAAATAGCAATGAGCCAAAATCACTGGAAATATTCCCAAGAACCAGAAAAGCAGACTGGTACCTGTGGGTCTTCTGTAACTGCTGACACCTCCTGAGAGAGAAGCCCTTACACTGAATTTATCTGGGACTTTTGAGCTCTTGCTTTATGTTTAAATAAATAAATAAGTAAATAAATCTATTCTCTTCAAGCCTGTTGCTTTTTTACCAGGGTCAATTTTAATGAGAAAGTTTAACTCATCAGTGTTGAATTTCCTACTAATTAGGTGAAAGTGATTTTTCCTCTGTATGCAGTTTCCTGAACTAGTGGGTAGCATCCACAAATAGTGCTGCCCTGCTTTAGCCTTTTCAAAAAACAAGAAAAGAAAGTCTAAGAAGTTACTGACTACTACAGCATTTACATTCTGTGGGAACAAGGAAAATGACATTTAAGAGCTGCATGTTGTTTCTGTAATTCCAGGATTGAAATAGATATTCTCAGCCTTTCTGCTATGGTCTATACTCTTCCAGTAACAAGACAATTTGTGATTCAAAATAATATATTTGACAGCATAAATGAGTGATCTGCTCACATCCACTAATTTAAACATGTGGTTTTGCTCATTGTTATGAAAACAAACCAAACCAAATTGTCGTTCCTGGCCAAACCAACACTCATTCCTGTCCCACTGGCTATTTTTTTATGCTGGTTGTTTTTTATTTTACAGGCCTATCAAGTGCTGCTGTGGAAGTCACTTTTTTTCCCTACTGAGTGAATAAATTACAAGTCCTGGAGCAGCGCTCAGTGTGCTGTAATTCCTGGCCATAACATCTATGAGATATGTTTAAACTGAATGATGCACTGCTCAGAGGAGTGATGGCTTCTTTTATAGCCCTCCCGTTCCTGCAGACACTAAACCATTGAAATAGACCATGAAGACAAGGGCAAGTTCACCAAATTCTCATCTTTCCTGGAGTCCTGCATGTATTTTTGTCTGTGCTGTGGGACACCTCAAACCTCACACATTCAGGATTAACTGTCTTGGCATTAAGAGTGGTTTTTTTTGTTTTGTTTTGTTTTGTTTTTTTCTGTACTTTGAATATAGAATATGGGGAGTTTTTGAATATCGAATATGAGTTTTTTCTATATTTTGAATATATTTAGTCTATATTTTGAATATTAAAACTCTGACAATTTCTAGAAAAGTTTGTACCTCTCTTTGAAGCAGATACAAGCTTCAAACTCATATGTAACTTAAATGTATAAAACCCACTTTGAAAGATGTTATTGTTCCTTCTAGTAATTTTTTCTCCATCTGCACAGAAAAAAGGTTTTTCTACCTCCTGGCAGACTCTTCTATTCCTACCTCTTACATACTCACTCACCTTGTAAATGCAGAGCATTATCCTACAGAAGCTTTTTCACAGACTCCATGACTTCTACAATTACAGTTATTGTAATTTTTTCATCTCTCCTGTCCTTCTTGACAGATCCTGCAATATTATTTTATCCATTATGCGACCTTCTTTACTTGACATTCCTTTGTCATTGCTCTGAATTCAGGCACAAAGGACTGAAGAAAGCTGAGAGGGAGAGGCCAGGATTGTTACCTAAAGCAGGTGTGCCTAAATAAATGCTTAAAATAAATGCTAAATATTTATTTACAAATGCTTAAAAAATTATTTATAAATGCTCAAAATGCATTTAAGGTTATTGCATTGCAGATCTATCTAAATGCTAAAGGATAACACACATGCTCACACCCTCTTCATGGGTTTAACTTTCATTCATAGTAGCAAGGTGACATAAAACCCTTTTTTATACTCAGGGTGGAGGTCAAAAAACCCACTCTCAATACCCCCAACCCCCATCCCAGACTTTACTGGGTTTCTACCAGTGAGTAGTTTCCTTTATAGTTTCACTTTTTTCATGTATTTATATATAATGTCTGTCTAAATACTGATTTTATTTTCCTGTTTAATTTATTCTCCAGATTCTCTGGCCTTCAGTCAATGTGCTGGGTGATTAAATTATTATCCCAGTAATGAGGTTTGACACAATCTATGCCAGTTACCTGTGTGACCTGCTAAGTAGGTTAATTGGCAACCCTGAATAATTATCACCCACCTCGTCTTGCTGAGTGAGAGTCTGATGAGAAATGAAACATAAAAATGCTGAAAAAGACGCACAGTTTTTAATTTCAGCTTCTGAATTGTTTCAAAGAAACCTTTTGGTTTCTTATAGTGACTTATAAGTTACTATAAACTTACAAAGAAACTTACAAAGAAACTTAGTTTCTTCTAGTAACTTATTAATAAAATGCAGCAATTGAAAAAATATCTTCTGATATACTGGTTTTATTAATATATAGATGTTTGCTCTTGTGCACAGCTTCCTAGAGGAAAAAGAACTCTGCGACATGTTAGATGAACAGGACCCTCTATTCTGAAAATTGCTTATAGAAGTGAATTGTTGCACCCTCAGAGACACAGCTCAAAAGTGAGGAAAATTCAAGGAGTCAAAGTGATATTTGTGGGTGACATTGCAAGTATGGTTTTAATGCTTTTCTCTGAAACCTTGAGAACTAGAAATTAACTCTGTTGTTTAATGAAAGCTGTGATCCTTCTATTCCCATTTTCTGGGAAGGAGAGTTAGCAAAAATAAATATGGTACCTGGTGATGCTGACTTACATTGTGTATCTAAGCTTTTTATTTTGTTCATTTCTGAAAAGCCAGGATGGTTATTTCTTTCTGCCCTAGAAAATGTAAGATTGGAGCTCAGAGAGGAAGAAGAATGGACTCCTATGGATGAGAAGATGGGTCAAAAATATGTGAGATTTAAACTTTTTGTCTTTTCACAAGACAATCAACTCAAATTAATGGTTCAGAAACACAGATTTAGTCAGACTGCTTCCAAAATCACACCTCTGCCCTGTCCAGAAATCTCACCAAAACTTGGGGTAGAAAGAACAAATCAAGGAATTAATTTCTTGTCATCAGCAGTTAATGACTGGAACACAAAGTGTTTTCAGAGGCAGCTGGTCCTGAGCTGGTCCTTTTCCCTGGGACCTGCAGCCTGCAAGCACTGGCACCACTGATGGAACCACAAACCAGCACTAAAGGCACAGTAATTCTGGCCCAGTTACACCAGGTTATCCTGTGCCGTGTCTCACAAAATTCCAGAATTGTTTTCCAACAAATAAAAGCTTGCAACATCCCCATGTCCCATCCCCTCTGGCTGCCACTGACATTCCTCTTCTCCATCCCCTGTGTTTGCAAAAATAAGTTTCCATTTCTGAGCTCGTTCCATTATAGAAAGCAGAGTGGAGAGTTTTCTGTGTCCAGAATGGATTCTCTTCAGGTAGAGAACCAACCCAAAACCATTCCACATTTCAGCTTGTTGTCTGACAGGCTTTTGAGTGGGGTGATACAATTCAAGAGAAGACACTGATGAAATCACTCAAACCTGGGTCAGCAGAGCTCACCTTTCAGGAGTGAGTCATGTTAGAACCAAGCACAGGCTCAAGTGTTTTTCTGGATCGTGGCCATGCTGAACTGTAATGACCAAAATGGATTTACTCCCCAGACAGATTTACCCTTTGCTTTCCCCTGCCCACACATACATTTGCACCTCAATCAATCACTTATGCCTCCTTCTATTTCCTGCATCCTGCTTTTATTAAAAACTTTGTGACTTGTTTAATCTCTTCTAAGCATGCCTTTATTTCCTCTATTGGTTTCCTTGATAATTCATCACCAGAGCTTTTTTTGCCCCTACCTAAAGCTTTTCAATTTTACTGTACAAATTTAATAAAAACAAAATTGTTAAGGCTTGTTAAAGGAGCTGTACAGTCTCTTTGTGCTCCTGCATCTGAACCTCTGCCTCCCCACATAAAGACAAAGGTGTTGAAGATGCACATCAGGTAAACTACTGCCTACAAAAGGCAAAAATAACATCTTGCATCTCTCTTTCTGTGGATCCTTTTTTCCTGACATGTGGTCTTTATCCCTAAAATTACAGGCATTTAGATGTCAGGTAGCAGGAGAGAAAAAAATAAAATAGAAGAGGTATTATTGCAAAATATCAAAGAACTGATGCATTGGTGGTAGTTATAAGGTGTTTTATTTCTCAAGAATTGCCCAGCTTTATAAGTTTTTTATCATACCTGATAGAAAATTAAGGGCTGCTGATATTTTGCAATTCATTACCCATTGCTTGTTGGTTACATAATTGTTTTTGAATGAAGGAGCTCTGTGAGGTCCTGTGAGAAGCTAAGCTGACATGACTTCTGTCTTTCCTTTTTATTACGACAGTCAATAGCTCAGTTGTAAGGAACAGAATTGCTCTTTGTGACTGTAGTAGACATTCTTCTGGGAGAGCTAGCTAAAATTTGAGAGCAGAAAAGCATTTCTGGGAAAAAAAATAAATAAAAAAAAACCCCTCAGCATGCCAGACAAATCAATAAGTGGATGGAGCCGAGTCTGAGAGTTTTGGGTTGGGCTAGAACCTAAATCAAGACAGTATTGACTCTGCAAAGCCTGTATTTTTAGGGGTGCCTATATCAAAATCAATATTGCCTTCCTGCTTTATTTGATAACTTCTATGCCTTTGTGCAAGCAAATCCATTTTACAGTTGTATTTTCTTGAGCCAAAGTCTTCTCTTTGGTATGTGTGACCTGTGTACTGTGGCTCTGGGTAAATTAACAAAAGGTGGATTGTCTGTGATATCTGCCACCAGTGTTCTCCAGTGATGACATTTGCAAAGGAAATGCAATCTCTGTAAATTCTTTGCTGCATAATTTATGCACAACTCCTGCATGTGAGTTCTCTACAAGCTGTTCACCGTTACCTCAGGAATACCAATTCTATTTTCTGGAAAAAGGATATAAGCACACATTGATCCTCAGAATGTGAGAGCATAAACAGTGGGCTTTAATGACCTCATGCTTTGCATTTATGCAGTTTCTCATCCAAGATCTTCTAATTGTATCCAATATCACATTATTTAAATGCACTCCAGCTTTGTGAGAGGGAGATTTTGTAGTCCTGTTTTGCAGATAAAGCTGTAAGGACAATTGAAATTTTACCTGTCTGTGCTTTGAGTTAGGCAAGAATCTTGAGCTTGGCTAAAATGTTTGGACTGGTCCTGACTGTTTGGTAAACTCAGCCAGGCTTAATATTTTAAGATAAGTTATATTATTCTTGAACAAATTATAATCTTGAATGATTGTTCTGAACTATTGTTCAGAACTGGTTTGTGTTGGCAATCTCAAAGTGAACCCAGTGAAAGCCTGTCTCTTTGTACACCTGCCCTAAATAAATCTGAAAATGAAACTTGTGTGTCTTTGAACATTTAGAGCGGAGCTGATGGAGTATTAGGTTGCTATAAAACCACTGAAAATTCTGAATCTTGTCTCCAAAGTTAAACCATCAATCACACCATGCTCTGGCTCCCTGCATTCTTCAGGGTTTGGAATTAAAAAGCATTGCTAAAATTTTACTTAACTGGTTTTTTTGGGGGGCAAAACCTCTGCATTCCCAGTGAGCTCCTTATGGTAGAAAAATACATCTATCACAGGAAACATTTCCTCTGCTTCTTGCTTGTGCTACCAGCCTTGCCTTATCTGCCTCATAAGTACTCTGTGTGTGGTATTTATGAAATATTATCCAGGTATGGAATTTCATCTCTTAACAAGAGAGGGAAAAAACACACAATGCACTTACTCAGCAATTCCATCTGAATTGTGCTTCCGTGATCCGATTTTCTGCCTCTTGGTACCACCAAATTATTGCTTCAGCAAAACTGTCTGCAGTGCCAACACACTGAGGATGAAGTCATAATAGCAGTTCATTTTACACATGCATATGCACAATCCTCCAAATGGCGTGCCTAAGAATAGAGGTTTGAAAGGCTCCTTGATAACATGAGAGAGAAAAGGGGTTTTTGTACAATCAATATTCACATTCTGCTTGCTGCTTGGTATTGATTGCATCTGCTTCTGCAGGATATAATGTATATTTAACTGTATAAAATAAGTATATTAAGTACTGGACTTGTGCTTCCAATAAAATGAAAATTCAGAATTAATAACTGTATTTTTCTTTTCTTTCTTTTGATACATTTAATATCTCAGAGTATGAATCAAAATTCTTCTTGAGTTAGAAGAAATAAATTCAGTCTTCTGGGTAAAACAATCCCTACAGGACTGGTGAAATTCAAGTTGTAAAATTGTATGCACTGTAAAATATGGTTCACTGCAGAATGATAAAATGCTTAAGAAAAGATAGGTAGAATATAAGAATACACAAGGGACTGGACATTGCCTAAAAATTTTGTAATTTAGGTAAATTTTAGAGGCAGGAAAAAATAAGTGGTTTATAGCTCTATAATAATGATGTTTGCTAATGAAACATTCATTGCAGGTAGAGATGAGGAGTGTAACCAGCACACCTTTTCCTGATGGATTCCTTGATAAACCTTTCTTTATAAACTTTTCCTGATGGATTCCTTTATAATAAACCTTTCTGGGGATATGTCAAACCGCGGTGTGTTCCACAGGGTACTGAAAGTGCAGAAACTCTTCACAAAGGAAAACCTGCATGGGCAGGCACTCCAGTTTCCTCCAGCTTCCCCAAGACAAAATTTACCCAAGGAAAGTTTCAATAAGAAGACAGATTTTATGTCAATCCCACCTAACAAAGGGATGGGTGAAAAAAACCCATTTCAGCTTCCTCTGCCCCACACAGGATTCCAGCTATTGCCACCTCTGCATTTTGTGGGGCCACCTCCATGAGGAAGATCAATGGATTGATCCCTGTTAAGAGTAAGCAGGCAAAAAGATCAATTAGCACGCTGAAAGTAATTTCATAAAATAAATCAATTTGCACCACCAAAGGTGCAATTAAAAACTGGTGGGCAATCTCACCCTTTGGGCTTGAAACAAATAGACTTGTTCTGATGGGAGACAGCATGATTTCAATAAATAACAACTGCCAGTTTTTCTTTTGTTTGCAGGTTAGGAATGTCTTTGGCTAGTGAATACAAAAGAATCCCAACAGCAAGCAAGATACCTTTACTGTGCTTTGCATATAATAAACAGTCTGGACTGAACAGGGCACTGTCCAGCTTTATTTAACAACTGCTAAGAGTAGAAAATAGCTGTAAGTATAATGAACACCTTTTAACTGCAATCAATTTTGTCTTGTGAGGTCTTCATGACAGATAAAGAGCAAATTACTGTACACATTAACCACTTGAGAAGCAAATAGTCCCATTAAAATATTTTGCCAGTGTTCATAAACCATTGCTTCCCAGAACTCTGTCCCTGTCAAATAAATAACTTTTTGTTCCCTATTAAATACAGAGAGCACAGGTTACTATGGTGATCAACAGAACACAGAATAAACTCTGCTTCGTCATAACTGCCACGTTCTAGAGGAAAAAAAATATCTGCACATCAGCTCGCAGTTTCAGGCTGAATCTCTGAAAAATATTTTGAGAAAACAAAATGATTTTATGAGGTTCAAGTAACACTGGCTGACGTATCACAAAAATGGAAGTGCTGCAGCCAAGTGCCCCTTCAAATAAGAATGCTTCTAGTCTGAAAAAATTCAAAACTCAGGATCACAAGCCTTAGATTTTTTGTCTTTTTATTCTGATCAATGGAACATATAGAGCTGTGCTGGAATGCTGTGGGCCACATTGTTGTGCATGTACATCCCCATCTGGGTCAGGGACACCCTGGCCTTTGCCTGTTGTGTTCTTTGTGTGCCAGTTGTTCACAGCCCCATTTACTCAGTGTTTGATGTTCAAGGGCTGAGTCATTGACATTGGGCTCCCACTGAGCAGGGATTGCTCTGATGCCAGTTCTGGGGGCTTCACTCTTTTCACAAGTATGACTCCCATGTTTTAATTGCACTTGTATTAGTTGTTGACTTCACTAGCAAGGCTTAAGAAACGCAGTGAAGTAGCATTTACATTTGCTTTCTCAGTAATCTCTCTTTAATATTTGTTATTGAGAATACTTTTTTCAAATACCTGCAATGAATTCCACAGCACAGAGTGAAATGTTATAGTTATTTCTAGTCATCCCCAGGTTCAGTCTAATGAAACACAGCTTTGATTGGTGGAGTTTTATTGCAATGCAAGTCAGACCTTTTTGTTGGTCCTCCCAGTGGCATTGAAGTGCTTTAGGAGCAAGGAAGGCAGTCTAGAGCTAACACAACTGGGTGAACCTAGAAAACAGTCACTTGTTGTATGGCTTTAGTTTATATGCCATTTGTTTTTACATATTTCAGCCTCTTCTAGCCTCAGTATCACATCAGATCTGCCAAATACCCAAATGAATTAAACAGAAAGATCACCCAGGACCTTGCAGGCTGAACTTCAGAACAAAACACTGCCCAGCCCCCAAATTCTCCATTCACATTCATTAATACCTGAAGAGTAGTCTTGAGATGGGTCTCTGGTTTATCCTACTCCATCCATTCAGTCTGCTAAATAAGAGCATCCCTTCCTGCTAACCCTGATATGTTTCTGAGAGGGATTATAATAATATAAAATAACCTACTTCTTAATTGTAGGGCTGCACAAGGGACAAAGTGAAAGTGATTAAAAAAAAATTGTGGTCCATTGTAAGATGCTTCTTCTAAGTACACTCTGGAGGTTTGGAGCCCTACACAGTTATTATCTAGCTAGATTCTTTGCATCAGTTTTATTTCTAGTCCCAAGCATTTGCTTCCCAGACATTCATGACAGTGAATTTAAGTCACGCAAAACTTGTGCAGCATGAAAGTCATCTGCAGCCTTTACAGCTCAAAGGGACGTGCCTGTGAGTTCACAAATATACAGAGCCTTTCCCTCAAAAGGTTTGAAAGCAGGAGATTCAAAGGCTGGTAAAACTCAGAGCCACAGCTTTCATCATTTGGTGATGGCAGAGAGGATGTTTCCTTCCCTGCTGAATCATGCTCAGCTCAGATGGGGGAGCTCCCCTTTGATACCTGGGAGAGAATTGCAGACTCTGGTGTCTCCCATATATCTGAGGAGAGAAGGAGAGAGAGATACAGAGGAAAAAAGTTAATATCTTCCCCATTTCATAATATTAGCAGCCTTTTCTGGATTTCTTAAGGACTTTGGTACAAATTAAGAATAAAGTTTTGTTGTTTTTTTGGTTTTTGTTTTTTTTCTTAGAGACACAATGTAATGCAAACCAAAACCAGTTCAGCAAAACCATCTGATTTATGCCTTAGATTCAGGCATAAATATAATTATAATTGTAGAATTTGCAGAATCCTAGTAACAAGCAACCCTGTTATTCTGCATGTGTTACAAAGTAGCTCTTACTTTTAATCTTTATCTAATTGTGTCACTCTGGTGTCATTCTCCCAACCCAACACTTCTGCCCAGCATGGCTGCCTTTTGTCTTTAAAATGTCATATTCAATATCATCAGCATTTGTAATCTTCTGGACAGAACATTTCAAGTTGAAATAGTTGGTGTCAATATATATAGGCACCGAAATGGAGCTTATTCAATAAAAATCTATATGGACAATTAGTGCAGTACCAGCCCTTCTCTAACCCAATGTCATTCTGCATTCTGTATTCTGGCTGGTGTGACTGCATCACAACTCAGCCATAGCTTCTAAATGTACCAGGCATTTCAAATTCCCCTTTACTGAAAAAAAATAAAACCAAAAAAATCCACAAAACTTAGTTGCCCACTAACATCTTTTAATAAAGGGCTCTATATCTTATGTGTGTGACTAATATCTCTGTATGCCTAATAAATTCTGTGACAACAGTATAATCACTGCTGCTAACTGTGGGTTTTGAGCTGCAGAAACATCTGGATAATGGAGACCTGAAAGATTGCAGAGACTAAATCTCCTCTCTTGTCTTACAAGCTCATCTTTTTATGGCATGAGCATGCCCTGAGATTTTGTAGATACAAATGCCTGTGTAATGCTCTGGCTGTGCCTCCTTAAGCAATATTCTCCATAAATATTTATGCATTCCTATTTTTACCTGGCACGATCATGGAAAGCAAGTTCAGTAAGTAAATGAACATGCCCACAAATGACTCAGTTTTCACCTCAGAAAGCCATCCAGTAATTTTTCCCATGTTACTCCAACATTAGTAAAACTTCAAGTAATCAACGACTATTATCTTTACCAACCTGTAGACAGAATACAGGCTTAAAACCCTGGATTAAACTTTACATCCAGTTCTTAGTTTTGCTGCTGTTTTGTTCTTATTGAATTGGAGTAGGAGATTTGTCCTTCCAACTCTGCCAGTCTGAACAGAAATGAAATTTCCCAGCTGGACAGGCAGCAGAGGCTGCAGGTGAGAATGACAGGAAAGCAATCAGGCGCAATGGTGAAGTCAGATGAGAGGGCCATTAACAAAAATCTGGATCAGTTTCACCACACTATCTACAGGGGCTGCTGTTATTAATTTTTGCTCTGAATTATGCTCTCCAGTATAAATTATAGGGGCTGAAAATCATAAAGAATACTACTAAAGAACATTTGATGAGGCAAGTCGGTCCCCTATTGAGAGATTTCAATAAAAGTGATTTCTTAGCAGGGATAAGCTTCAAATCAAGGGCTGTGCACACGCTTTAAGGTGGAGAAGCCAATGTTTTTTTGGAAAGAACAAAAATCTGCCAGCTGCTGAGACTTGAGCTCAGTGTGGGTTTGCTATCAATGAAGATAGACACACCAAAGTTTTTAGGCAGACCCCCTCAGCCTTTGCAACTTTCCATGTCAGAGCAGGTGCTGACACTAAAGGATGAAAATACTTTAACAATGATTTTCCATTCAGCTTGAAGCCACACAGACTGCGAGGGTGAAATGCTGGTGCCTCAGACCGTGGGTTTGGCTGTTCTGTGAAGAATGCTGGGTGTGTTCAGCACCACAATGCAGATATTTGCCACTGCAATGCAATTGCCATTGCAGTCAGAAATTTGCAATTTGCCACTGCAAGCATGGCAATACCTGCTCTGGCATCCTGTGGCTCCACAGCCCCAGGGAGAGTTTGCTTCTCCTGCCAGGGGTCAGATCTCTGTGCAGCCTCTCCCTGTTCCTCTCTCAAAGACCACAGGCTGCAGCTCTGTCAGTGCTCAGCTGGCCCAGGAAAGCCAGGACAAAAGGGATGGAGTTTTGTTCCATCTGGTGATGATTCCTTGAGGGTGGTGTTCTCCTAAAAGGCACCTTTGCTCTCTGGGTGTGCTCTGGTGGGACTCCAGGAATCAGTCATGACAACTGTTCCACCAGAGTCACTCTGTGAGGAGACACATTTTATATTTAGGTGACAGGAGTGATTTTTTCCCACCCTTATTTAGTTTGTAAGTCCCTCTGAACTTTTCTCATACATAAAATTTATTCCCTATTTCCATCCCGAGCTCTTTTGGTGACCATCTGAACTTTTCCTGTGCTCATGAATCCAAAATCATGCCCCACGTTGTTGTTGTTGTGGCCTGAGGCAGGGATGTTGCACCAGTCAGCATTGCCAGCATCCTGAATATCAGGATAACATCCCCCTAACTTCAATTTTTTTCACAGCAACTCCCCTGTAGTAAAAACCCTCTCAAAATAGCTGGATGGCTCAAAACCAGCCCTTTCTTCCCACTTGCAAAAAAAAAAAATCCTTTTTTCCTTCTGACATACAAATAATTGTTGTATTTCACATTGTCTTGATCAAGAATGAAAGTTTCTTCTCTAAAATGTAATTCAAAGGTGATAAGAGATAAAAGCTATCAAAAATTCTATTAAAAATGATGGAAGCTCCAATTTTACACTGCCAATTTTAGAATACTTCAATAAAAAAGAAAGTGAGTGCAAAGTCTGTACCCAAAGAAATTACATTTTAAGAGTGAAACTAAAAATATATCTATTTAGTTTTAAACATTAAATCAGTAAGGATGAATTTCACCATGAGTACAACATTCTGCAATCATGGTATTTTATATTAAACTCCAGCGAATGCCTCCTTCCTGCTTTGTATCAACTCATGTTGATATAGAAGGAGGAAAAAAAGGAACAGTTTCTAGAGTGATCTGTCTGTATGGAGAGCTAAATTTAATTAATTGGAAGCTCATTTATTACTGAGCTATAACACTTCTGATAGGTTTGCAGGGAACATTCCAATAAACACTTTATTGTTCTTGAAGCAGGGAATAATTAACTTTCTAAAGTTCTGACCAAAATAAAGAAAAGCGATGCTGGGAGAAGGAGAATCTGAATTTCTGCTTCCAAACACCATTACATACTTTATATACTTACCAAAAACTTGTATAAAAAAAAGAAAGGTGGATGAAGTCACATCTTGAGAGCTCCTCAAATGTTCTATTTTTGAGGTTGTTTCCTTGCAGTTTTTTGAGCAGAGGGTCTGAGCAGGATGCCCAGAGATCAGCCTCCTGTCCTGGCTGGCACAGACTGAGAGATATTTTCTCTCTGTTTCCCCACATTCCTTGTTAAGTGTCTCAGAAGTCATCCCCAGCAGCACAGAGGTGCCAGCTCTATTAACTCCTGTCTGGCACTAAAGGCACATCTCAGACTCTGGGTCCCAAAATAGTTTCAGCCTTGCTCTGTTCTCTCGTAGGCCAGGAGGTAGGATAATATTCAGGATTATTTTTAATGAAGGTTAGGTAGGAGATGATTGATCCACAATAAAGGCTATGGATTATGTGATACCAAGGAAAGCAATCTATGTGAAGCTGTCAATTTTATGTTAAATTGTCACATATCTATCACTGATTTGTCCAGGACCTGTAAGACAGACAAGACCCTACATAAAAGTGCATATCCATATAAAAGCAGAGATAGTCAATAACTTTCATTAAAGAGAAAAAAAAGGCATTTTTTAAAAAATTTGCTGTTTGTATCTCTTCTAGTCCTGACGTATTTTCCATTTGGTGAGGAACTAAAGAAGTTCCAAAGAGAAGTCCTGACGTCTTTCCTGGGAGTCATTTTTCTCCAGCACCTGCCTTGGTTTTATGACGTGCTCCATCACTGCAGGACAGCTGGCTTGCAGCAGCACAATTCCTCAGGGCCACGCTGGACCAGGCTGGTGTGTGGCACACACCTGGCTGTAGCTCACAGCTCTGACATCCTGACACAGCCCCACAGGATTTAGGGCTTACAAGACCCTGCCAGAGAAGGGATATTTATGCCCAAAAGTTGTAGATGAGCAGGTTTCTAATGCATGGTGTTCACTCCCTGCAGCAATGCACCCCACACCCAAGCAGGTGTCTCCATATAGGGAAGGGTTTCAGATTCACCCCAAAACCTTTTAAAGAAAGAGAACACTAGAAGTTTCTTTGCTCTTCTTGGCTCAGTACCAAGACAAAAACACTGATAGGTGAGTTAACCTGTTCCTCAAAAAAAGTAGCTATTCTCTATTGGGCTGTTTGGAACTAAAGAAGTTCCAAAGGGAAGTCCTGACATATTTCGTGGGAGGCATTTTTCTTCAGCACCTGCCTTGGTTTTATGACATGCTCCATCACTGCAGGACAATTCCTCAGGGCCACGCTGGACCAGGCTGGTGTGTGGCACACACCTGGCTGTAGCTCACAGCTCTGACATCCTGACACAGTCCCACAGGATTTAGGGCTTCCAGGACCCTGCCAGAGAAAGGATATTTATGCCCAGAGCTTGTAGATGAGCAGGTTTCTAATGCATGGTGTTCACTCCCTGCAGCAATGCACCCCACACCCAAGCAGGTGTCTTCATATAGGGAAGGGTTTCAGATTCACCCCAAAACCTTTTAAGGAAAGAACACTAGAAGTTTCTTTGCTCTCCTGGCAATAATTGTCGCAGTACCAAGACAAAAACACTGATAGGTGTGTTAACCTGTTCCTCAAAAAAAGGAGCTATTTTCTATTGGGCTGTTTGCAAAAAAAACCCACCTAAATAATCCAATGCTTAAGGGAGAGCAGGAGGCTTCTCAGTGCATTCTCAAGGTGTTGGAGGAGGTGTGTGGGACCCGTTCCTACACTGTGCTCTGCTTTGTTCTCTGTTTTTTATATTACTTTCTTCCTTTATTAAAACAGTTTTGCTTTTTCAAGACATACTCAACCATGCTGCCTCTCTAATTAAAGCCATTTTCTGTGGGGTGCTGGACACCCTCAGATTGGTAGACTCAACTTCCAACTCCAATCCATTTGTATTTAGAGTCTCTGTGTGGAAATGTTCTCTTTCTTTCCCCTGAGGGCAAATGCGTGTGTTGTAACAATGGAATTAATATGAACAGCTAGAAGGTCAGGACGGAGGCCTTCACTTCAGAAAGGGAAATATTATCAAACTCCTCCTTGGAAAAGTGCTTTGATTTTTTCACAGGGCCTGTGGGAGGTCCCTGGTGCCAGGATCCTTCAGAGACCCTGGTCTCAGTAATGTCACTTGGATGACAAGGCAACTTGAAAGTAACAATTGTTCCTTTGACCTGAGCGTTCAGCCACACTTCCGGGACTTAGCAGGGTTTTCTGCTAAGAAGAAATATGTGTGCAGCACCAGCAGCTCTTTGAAGCAGACCTGTTGTTATTTTCAGAGAACACAGGCCTGTATTTCTGAATGCTGCAGGAATCAAACGAGACGTATTGTCTTTGCTCTCAGATTCTGCCTCCTTATGCTGGCCTGCCAGGCTGTAAAATGCTCTGTTATGGGTTTTTTTCTTTCTCTCCAGCTTTTCTCAAACCTGCATTACAGAGAGGTAAAGCTGAGGGTTCCCTGTCTCATCTGCCTGTAGGTTTACAAGCACATTGCCTCCACAATAACATTACCCTTTTGTTAACAAAGGTCAAGTGTGACCCCCACGAGGCTTTGTTTTGTCAGGAAATGTGCTGACACCTTATTCCATCACCTTTCATCACTGATGGTGGTCATGCCCTCCAGTTTTAACTCCAAGCTGTCATGAGAGTTATTACAAGAACTGCCCTGAACCACCAGTTACGAATCTGTTGAAAATAAATCTTCAAACCATGGAATTAAGGAGGTCCAGAATTCTGACCGTGCCTGTTTTGCAGGATTTTCTTCAAAGACATTCAGTTTCTTCACACAGTTGTTTTCATTTGTTGACATTTAGCAACATTTCATCATGAAAATAAAATGGAAGAGCCAGCTGGGTAATATCCCTCACATTGAGCTGCCTTATCTCCTGATTTTCAGACTGTGAGAAAATGTATGTTTGGGTTTTTTTTTTTTTTTAGTGAAAAACTGAGGTTATTCACATTCTGATCTGACTTTAGTACAGTAATAAACATGGCAACTTGAGGCTTTGCTGGATCACTGAAATAATTTTGGGGGCAAACATATTTTTATTAATGTACAGGTGCTGGTTTATGCAGTATTTCTATGCTATACAGTGTTATTGTTACTCTGTGCCCAGCTTCACAGGTTGAAGCAGCACACTTTCCGTGGTGGTGTAGAATATTTTCTATTTCTGAATTTATGTTTGAAGGAAACACTGTAAAGAAGTGCATCAGTTCATGGCAAGGCATAGGCAGTTTTGTTAGGAAAAAAAACTTCTTTCCACTTGCAGTTTCTGAGCTGTTTGGAGTTTGAATCTGTTACAAAAAATCCCTTCAACCCCATTTTCTAATTAATTTTTATATCCAGCTGCGGTAGAAATGTGTTCTTTTTGATAAAAGAGAAAAGAAGATGAACGTTTATATCACTGCTGCCTTCCCAACAGGTTGTGCCAATCTATGGGACAGATATTTCTGTGTTTTCCTCTGAGGAAAATACTGGAAGAAGCTGTGACTTCCCGTGGTAATCTCTGACCTGCTTTCCTGCCCTTCTCTAAGGCAGTGGAGTTCTGGGGGGTTACAGCTCCATGTTCACCTCCTGTGTATCTGGGATTTTGGACAGACACCGTTTGTTACAATACAGCTCAGCACCCTCAGGCATCTAACACTAAATGGACAAGACAGAATCCCAATTTGAAGGGGAAATGTTGACTTTTTGTTCAACTCTTTAAGTAGGAAGAGCCTGATTTGGCAATAAATCTGCTAACTAGTCTTTAACTATTAATCACTCTGACCCCAGACTATCCTGAACAGTCTGTGCATGACTGGTAGTGTAGAAGGAATTGATTTGGCATAGGTTGATAGTTAAATTTTTTTTTTTTTTTCATCAAGAAAACTCAATTTTTGCAGAGGTCTGCCTCTTCCCAGACTGGAAAAGTCCTGGGCAAACTCAAAAGCTGATGAAATTTACTTTGAACTAAGAGATCTATTGGACCCCATCTGATGAAACAAACTGAACAGCAGAACCAGGAGGTGACTGTAAACAGCTCAGAAATCTTTACACTTGCCAGAGGCACTTGACTGGAAATGACACTTTCCAATTTTTTTTTTTACATTTCTCACTTAATTTCCCCTGAAAACCCAGTGCAGTTGTACTTTAACTTGTTTCTAATGCTGAGATTGTGAAACTAATGAGAAATGGTGTATTCTGGATACAAGAAAGATGTGAATTAAGAAACTCTCACACTATCAAGGTTTTAAGGTCTTTCTCCACCCTTTTCCTTCCCAGAAATTTCCAACCATGGCTCCTCTTCCTCAGGCTACCAAACAGCTGCCAAGGCTTGGACATGTCCATGGGCTGGTCTCCGTTTGGGTCTTTCCAGCTTGGAGCTCTTCCCTTTTTTGTTTTTCCTCTGGACTTCCAAAGGTGGAGTTTTAGTGGTGGCAGCTGTTTCTTTTCCATAGCTCATCCACACACAGGAAATGCAGGGAGGCAGATGTCAGTGTTTCCCTGGGATTTAGGATGCAGGTGAGAGGAATATTGCCCTTCGTAGCTGGCAGAGTGGAAGAGTGAGGTAGGATTAGTATTCTTGACCTGAGATGGAAAAATTCTTCACAAAATATAAGGGATGAGGTTTAGTGGACAGTTGAGTGTGTATCTTAATTAATCTCTTTGCCAATTAAAAGATGCAAGTTCTAATTAAGATGACCCCAAAGCAATTATTCAGACTTTTGTATTTACATTAATTAGACTACCAAAGCATTAAGAGTAAGATTATGACTTTGCAGATGGCACCAAGTCGATTTTTCATGTTGAAGTACCTCACTACCTAATTTGTAATGGGGGGAGATGTCACAGCACTTCCACCATTCCTACCACACATTTTTTTTTTTCCCAGTATTTCAGGTCTAAAATATAATTAAGAGGAGGATGTTTGTGTTGAGGTGCTGTGGAACAACCTTCTTTCTGATGATGGGGAAGACTGATGTAGAAATATACATTTGTTGTGTGAAGTGGAAACCTTCTCCCAGGAGGCAACAGCTTCTTTTCACTGCCACTTAAATATTCACCAACCCAATCAATTCTGATATCACTGCTGATATTTAGCCCAAGCATTTGTGGTGTATTCTTTCCTAAAGCAATTTTTTTGATCTAGTTTCAGCTCAGGCACTCTGGAACCTCTACCAAATTCCACTACTGCGGCCAAGGAGTCAAGTTCATCCATCACATCCCTAAATTTCCCTGACAAAAATGATCAGGGCTAGGTATTTCCATATCAGTTTTCATCAGAAATTTTAAAATATTATGTTACTTTTATGTGGATGAATGTTTCTAAACTGTCAAACACCTTCAAAGCCTTTCAAAGTGTTTGGATTTGGTGTCAGTAATTGAGAACGACATTGTGTGATGCAGCATAGGCAAACCATATGCTTTTAAACTGCTTTTACCTGTCAAATTTGTATTTTACCTGCTACAGTGCTCTCAGTATTTTAGCAAAAAGGCAGTCAAAACAATCTGTAACTGACTTATTGTGGGAACGGAAAAATATTGCAAATTATAAAATAAAATTTTCTACAGAACCACCTGAGACACCATCTGACATTCAAACAATTTTAAAGAATGTGTTATTGATCTTGCAAAAGAACTGGATGAAATCAGGAAGGATTTGGAGTTCTGGATAGGTCCATCAGAATTTTTGCAGTTATGAATGCCCAGTTGATGTCTGGAAAGGAAGTGGGGAAGAAATCACAGAGATTTTTCTCATTAAAAAAGTGGGATTTACCTCAGCTGCAGGCTCTACACAAATGCCCTTCTGCCTTTGCTTGACACACCTCCTAAAGTCTCTGCTATTCACATTTTCTTCTGAAATTTTCATCAATTAATACAAAACCATGCCCATTTTTTATCTTCTAGTGACTCCAAACACTAACACACATTCTGTTTTCTGTTTATCTTCTGTCCTGACCTAAAAAGTTGGCTTGGAATAAGGTAAAATTAAAGTAGATGGAGACTGGAGCAGACTTACTGATTAATCTTTGTGTGGTTCACTATGAACTGTTCTGAAAACCAAAATGTAAATCTGTTCCCATTTAAAATGTCAGGATTGGACTATGTTCAAGATAGTATTAGACTGGGGGTATTATATCAACAACAGAGCAGGAGGAGAAGATAATATTTCAGCTGGAGAATGCCTGGGAGGATATGGACTGTAGTATCTCTTTTGACCCAGGCAACAGAATCAATATTTAATGGTTTTGGGATATTCTGATTCAGTAGGAGGAAAAGAAAAAATAGCAGAACTGTTGCATTTCTGCTTATTTTTTAAAAATGTACAAAATTCCGTCCTTTTGAGCGGGGAATCCAGAGAGGCTGATTTTTCTGTTTACAGCTCCAAACTTTATGCAGCTGCCACATTACCTGAAAAATCTTCTTTAATCTGTTGTCAAGGTCAAACCCAGGAGTTGCTCAGGCTGTACCCAACAGCTGCTGCGTCCCTCTGCCCTGGGATCAGCCTGTCATCCACACAGACACATAGCCTGCCCCAAAACTCTGCAATGCTCCCAAAAAATCCTGAAACACACAGTACTGGGTTTTATGTGATCACCTACAGTTGTCTTTGGCTGTGGAAAAGGACCCTAAATGAAAATTAAACCCAAACATTTTGAAATAAGACATAATACATAAGATCTGCAGACACAAGCAAGAGCAGGAGGAGGAAATTCCCTATGGAAGCCACTGGGCTTTTTATTTTCCAAAGGCAAAGTCATAATAAATTTTCTTCTAGAAAGTTAGATTGTCAGTTTGATACCAAATTCAGTCTGAATTCTTTGAAGTGTGAAGAAAATTGATTTTAGTGCTGCTTTATCTGTATATTTCAACCAACCATCTTTAACTGTGGCATCTCTTCTGACATCTCCATAAATGTGTGAGCATGTACATAAGTTTATATAAAAACTGGGCTTCTTATTGAGTCTAGACAGTGGATAAAAAATTCTGTCATGAAATTCTCAGCTGCATAATGGAAAATTCCACAAAAGCTGGGATTTACTCCTCAGAAATATCCCACACTCTACTGAAAGACACTTAGTCTGTTTTCAAAGATAATTTTTCAGTTTTTTTATTCCGCACTTTTCTAGGATACATGAATATCTTTGGTTTTTTCCTTCCTGCCTCTGACTGTAAAGTTGTGGTGCTACATTTAACTTCCCACCCTCTTTTCCTGGAGCTGATGCTCCCACCCTGGGCATCTATGAGTAATGCCAAACAGAGAATTACCAGGGTTGCATAATATAGGGACAAGCTATTTCACAGTTGAATAGATCTAAGCTCTCCAGGCAAGAAGATAATAGAAGTTATGGCTATGAAGTGACTGAGTTCCTCCTTGGGGGGCAAAAAAAATCTATCTTTACCCAAAGGTGAAGCAAAATATAGCAAACCATGGCAGAATGCAATTGTATATATAATGGTCTCGTGAAATTTTAACTCCTAGTGATGAAGGGAGGAGAGGAAGAGAGAAAAAGAGAGAAAAAATTAGGTTTACTAGATTGTCTGTTATTTGACCTGCTGTGCTGGTCTTCTAAGAAGTGAAAAATCACGTTTATAGTAATTCACTATAAAAAAGAGAATTATTGCCTTTGTCTCATTGACAACTTACCAAAATGAAGGCACAGACATTCTCATTTTATAGCCTGCATCACCTTGAAACCTGGTAAGCTCTACCAGTAGATTTTTTTACAGCCTGCATTCAAAGACTGCCAATGGCCTTTAGGAAAAAATTCCATTGGAGCACTGCATCCTGCACTGGGAATCCTGTGGATGTAAAGCAAGAGTACGAAATATAACCAAAGACAGGAGACTGAAAATAAGTGCAGAGCCAGACAAAAGGCTTGGCACAATTGTGACTTCCATCTCAAAGAAGTTAGTGAGCCTCTAGGGGCTTTGTCTTGACTAGAGACAGTTGCTTTCAGCAGAGTTCTTTGAACAAGAGTGAGACAACCCCAAGCCTGGCCTTGCAGCCCCCTGGAAAGTACTTGTTCCTCACATCCCAGTGACCAGTGATGGGACTCTGTCCCATCAAGCCAGCAGTGGGGTACAGCCCTGCTTTGTGCCTGATGTGTTTTGGTTTCTGAAATTCCTTTCCCAGGGAATTTTCTGTAAACAAGAGAAGAGTTTTTGTAAACTGTAATTTTGTTTTCATTCTTTTCCCTAGGAGGGACTTCTTCTGGATGTCCCTCTGGTCTGACCAATGTGATTGAAGAGGTTTGTCTTTGTTTCACCAATCAAATTGGTCTGTGTAGAATAGTATAAAAGGGGAAACACTTCCCGAGAATAAAGGAGTAATTTTCAGCCTTCTGAAGTTGGAGTCTTTGTGTCGTTGTGGTGTAAAACAGCATCAATGGGGTCTGACCCAAACAGCTTATTCACCCAGGTGACATCTTATATTGTGGCATTTCCAGCTCTAAATAAAAACAAAAAGAAGGAAACATTGGACACACTCCTTTTCCCCCTCCCTAACCCCCCAGGGCTTGTTTTTAGCCAGAAAAACATCCAAACTGACCCGTGTGTTCCACTCACAGCTGATCATCACAGGAACTGCAGTGCATTTGTCATTTTTCTTGGAGCTCGCAGTGTATAAGTACCATTCCTATCTCTGGTCTTTCATACCCCAGCTCTCAAACAACCACTCACCACCGAGATATTCCATTAGCGTCACGCTGGGAACGGAATCTGTTTCTGGACTTTGAACCAGAGCAGGAAGGCTGGTATTCCTCTCAGGTTTACAGTTCTCCTTGCAGTCAGGAGAGGAGGGTGGGATGAATTCCAGCACTTCCCTGCCCCTGCAGTTAGAGATGCAGGCTCACAACCCTGCTTTGGGCCAGAGTGAGGGGTGAAATAACCCATGCAGCCAGACCCAGGGGCAAATCACGACTCAGCCAGTGTTTTCTCCTCCTTCTCCTTGCTTTCATGAGTAATTCACACCTCCTTGTTCAATAGCTCACTCCCTGCCATGGGTTAAAAGGAATTACAACTCTTTTTGACCTGCCTCCTCTCTGGACCCCTGTGTCTGATGGGCTCAGTGACACCAAGCCTGAGCAGCAGCCTAGGGAAAGGCAATTTGTCTCCCATAAATACCTCTTTGTTCAGCCAAACACGTCATAACAACACAAAATGGATGTCGAGTGGCTGAAATAATCATTATTTGAATCTTTCTCTGTTCTAATTTGGGGGTGAAGATGCACTTTTCAAATACTCAATGCAGAGAAGGGCAGGATTGATAGATGTGTCAGCCCTAAAGTGTTCTACTTCCATTTTAGACCTCATCTGGCATTTTCAGAGACTTTAGAGGAGTGTTGAACTACTAATCTCAGATCAAAAGGGTCAGAGTCAAATCAGAACCCAGATTTCAGACCTATTTTATAATTTTAAGAGTGGAGGATGTTGCATTGTTCTGTGAATTTATTGCTCTATGGTCAATCTCAGAGGAGAAATGACAAACTTATCTTTTGATTAATACCCTATATTTAACATTTCCAGATCACTCCATTCCTTTTGACCACTGAATCATACAGATTATATTTTTCGAACTTTGTAATTTTTTTTTTCTCACTTTCTTTATTTTCTCTCTCCTTCCCCCCAGGAGTGGGTTAATTAGCTGCAAAGGGAATGACTGCTCAAGAAGGGGAGGATGCAGCTCCTGCAGGAACAGGGAGAGCAGCGGGGCCACGGGACTTTGCTGTAACCAGGAGAGATGAACTGACTGCTGATAACAGGAGGGAGGAACAGATGCTCACTAAAACACTTAGTACTGTGCTGATGGCCTGAGAGAGATGTAACAACGTCTTTATCAACACTTCTTTTTTTCTACCCTGCACCTCATTTGCTCTCATTCACACGCCGGTAAAAAGGAGCAGAAGTGCCAGGACTAAAAGGAAAAGCAGGAGCCCTACAGGATTTCTTTAGGTGCATTGTTTCCAAAGGCTTTGTGTATTTTCTGGTAAGGAGCAGAGCGAGCTGCCTGCCATCAGGAATGGGATCCTGAATAGGAGACAACTCAGGGACCCTCAGACATATCAGAAAACGTTCTGCAAGAGCTTCACTGACCTTATGGAAGGTGTAATCCTAGGGTTAGTGTTAGCAGAATGTTGCCCAGGGTAAATCAGAAAGCAGCCTATCCTTCATAATGAGGAAAGTTTAATGACAATAATAATAAATAATGATGAATTAATAATAATGAGTAAAGACCTATCTAGAGTTTGTGTGCAGTTTAGGTGTCCATCAGAGTGAGGTGAGCCAAGCCTCAGTGCAGCATTCCTTCCATGTTACTGCAGAGGAGCTGCTCAGGTCACCCCCTGAGACCCACCTCCCATCTCTCCCCTTTCCCTGTACCAAAGTGGGAGTAAAACCCTGTGAAATCCAAAATGCAGCTCTATATAACCTCTTTACACAACTGGAAATCATTACACAGAATAAAAGCAAGCTTGAGTTGGGTCCAAATTAATGAAGAAAACATTGTCAAAACATATTGTGCAGTAATAAGGACAGAGAAAGAAAAGAAGGACTTTTTTTGTTAGTTCCCATTTATTTAATGATGACATAAAATCTAAGCTGGCTATTTTGTGTGTCAGAAAGTAATCGTGCATGACCAATTTCTGCTCTTGTTACAATTTCACCTTGTGGCTACGTTCCGTTTGAGATGATTTCAAGGAATACTTTGATCATGGACAGGCTTTTCCAAGGTTTGCTCACTTATTGAACAAGTGAGAGAAGAAGGGGACTTTGTTTATCTAAAGGAACCTTCCCAGGAAATCAGGATTCTATACAGGACATTTAGAGGCTGTGTAGACCTTTTCAGTGACTATGATGAAATAATCTGGTGAAGATCTCCCACTCTCCTGAAAAGCATTTTTGCCTCACAGACCCTTCCATTATTAGTTTTCAGAGCAACTCATGCAGTCAAGTGGAGATACAGCTGTTACCTTTTACATACCCTGGAAAATGGGAGTGGCTGGGAGTGGCCCAGCCATATTAGATGGAGTACCAAATAGGAAAACATGAAAAGTCTGGTCTGAAGTGTTCTTTGGAATCATCCTCAGCCCAGACAGGCTAAGACCAAACAGTGGTGGCTTCTAACAGTTTCTGTTGAATTAGCATTTTCATCTTCATGCATCTGTTGGATATTGCATTTGCTCCTCAATTCTGAAAATTGGCCCTTTGGGTGTTCAATGACTGGAAGTTGTGAGAAAGGCTCAGATCAGCCCCTTTTCCCCTCGTGGTTTTAATGTGGTGATTCTAGAGCCATGCAGCCAAGTGGAGCAAAACCTGCTATAACTCAGGCTGGCCCAATCTGGAAATAGCTCTTCTTTACTATGTAAAATACATTGTTTTCTTCTGCTGTCAGTGAGACATAGATTTGAAAAATCCCAGCTGATCCTTTATAGTAGATTTAAGAACATATACTGTATGTTAGAATGTATTCCAAGCAGTACTTTAGAATATGTGAGTTTCAGTCAGGAGACAGCCTTTGTTTCTGCTGCTGCCTGAGTAAATTGGCCTTCAACCTCACTCAACCCAATCCTTGCACACTTTCCAGGTGGGAAAAGGGTGAAAGAAGTAGCTGCTACTTGCTCTGCTCTCTCATTAAAACATTACAGATATGCTGGGGAGCTGCATCATCAGCTGCCTCATGAAACGTGCTGCAGTCAGGCAAAGCAGATGTGAGATGCCATCCCCTTCAGCTGAGACAGTGCAAACTGTGTGTTCACACACTTTGCCAAAGGTGTGTGAATATGCAACGTGCAAAGCAACAGTAAATTATTCCTGAAATCTTTAATCTGCACACTTAGAGTTTTTAGGGTGTAGAGAAGGCAAATTAGATCTGGCTGGAGACTGAAATTAAACATCTGGCCAAATTCTGATTTCTCTGTGACTGACAACTCCCTCTTTCTAATCTATCCCCTGTGAGAGGATAGTGCCTTGTTATGACTTTAGAGCCTGATTTTTTTCAGTAGGGCTGTGTGTTTTAATAAGAACTTATTTCATGTCAGGGAATTTCATGATTTGATAGCCACAGCAAAAAAAAAAGTGTAAAAATTGTTTTTGGGCTGCAAGGACATGGATTTAAAATAATCACTGCACCTTTTCCCTCAGTAATGTAATTGTATGAATGTGGATTGTAGATACATACAATTGAGCCGTGGAGGTGAGAAAAACAATGTTCTTGCCTAGGGGAAATAAATGTGGTATAAACACTTCCTTCATGAATACACCTATCCCTGTCATATTTATCCCTTAAATGTATGCACTCTTTAGAAACTGCAGCAAATGCTACACTTCAGTTGTCTGAGGGAAATATTAACTCCTTAGTATTCTATTTGCATTTTGAAATCAGGAGAGGAGAGAGCGCTGTGTTAGTACACTGGTATTTAAAAGCTGGTTTACAACCAGCTTGTCATTCAACCTTAATGATAAACACAAAAAAACCCCAAAACAAAAACAAAACCAAAAACAAACAAACAACAACAACAACAACAACAAAAAAAACCAAAACCCCCCCCCCAAAAAAAAAAAACAAAAAAACCCCAAAAAAACCCCAAGTGAAACCTTTTAATTTTAATTTTATAATATATAGCCAAATGGATAAGCAGGGAAGGAAGAATAATAAGATTTCTGGGCTGGACAATGAAATGTCTGAGGAACCCTGGACATTTGTGGCCAAGGGGCATTTTTATGCCTTGTTGCAAATGCTGATGATTTCAGGGCAGCCACAGCCCTGCCCTGTGAGGGGTCCTGGTCCAGCAGGCAGACAGTGGGGGAAGCATCCAGCCTCCCCCCATTAACTGCCCAGATGATGAGGGTAAAACGTTCTGTTTGTCTCAATCTGTGGCACTGGGAATAAGGCTGCTGAGCCATGGAGGAGCTGAGAGGCAGCAGAGGGTCTCAGAGGACTGTCTGTGTACTTAACTAGATGAATAGTGAGCCAGTGGGGCATGGGGAAACAGCTGTCACATTTATCTTCCTCACACTGAGCAACTGAGAGTCGTTACCAGGATCTAATACACCAAAGGATGCTCTGAGCAGAGATCATCCTCATTTATTTGTCTACACGTACTTAAAATGTTGCTTTGTGGTGTAAGTTGCTGGCGCAGGAGGAAGAGTTTGGGCTAAAATTATTTTAGGCAGTGTTTAGGTGGGGGAGATGAAAGCTGATCTGTTCTTTTCCAGTCTCCTCTTTCTCACTGTACCGTGGGGAACCTGGTTTTGTGAGCCAATCATCATTTTTCTTAAACATATAGAGAAATTATAAAGGATAATTATATCTCAGGGGCACCTTAATTGTCCCAATTATTGGGGCAGTTTTGACAGCCAGATCTGATGAAGAGAGATCTGTAGGCATGAGACAACTTTTCACGTGGTACTTGGACAATACTCATGGCACAGCTATAGTAATCCAACTATCTGTGTTTATAAAGACACTATATGCAAAATAAAACTGGAGGAGGAAAAGACCTTTGGTGAATTATAAGCAATTCTTTACCCAGTCAGCCTTCTGCATGAGATGTACAGCATTAGCACTAAATGAATTATAATTAAGTTGCACGTAACTAAAATTGGCAAATTCAATTTCCTCAACATTTCAGTATAGCTCAGCTGCTGTAATGATAGATGGAATTATGACATCTTCAGCAAGACCTTCCAGGTACAGTCATAATCAAACATAATTTTGCTTTTTACTTCTTTTTTCTGCAAATTTAAAAAAAAATATGATTGTCCTGGATCAGTGATGAGGTTACTTGCTCTGGTATAATAGGCAATATAAAATCCTTGACGTCTTATTGGAGTGCAGAGATGCTAAAGAATCTTTTCAGGGTTTTTTAAGCATAATGGGCATTTTTTTGTTAAAGGAAAAAAAATAAAGCCAAATATTTGAACTCCTAGGGCTAAAGGTAGTTTGAATAAAAGAAATTTTAATAGAAATGATGAAAGTGCAGACACTTCCACTCTCTGTAACTTCTAAAAATGAAACAATTATCCTCTTCTCCTGAAAAGCTTTGGTGTTAGTATGATTTCAAGAACAAGGTTAATGTTGAGCACACTCTTATACCCTGTCTTGTGGAGGTGCTTTCTTGAACTGAGATCATGGTAAAGGGCAGAAATATAAACAGAGGCCTTCCTCTTTTTCTGTCTGAAACTCTGTTACACCCATAACAAGGTTTTAGCATCTTGTCCAAATGAGCAAAATGTTATTCTCATCATTAAACTTGCAGTTGCACAAAGGCAACTGGATCAGATAAAAACCCAAAGCTCTTTCACAAGGTTATTCCTTGGGGTAATCAGGGAGCAGACAACCATAAATTAAAGCAAAATTTTATTCCCTGCTTCTGAATCTCCAAATCACTTAAAAAAAAAAATCTTTTAACAAGAAAAGTAGAGGAGAAGGTAGTAAAATAGCTATGTGTAAAATGCAAATATTTTATGTAGCTCTGTAAGACAGAAGAACTGAATTTTTCAGCTCAGGGTTTTCAGTAAAAAAACAAGAAGAAAAAAACCCCAACCCGGTTATATTTGATAAAAATAAGAAGTGTTTTTTGCAGAGTCTCTGAAATCATGAGGGACATACCTATGCCCACATTGGAATGCAGCACAAGACACATCTCCATGATGAACACCAGCACCAGGCATAATCCATAGCCCCTGTTCCTGACCAAAATGAATTCATCCTGTGAACTAAACATGGTAACGCAGTCAAAAGCTCTGTGCTGAGCCATCCTTGCCCCTGCACATATCACCTGTCACACTGAGACCCACTGGCAGGTTGGCTCTTGAAGAAAAGAGCATTTTAATGCAAAACCTTACATTACTAGAAGACACTCTAGGCAGCCAGTGGGGGGCCTGTCCAATCCTTTTCTATCAAATCTGTTTTACTGGAAAACAAAAGCTACTAAAGCAAGAAACACAACAATCAGCTTCAGGGTTCGGCTCACCTCTGTTTACTGCTCTGATTCTGGAGATTAGCCTCTATTTTCTACAGAGAGAGATTAGCAATCAAAGCTAAATTACATTTTCATTGGATAAATCATTTACAAGTAGCTTGAGAGATTCTGGTCTGGAAGCTTCAGCATGACTAAAAAAAGCTCTTCTCTCATTTCAAGTGTGTTCAAGTGGAATCCATGTGTAAAACTGGCCCTATCACCTAGAAATTCCAGACCATTGGAAACTATCACAAACAGATGTAAAATGATCTATGGTCATTTTGTGTCCATTTTGTGACCATTTTGTGTCCACCTTGGGTGTAGCCCTGGCCAGGCTCTTGTCCTGCCCAAGGTGGATCCTTAAAGGCCTTTTATTAAATATCGACTGACATTGTTTTACACTACAATGACACAGATTCCGAGCTTCAGAAGGTTGAAAATAATTCTTTTATTTTTTGGATGTGCCTTTTTTATATATTATTTTACACAAACCAATTGGATTGGTGACACAAAGATAAACATTTTTACTCACATTGGTCAGACCAGAGGGACATCAAGAAGAAGTCCCTCCTAGGAAAAGGAATGAATAACATAGTACAGTTACAAAAATATTTCTCCTGTTTGCAGAAAATTCCCTGGGAAAAGAGTTTCAGAAAACCAAAACACCTCAGGCACGGAACCAGAGCTACATCTACTTCATTCTCCAGCTCTGTCCAGTCTCTGTTCCAGCTCAGCCTTCTCAAGACATCACTGTGAGTCTGATTTGAGTCTGCTGAAACATTCCAGGGACAGAACAGCACACCTCAAGTGCTCAACTACCCATCAGTTTTATAATTCACATTAGATAGCACTTAATGCCAATGACAATGATGTTTTAAGTATTGATTCCCACACACAGATGTTATTTAATTTTTGGAGGTGCTCAGGACATCTCAGATAGTAGGTGGCATAATTTAGTTTTCTATCAAACTGATGAGAATATTGCTGCTTTCATTGATATGTAGTCGAGTGCAATTGATCAAGTGTCCCTATTAAATTCTGTCAACAGGATTGAAAAATCCCAAGGATAATTTCAGTGTAATGCTTGCCTTTCATTGGCAAAGTACACACAGAAAATTCAGAGCCTACCTGATTTTTAATCACTATGAGCAAAATTAATCCATCTCCAGGGAGCCTCAAAGAAATTTGTCAGCCAGTCAAGTTAAAAAAGGACTTAAAGAGGGCTGATTAATAAGGTTGGATTTCACCCCAGGTTGCTGTGATTTTATGTACATCTGTAGAAGTCAAATAAGCCATACAAGTGTCAAAAGGACAGTTTTTAGTGTGTACTTTAACATGTCCTGTGGATGTTTGAATAGATTATTGAAGGTAAACGATGCCGAGTCCAGAAAAAAAACCCTGCTATTAAAATGAGGACAGTTTATTAAGCAAAGCTTATGTACTGCCATTGTTAAATATATTTTTTTTTCTCTCCACCCCTTCTATATAAACTACTTCATCCATTAAGTCTATTTTAACTGTGCTGTTCTTACCCTTTCCTCTTTTCTTTTTCCCTGCCCACTCATCCCCTCAGGTGGCAAGAAAGGTAAGTTACACTTTTTACTCCAGATTACAGTAGGGCACACATGCTGACCATACCTCAATATTACAGCAATCCAAGCTCACAGTCTGCTTCAAAATGTCCCTTTTTCCTCTTGAGTCTGCATGTCTGAGCAAGAGCAAATGACACACATTTGCAAGGACTATTTTTGCCTTCAGCCAGTTTGTATTGACTTTTCTAAGAGAGGAGGGGTAAGGTGACCTCCCATTGTCCTGAGGACAGATTATATTCATGTAATACACAGGCAGGCAAAGAAATGTTGCAGAAAAAAACAAGGAAGTGGAGGACAGGACAGCAAAGAAAAGAGCAAAGGAAAACTTGTGAAAAGGCCAGAGCCTCCTCCCAGCCTGGGAACTGCAGGAACAACAGGAGCTCTTTATTCTCTCTTTATTAGAAAAATGAGCACTTGCTCCTATCTCTAAGGTCCTCCACAAATAAAAATTTATAGCTTATCTTAATGAGACTTTAGGAACAATTACTTATGTTCATTTTCAATAGAATCTGCATTAAACACAAGGATATACAACATGACAGCAGATAGGACAGGTAAAACTACTTACTTGCAAAAGCTCTGGCAAATAAATGTCAGCACATTGGAAAATTTACTTGTTAAGCATTAACTTTCCCACTGTTATCACTATTAATTCTATCTCTGAAGGCAGGTAAGGGTATTGGGTTCTTCCCAGTCGATACTGGATGAGCCTATACCAAAGAAAGTTAGATTCAGACTTTGTCCTGTAAGGTGAGAGAAAATAGATACATACAGAGCAAAAAGCAAAAAAAGCATGCCAAGGGGAGGCTAAAAAATATCAACCAGGAATATTCTCAGAGGAAATTTAAGATTTTGAAAAACAGGTTTTTTAAATGAATAGTACATTTTTGTTAGAAAACAATTGCATTTGAAATTGCCCTAAAATAAAAGGGGTCAGAAACATGCTCAGCTCCAACTTCCCAGAGGCATCATCTGAAAGTAAACAAACCCTACTATCCTTTTGTCAATCTTTTGATAACTTTGCCATAGCAATATTTCTAGGAGATGGATCAGAAAGAAAAAAAAAACACCAAAAAAAACTTGTGTGGGACCAATAAGGTTTTAGGAGTAATTCCCTTTTTTATGAGACAACCCATGCAAATACAGCTGTAGCAAAATTGAACAACTTAGATAATTGACAAAACAATGCTGTGACAGTAATTGAGTTTAAACCAATGAGTCAGCTCAGAGAGTCACAGAATGGGCTGCTGTGAGAAGGTCTAGACCAAACCCAGCTCAGAGCCAGGAGCAGCTGGAACAGGATTCTTGGGAACATGACCAGGTATTAAATTTTCAGGGCCTCCAAGAATGAAGACTCCACAGCCTCTCTGGGCACTTTGTTCCTGTGTGTATCTTTACAGTCAGGAATTGTTTTCTTATGTTTAGATGGAATTTCCTGTATTTCAGCTTGTGCCCATTGCCCTCTCACTGTGCAACACCAAAAATCTTGGTGTCACCTTCTTTTTCCCCTCCATCACTTATTCTTGCACAAGGGGAAGATCTTTGTGACTGTCCTCTTCTGGAGGCTGAACACACCCAACTCTCCTCCCGTGCCAGCTGCTCCAATCCCTCAATCATCTAAAAGACTCTTTTGTACTCTGTGATATCCACTGTCAAATTTAAAGTCAATCCATTTTCTCCATCGTGTTTATCAGGTTTTTAAAGTTCAGTTATTCTAGGAGTAAATAAAGGCTGTCCCTATTGTCACTGCCTAAAAAATGATGGAGGAAGGATGTTTCCCTCTAACATCAATCAAATTTAGACTGCTCCTTGTTGGAGCAATATTTTGGGGATATTAAATGTGACTGAGCTGCTGTCTTGGAGTGATTGCTCATGGTGTGTTTGATCACATGAAGATGTTGTCTTATGCTTTTCAAAGCTGACAGTCTTAGAACATGAATCCCATTGAGCATAATGGTGGACCGAAAACTATGCAAAAAAATTAGGCAAAAAATATTGAAGGAAAAAGATTAATTAATAAGACTCTTGAGATTTAATGCCCATATGGCCCTGTAGACTTCTTTCAGAATAAATACTTTGATGAGCTGGTCATGTCTGTTCTTTATTTTAATGTCTCTATATTTAATTCTATCACTGAAATTCAATTGTTTTCTCCTGGGTTTGGAGGAGTTCTGATACCCTGAAAATTACTCAGTCCCCTGGGAACTTTTTTACTTATACTTTTGCATATGGATAGCTTGAGGGAGGATGTCTTTCCTTCTAAGTCATTACCTTAAGTTTTGAGATCTATTCATTCAGCTGGATGCACTTTTTGGTCTCTCCCTCAGGAGTATTATTACTCTTTATCTGCCTTTTGATCTTTACTTGAGCAGGGAAAAACCACTCCAGAAATGTCTTTGTTCCACAGATTTGGGGAGTAGACTCCTGGTGACTGGGCAGTGTTGGATAAATGTTTTTTGCCTTCTATTTTAGTAAAACATTTTACTGTGGGTAGTGTCCTGCCACAGCAACAGTTCTAGTCACAGGTTAGAAATCTGGGGTGGGGAATGTAGCTCAGCCAGAGAAAATCCCTGTGCCCTGTGAGCCCCAGCAGAGTTTATGAGAATGAGAATATCAGTTTATGAGAATAAGGAAAGAAAACACAGATGGATGTGGACTGAGCACAGGAGGCATCTGTGACTCCTTATGATGGAGACTGGCAAAAAAAGGAGAGAATTGCAGGTCTGGTAGCCTGATCTGGGTGTCAGGAAAGGCCATGGAGCAGATCAAGATATCCAGGGTGTTACAGTTTTGGTTTTCTTCAGCCCCAGCCAACACAGATTCACAAAAGGCAGGTCCTGCCTTACTTCCACTTTTTAAAATACTTTTAAAAAGTATTCTAATTTTTAGCCTGATCTCCCTCTGGGATTCCAGTTCGTGGAAGAGGGAAAGGCTGTGGATGTGTCCACCTGGACCTCAGTAAAACTGTTTCCCACAGCTTTGTGCTGAACAAAGTGGCTGGGATGGGTGCACTGTTCAATGGGTAACAAACTGTCTGGGGGGATAAGCCCAGAGAAATATCTGAAATATCTGCCTTTAATGCCAAAGCAGCACATTACACGGAAATTACTCAGTAACTCACATTCTGTCTCATCAGACATAATACAGAAAGATGAAATTAATTGAACTGCAGGTTGCAAAACAGAAGTGATAAAGATAAAAAAAAAAAAGAAAAAATACTGTATGCAAATTAAATGTAAATTCTCTGATCCATTAGATCTTTCTCTCACCAGTCACTGTTCTGTTTTCTTGCAGATAGGGAAAAATACATGCCAGTGTAATAAAGGTCAGCCTTTTCTAATCAAATATAAACATTAATTTAAAAAATATGTTTATTTTCTGATTGTCTCTTTGCCCTGTTCTTTGCAAGAGCCAATGTTTTTGTCTGTCTTACTTCTAACTCTTGTTTTTCTCTTCCCTTGCAGACAAATGAGAATGAGAATAACATCCATATCTCAGTTGTTACTGAGATATGAAAGCCAACACAACCTGATACTGAATGGTGATGGTAATGAAAGACCAGGTGACATTTCAGGCTGACATTTCAGGCTAACATTTTAGAGATGTTTATGAAAATTTTAGTTTAAGAATATGTTCAGCAAAAGTTTTGCAGAATTGGGCCCCACTCTGGGATAGTTTATGGTGGATTTAGCCAAGTATATCTCACCTTAGTTTCTAGAGTAAATCAGCAGAGATGATTCCTAGACAGTGCTTCTCAGACTGTGTTTTAGAGTGGTCATAAATGGGTCACAAAACCCACAGACTGACTGGGAGCAGCTCTGTCCTCCAGCACTGCCCTCAGGAATTTTAACTGGTTCTCCTCCCTCTGCCCCAGCTGAGCAGAGCTGCTGCCAGGAAAAGAAAGTGCAGGGATTATGAGAGTGGGAAGAAGGGAGAGGAAAAGAGAGTTATGATATAAGACTGGAGCCCTGCTCCAGAAATAAGGTTGTAAGGAAATAAAAATGCTTTTATTTCTGCTGTGTTAGTGCAAGGATTAATTGAAAATGTCCCAGTTACAACAGATATTACACTGCAAGGAAGCAGAATAATGCTGGGACCTGAGATCAGAAATGACAGAAAAAAATGTTGTATCCCACTCAGCCACTGCTCTGAACCATTGTGGAATAAATCTGGACACCCTACTTCAGTTACGGGAAAATCCTGCTGATGTGGTTTAACCCCAAATAAGCACCACACAGCTGCTCACTGCTTCTTCTCCCACCGGGGTGGAGGAAAGGATCAGAAGGGTAAAAATGAGAAAACCTGTTGGTTGAGATGAGAATGTTTTCATAATTGAAATTAAATAAGAATTAATAATAAAAATAAAAATTGTAATTAAAATAATTTTTTTAAAGGCGGAGAAATTGAACCCAACAAGTGATGCACAGTGCAATTGCTCATCACCAGTGGACTGATTTTCAGAATCAGAGCTCAGGAGAATGCTGAGGATAACTAAAGAGAATATATGAATAATCTTTGATAGTCAGCTGTATTTTTCTTTTTTTTTCCCCCACATTATTTCAAAAGTGACTCTCTCTGGGCTCGAGATAGCAGAAGTCTGAAAACAAAGCAATCCCAATGTCACCCCCACCCTCTCTAATCTACTTTTATTACAATTAAAGTATAAATCATGCTAATTAATCTTCCACAACAACCTCTATTGTTTTACATTTACTTCTATTTTTGTTCTGAAATTTTTGAGATTTCTTTTTTTCTCATTTATCATCAGAGATGTTGTTGAAAAGTGGGAAATGACACAACAGGGTAAACATAGGAAGGAGCAAAAACCCAATCTTTTGGCTGGTTCATATTAGTGATAATAATATCATAATCTGATATAATAGTAATATAATAATCTGGTATTCTTTCTTCAATAGATACATGGAAGAGAAAGCACAATTTAGAAAAATGTTAAATATCCTGCTCCATGCTGCATACAAAATATTTGTTGATAATTATGGTGAAAGAAATGACAGCCATGGAGAGGTGCCATTAGATAATTGCAATTATTTCTGTTAGCGTGTTATAAATAGAGCCTTTCAACCTTCAATTTTAGAATAATTTAAATTAGAATTTGAAAATATTTCAATTACAAAATGAGTTAAAAAAAAATCTCAAAAAACAAGAAACGGAAACTTCAAATTTGTTTTTGGGAAAAAAATATTTATGGAGGGAACCCTTCCAAAAGATTGTTCCCATAGTTTTTTGGATCAGACACTGAACTGAAAAACTCATAAATAAAACAGTGTTGTTCTTTAACTATAAGCACTGTGTTGTAACATGGAAGTTGTTACTAAGTCTATTTCTCATGCTTTCTGTAACTAATATTTATTTCATACAATGATTTTCACTTGTGAGTTTTTAGCAGACTGGATACTGACCCCTGCCCATAACTAGAATGATTAAATTACAGAAATAATTAATTTAATAGGAATAAAAGTCTTGAATTCCTTACTGCTGTTCAAATATTTTTGAAAAGCTTCTCTCAGACGTACTGTTAAACTGCGGGAGGAAATATTTACCTGCTGGAATGGCCATTTCCAAACAACAAACCACTCCTTCTTGCACATTTTATATTAAAAAAAAGGAGAGAAAAAATAATCCTGAGAGTCTGCACCCCAGCATGTTCTCATCTGCTAGGACCTGTCAAAATGACTCCTTCCAAATTAAGTAATTAATTGGTGCAAGAGCCACTCTCTGCTCTCTGTTGGTGTTGCAGCATTCCCAGTCCCACCTCACAGTTTGTTTGTTTTGTGAAACATGGGAACTTTTTAATTTGGCTTCTCTCAGACAGAATTACAACATGTGTGAAGCTGAGGAGATGAATTTGCCAGGATTATTACAGTAAAGAGATAAGAGATCCTCAGAAGGGAATTTTCTCTCCCAGATGTATGAATATTACAGTGTGATTGAGGTTGGAAATTAGGGTCATCTTGCCCAATCCCCTATTTACAAGAGCTGAAAATAACTCTGTTGTTTTTAAAGGAAACAGATTCTTTCTGTGCTCTCATTTAAAATGCTATTAAAGTTTATATATTGTCAGATTTATATTCAGGAGACAAAAACCCCTTTTAAACCTAACCACAGAACCTGGGTCTTCAGAGACTCCATTCAAAGTTCCTAATTAGCTCTTTTACCTATATATCCACTTTCTGCATATTACCATGAAATAGATATTGGCCATGAGGGAGAAGGCTGATGATAAAGAATAGAAAATTCAAAGATATGTGCTGAGATAACCAGGGAAAAAGTGAAAACAGAATGGAGAAGAGTGCAGGGAAGGGCAAAGAGCAGCCTGGGCTGGTGGTCGTGCATGGAGTGATGCAGAGGCATGAGGACTGATGAAACAAAGGTGGAGTTGTTGGCATTGAAACACATAATCACAGAATGATTTCATGCAGGAGCTTTTATTGAAGAGCTCTGGGAATCAGGGGTACAGGGTACAGACCCAAATCTGACTCCAACATGGATTCAGGATGGACATGTTTTTATACCCTTTTGTTATATAACTACATATTATTAAACCCATATTGTTATATTGAATATATTGATCTTATCCAGGCATGAATTTTTGTAGTTTCCATCAGGCCCCCCAAATATCGTTTCTCATGATTCCTGTTTAAGATAATAATCATATTCCACCACCAAACAATCATTACATTTAACAATCACATCATTTATCATGTGATGATTATGCAGGTGCAGTTTCACATGATCCAGTAAAGACAAAACCTAACCCTTTGTTTCCGGGGCCTACGTAGTTTTGGTTCCCTTTCCCAGGCCTATCCAGGCCCAACCTTTCTTTCCACCTGCCCTGAATCTATTGTATACAGTTCCCATGATTTTTAGAAACATTTTAACCCTGTGTTATCAGAGTGAGCAGAGCAGGACCAGCCTGATCTAGAGGTGCCATTTGTGTAATTTGTGTACAAATTGCTCCTAAACCCATGTTGATTTGCCCATACCCACTTGGCCACCAATCCATGACCTGGGAGTTGCCCTCTATCACACCTCAGTGCTCTGTTTTCCCTTTCTGCTTGACATCTTTTGTATCTGGAATTCAAAAAGTGTTTTTTGCTCCTCAGTGGGAGAGAAGCAAAGAGAGAGGGTTTGAACCAGCCTATCTGCACTGCCATGGCAATCCTCCTTGGAAGACAGTGTGGAGATCCAGCCAGCAGGGCTCTGTCCTGCAGCCAAGTCACTTTTCAAACAGCTTGTCCAGGCCCAGAAGCTTTTCCAGCAGCCTGCATGCTGCAGACAGCCAGGGATTATTGTGCTGGAGAGGGGGAACCTGCCGAGCCAGAACTCTGCCACCTTATTAAGGAAGAGTTTGTGAGGAAGCTGTGTGAATTAATCAGGGAGCCAGACAGCAACTTGACTAAATCACTGAGGAAGAGTCCTGCAGCAGTAATGAGTTATTGTGTCCCCTGCCTGGGGGAGAAGGAACACGTGTCAGGAGCTATGCTGACTGTAGAAAATGACCTGGACAAATTACTTGGAGATTTTTGTCAGAACAAGGAAAAAAAGTGTGTGCGACTTTTTCCCCAGGGAACCATTTTCACATAACAATTCTTGGGTGTTTGTTTCCTCCTTAGCTGACAATCCAAGGATAAACCAGGATATTTCAATTGCTCCTATCCATTCCACAGAGAGCAATAGGATTAGGGGAAAAGAAATATATATTCCCTTTAAAAAGTCACACCTTTTATAGAGAAAAACTGATTTGGAGTTGTGAAAAGTTCAAGCTGTTTTATTCTGCAAGTGTCAGAGCTGTGCTGTCAATGGAGATTGCACAAAGCCTGGAGAGCCATGGAACAAGACAAATAGGAAAATGGATTTACTCGAGCTTGGGCACTGAGTGGTTATTAATGGGGAATCTGTGGCAGAGCATGTTGCTTTTCAACAGATGTGCCATAATCTCACACTGCACATCCATAACAGCAGCTCACCTCACTCCTTAACATGCCACAGTTAGATATTTAGAAGCATAATATCCACAAAAGCCCCCAAGAAAACTTTATAAAAGAGACATCAGCAGAAATAATTAGGAAACTCGAGTCAAAATCTTTAGAGGATTTGCCTAATTACTTTCCCTTTTGTAAATACAAGTATTCCAATTTTTAGGTACCTCGATACTTCTAAGGGTTTGGCTCAAGATAATTAGCACTGTGCTGATTACTCCAGAAGACAAAATTGGGAGTGGGGAGGGGTGGTGGGAGTAGGGAGGGACAGCTCAGGGCTGTCACCACAGAAGCCACATTCATGTAACACACATTCATTTTCACACTCCCCACCTTTCACTGAGGCTGCATCTGTCAGTGCTGTGAGGCATGGGGTGAATTGCTGGAGGTGTCACCACTTTATGGGGATGAAAAACACAGGGGAAGAGTTGTATGACCTGTAGTAAAATGAGAAGTCTCACTTTGCAGGATGTGGGTAGATACAGACGGGGATAAAAATCGTGCACTTTCTCATCTACTGCTTCTGAGTTTTTACAAAGAAGAGACTGCTATAAGACTTCTCCCTAAAATAAACAGCATGCAGATTGTGATCTCTGACATAAACATCTAAATCTGCATTTGATGAGAACAAAATACTCTGGGGGGAAAAAAAATCTGTTACAAAAGATGCTCAAGAGTATTTGCTTCTTCACTGTTCCACAGAATCTCAGATTTATCTTCAATTATCACACAACCACCAGCGGCTGGAAGGGTGAATCATTGTGCCTATAAACCCTAAGAAATTTGAGAATACTGCTGCATTCTCTATTCATCAGATATGGGGAGGGAGAGCTATAGCTTTAACCTACAAGTACTTCAGGGAGAACCAAAGCTTTATTTCTGTTTTGTTACAGATGTCACCACAAAGGCAACTCCAGAGGAGAAACTTCCAGTAATTTTCCTAAGAGAATTAGAAAGTTTATGAAACTACAATCTTATGTTTCTTTATCTTTTGTGATATAGCTGAGTGCAAGCTTTGGGGTTTTTTAAATCTTTGCTCATCTGCTATTTCTTCCTTGTTTGTCTGGTCTGGGACGTGTTCCTCACAACAGAATGTTCCTGTGGAAGGGATGGTTTTAACCCTCTCTGGCACAAGGGCCACTGAGACACTCTGGAAATTGCCTGTGTTTCCTAACAACTGCAGAGAGGACTTGATGTGTTGGGAGCTAAAAGGACAATCTGTGGCAAGGAGTGGGGTTTGCCTGCTTTGCTTCCTCCTGAAGTTCACATGGGGGTATAGCCAGATCCTGGCAGACACCTGGGACATTATATAGCACCTCCAGTGACTATTTCTATAAGAAGAGGACTATTAGCAAGGCTATTTTAATCTCCCAGCCTCTGGTTCAAGCCTGTGATCCATGAGGGATCCAGCTGTGTCCCCAAATGATCTGTATTTCACATTATAATGTAGCACCCTAGTTCATCAAGCTGAATTAGGTCCTGCCACGTGCTCTGGTGCTTTAACTTCCTTTAAACCTTATTTTGCACTAGCTGACTCATTCCAGTACACAGTTGAAGCTAAAGGACATAGCTTGGGTGAATTTATATTTTAAATAGCATTGTGCTCTTCATTTGTGTGGGGTAGCAGTTTCCTGCTTAGCACAGGAGATAACTGCTTGAGGCAGCCTTTAGCAGTTATTTGCCTTTCCAGTCTTCCAGCAAAATTTCAAGAAAGAAACAACAATCACCTATCACCAATCACTTTTTCCCACCGAAATCTCTTCCCTCAAGAATGCCTCAAACAAAAAAAAAGAAACCCCTCAACTCTCATTAGGGGGTTATTGTCTGTACTTGAGGGTGTAAAGAGGAAAATACAAACCCCTATTGCTAGGCTAAGAAAGTATTCCCTTCCTGAGTGTATAAATGTTAATGGGATACAAGAAAAGGCAGTGCTAATGGCTGATTTAAACCCAAAAGCCCGGAGACATTTGCATTCAGTGCGTTCACCCAGCTAAGCTCCTCTGCTGGACTTGGGGAGATGAGGCAGTTTTCAGCAGCAAACATGAAGCCTAACACAACTGCCCAAGCCAACTGCAAAAAGGAAGTCCAGCTTGCCTTCCTAGTTTTTAATAGCCCTTTAATTTTATCTAATGGTGCTGTTTATTCTTTAATACAATCTCCCTCTGAAGGGTTGTGGTTTCTGCAACAGCAATGGAACAACACACAGGGAGGTCTCTCCTTAGAATCAGTCTGACCCAAGTGGAAGGTCAGACTATTTTTGGCATATTACCTTGAGATCTGGTGTATTTCTTCATTATTGCTCTGTTTGTGACCCCCAAGTGATATATACATGGAATAACCCAAATAAGACCTAATCTGCCTAATGGAAAACCAGAAGTTTCCTTTGCAGACAGTGATAAATAAAAGTTTAATTTCCATTCCAGCTGGCGTGCAGACAGCCCAGGTGGGGTTTAGCTGACAGGGTATCTAAGCTATGTTCCTCCACATAATTTGCCATTCTGAATTTTAACCAAGGGAAGTGTATTGACAAGAGAATTTGTTAAGAACTTTTCTTTATCTTGTCTGTTCTATTGCCACATCTTCAACTCTGTTGAAAAGAATAGGCAGTACAGCAAACCTGAATAATGTAATTTACCTTTATTTCCATGTGCTTTGAGCCAGGGCTTCCCAGATGCTCCCAAAGGTCCCACACAGCCTGCCAAAGGTTTGCAAAGAAAGTCCTTGTTGGAGAGGTTGCATTTCATTTAGGCATTGCATTGAAGATGAATTTTGTTATATAGCATTCCTAACCTGATTTCTTATGTTTAAGCAGCCATTTGTGAATGAAACTTGCAAGTCCCTGCTTGATATTCTAAATACCAACTCCATTCTTTTTAAATAAAGAAAGTTCATTTCTGTGGAAAGGCAACATTTTTGGTGAAGTTTGAACAAAATACCCCCAGGTCTTTGATTTATAACAGAATATTAAACCCCACATATTCTGGTGTCCATTTCAATTAAGTGAGGGTCTCTTACTGTTTAGAAATCAGCATCACCACGACAGTGCTCTTTATGATTGCAAAGATAAAAACCTCTGCCCAACAGCATTAGTGAGATATAAAGGCTGACAGATCCTGGGGTCAGGTTTTAAAGCTAAGAATGAGAGACGTCTGTGAATATAGATGAGAAAAACTACATAGAATTGATATTGGAAAGTAGTCCCATTGTGTGTGTGCTGTGTGAATTAACCTGGTACTTTTCAAGACATTTTCTATTGCCCAAACTACTCACCTTTTAATCAAAATTTACAACATTATCAGTAACATATTGTAATATAGAAAACAAAATAAAATACGAAATACGCTTAAATTTGTAGTAGGGGAATGAATTGCAAGGAATAGACAGCAACAAGGAAGGCTTATCCAAATCAGAAAACATAGTTATTACATTATAATTTCACCTGAAATTTGTTTTAATCCCTGTATAATCCTCAAGTGATGAAGGGCATGCTGAAAGCATAAACCTGGAAGTATTATCACTGCACAAATATTTTTGGTAATAGCTCCATCTCAGAGGAATTGAACCATGGCAGGGCCAATACATTTTAAAATTGTGTAAGCATGGTGGAAAACTTTAAAATGCCAAGCTGCCATCACACCTGGGCACAAACTGTACCTTCCATCACAGGTATTCCTTTCAGAGAAACTCCTGGCTTGGCTAAATGAAATAATATCAGATAAGATACACTGATGATAAGATCACTGATGACACAAAAATCCCCCAACTGGTCCAGGATCTGCCTATTGGTTTAGAGAGAACGATTAAAAAGATTAAAAAAAACTATTTTTGCTCTTTTCCCAAACCCCCCCTCCCAAGATTCCCAGCTTAGAGTGTTAAATTCTCAGTCCTCTTGCTCCTTTCTCTGGTTGCCATGAAGGAATTGCATCTTGCAGCATGAAAGCAGCCCAGTGTGCTCCTGCTGGCAGCCACTGCCAAGAGGAGTTGCTTGCACTTTGCAGGAGAGAAAATGAATGTCTTTGATGCCTCCCTGGCATCCCCCAGAGCTGCAGCCCAGCAGGAGGGGCTGAGGCAGCCCTGCAGATCCTGCACAGAGTTCCCAGAGCTGAATTTCCACACAAACCTGGTGCCAGGTGCTGTGTGCTGTCCTATTGCCCTTGTAGTTAGCAGGGGGGCTCCAAATGTTTTTATATCGTCTCTGAATGCTGAGCTTGAACAAACCTGGATGCAATCACTGGGAGCTGCTTCCCTGAGAGATTAAATATGCAATATTTTATAACCCAGTTTAAACACGTCCCATGCAAAATTCAGGATTGGGTTTCAATATGTAATTTTCTTTTAATTTTTAAACGAGTTCTCGCAATGATTTTTTATTTTATTATCTGTATCTATGGAATGATGAGCAAATCAAAATACTAAAATTCACAGATAATTTGATATTTAATCATTAATCTAGTCTGGTAAAATGAAATTTTAACCAATCATAAATTTAGATGTAATCAGAAACTATATCCATCATTATTTCAGTAGATTACTGAGTTGTCAAATAACTGAAATCCATTATCCTTACATAAACTCCTTGTTTCCAAGGCAATTTAGTCTCTAAGCTCTGAAGAGCTGCCAGTTAAATGAGTACGGTTTTCTTTTAAGCATAAGGTAGAGAAAACTAAAATTCAACATGAAAGACAAAAAGAGAATTATGGAACAGCAACAACATGAAATTAAATCAAAGCATTTTCTTTAATAGAAACATAAATTCTGGCCAGAAAAAACTTTTTAAAAAGGAATTTTTGGAAGAATCCTTGAATATTATTAGTAAACTCCACTGATTAGGAGACTTGCATCCAATGCCTTTTATCATTCATGAATGGACTTTATTAAAGGAATCTCCAGACATTTTATTTCACTTTTTTGCAAATCTGCTCCCAACAAGGTTTAGAAATAATGCAAACAGGAGCCTACATGGAAATAAAATTAAAATAGTAACAGATTTTGGAGGAAGGGAAATGGACAACCCTCATTTGCTCTTAAAGGAAATCTATCCCATTGATCCAGCTTTTAGAGCTTGGCAAAATGACTGAAAACATATGAATTATAGACCTGCAAATGGAGGCTTCATTTTGAGCTGCATTCACTTTCAATTTGTGGAATAGGCTGTGAATAAAACCAAAAAAACAATCCCCTTCCCAAAAAAACACCCAAACAAAACAACACCGGAAAAAGTGGTGTATCTTTGCAATAGAGGTAAAAGTTTCTCCTTTTCCCTTTCTTCATTGCAATGCAAAGAACCTGCCATCTGCTTACTGTCACTCTTTTTCTGCATTTGTCCAAGTTTCAACTTTTAGAGTTTGTATTCCCTCCCCAGCCTTCATTTCTGTCCCTCTTTCCTCCTCTCCAACTTCTTTTATTTCTTTGAATCTGGGATGCTTTGCAGGATTGTTGATTGTTATGTAGTATTATGTGAATTGTGAAATAATTTTCGTGTGTGCCCAAGTAAACTCAGCTGACTGTGGAAGAGTCTCAGAAAATTGCATCTTACTGGGGTTCTTCCCTCAAAGGAAGAGAACTCAGATTCTGCTAGGAATGCTCATGGAATTGATAAGAAAAAATCTTTTCCACAAAGGTGTTCAGTAAGGAAGAAGGATGGGTCTCTTTGCAAGAACCTGGCAGCATCCTTTCCTCATGATATCAGCCTTAGGAGATATTCTTAAAAATATCTGAAAACCTGCCTCAAAATCTTGCTTCTTTCAGGACACAAAACTGCTTTCTGAGTATTTAATTTGCTTCTAGATTCACTACAGGAACTACTAAAGGATGGAACCACCACTGCAGGAACCACATCACTAAAGGGTATTGTACAAAAGAACTATCAAGCCTTTTGAAAGCCAGAATCTTATGAAGGCAAGTGAGCAAGCTGAAGGCATGGGATCAACTCCACTTGGTTTTATGGATCCAATATTTGTATGTACCTGTGAGATGAAATCATGATGGAGGAAATTCAGTGGAGGAAAAAATTGTTAATATGCAGTGATCATCACTCAGCTTTCTTACTCTCCTCCAAACAATTCTTCCTCTGATATTTCCAGCATCAGAAACCATTGATTTTTCACAACTTTTTTTCCCTGGGAAAAATATTTCAATCACTCAGCAAATGGTTTCTCCATGGATTACACAGATCTGAGTTATGGCATGGTGGGGTCAGAAGATATCAGGCTCTTTCTTTTACTACTTAAAATACATGTGAAAGGCAAAACAGCTGGAAAGCAAACATTAGAGCTATGATGAAAGCAGAAGTGAGAATGCAAACATCTTTCCCCATACTGGATGTTGATTAGATGGAGAGTGCCTGCTGAGGTTGAACAAATAACAGCCGCCCCTGGCTTTTATTTTCTGAAGCTGGAAAAAGTTGATAGCTGGAAAATAACAACATGTCATGAAGTGTTTTCCAGTTTCAGTGGTACCTTCATTTTACTTCAGCTCTAAAAATATTAACACAAAATCCTGAAAGGTCTAATGAGACAGTGGCACTTCAATGTTCCTCCCGCTGATGTCACAGAATGGTTTATTGATTCTATTTAACTCCTAATTGGCTCACATTATTAAATTACCATCATTCAGGCTAGAAATTAGTTTAAATGATCAATCAACACAAAATCAGGTCAAGATTATTAGTGACAGAGTGGATAAGCAGATAAATAGATCAATAGAAAGAAATAAAGATAGATCAATTAGAAGTTTAGACTAAACGGAAAAAGTAGGTCGACCATTTTTCTGGTTCTTAATTACATTCCCACTGGCTTTTTCTGTGGGGACTTGAAATATTGAAGCCTTTCTCATCATTGCATAATTAGAATTCCAAGATCTGACTGATCATGTCAAATCTTGAAGCGGAACAAATAGTGAAAACCAGGCACAGTGAGATGTTGAACCATCAAATTACATTAGCAAAGTCATGGCTTAATAGAATCCTCCACTAATTCCACTGAGTTAAGATATGGAGAACACTGAAATACTTAAAAAAAAAATCTCCACATTAATTAAACAAACTTACTATAAATCTGTCTAGACTGGTGCATAACCTTAAGTTTGAAAGGTTAGATTAGGACAATTATAAACTGACTGCATGTTTTTTTCCCCTAACATATCCCAATCATTACTTATTGAAAGCAATGTGTACTCCTAATTTAACTAATATCCTCCAATCAAGGATTTCTTTACTTGACTTTGTTCTGTCACAACACTGATTCAGGAACATGGTTATTTAAGTGATAATTACCCAATAACGAGGTGACACCTATACTATTTATACTTTTGACACAATAATGACCACCGAGGGCCTGCAATGTGGACCTTTTTCAGCCAATTACAGAAAAACACCCAAACCCATGAAGAAGAAAGAAGAAGAAGGTGAAGAAGAAGGACTTAGACAACACCCAAAATCCTCCACCTTGACTCACATGTACTATATACTAAAATCTATATACTATATATATAGTATATAGTATGTAGAATATAGTATGTAGTATATAGTATATACTATAGTATATAGTATATAGTATATAGAATATAGTATATAGTATATACAAAAATCTTAAATCTAAGTTTTTCAGAATTCCAACACTTTTCTACAGTGCACACTTGCTTTACATTTCAAAGTCTGCAGAATTTTTCAACCTGCAAACAAAAATGAGTGAATATCTGCCTTGGAGCAGGTAAGGGCAGCAATGGCCCTTCAGCAGCCCTCTGATGGTGTGTGTGGTTGGGCTCAGTGCCTGCTGTGTGATTCTGAACCCAGGTGAGGTGTTTCTCCAGACAGATTCCTCATCAACCTCTCCCAACCCTGGTTATTCTCTCCTCACCACCAACTCACCCTTGCAGCTGCAGTAAAACCTTTCCCCCTGATGCTGCTGCATCACTCACATCTGCATTAACCACAGAGTGCATGGAGGAGCAGCCAGGGGGAAAAATGCACCCTCCTGTGAGTATGGAAGCTCTGAGAGCATCTAGAAATATGTGCTCCTCTTTTTCTTGAGTGTGATATTAAAAATAAAATAAAGCACCTCAAACACGCAGGAGCAGTTCAAGATGTGCAGACATCTGAACTAAGAAAAGTTCATTTTTTTTTCCTTGTTGTTGCTTCCTTGGTGTTGTTCAAGTCTTTCTTAAAAACAAGCAAACAATAAACAACTGCAAGGCACTCCTGAGAATATTTCAACCCTGCTGTGCTAAAATAAAATGTGAAATATTGCACGCAATGACATCCAAACTTTGCTCAAATTGTCATAAATCACACTTGTCATGTTCATTTTCATTAGCTGCTGAGCACTGAACTGACTTGACAACATACCTAATTGGCAAATTACAAACCAAATAAGGAGAAAAAAATAAAATTAGTTGTGTTTGATAAATTGCTATTACATACAACAGAGATTATCAAAAAAAATTTGACAAAGAAATGCTGGCACATTTTTTCTTAGTTTTGAGAAAAAGCTATCACTAGGGGAAAATAAAAGAAAACATAAAATACAAGATTTGTATCAAAAATAAAAAATATTAGTCTGAGAAAATTAGAACAGGGCAGATGAGCTCATCTTGTTTTAAAGAGTTACATTTCCAGGAGCAGAGACAGAGCTGTACAAATATATTTCTCACAGACAGTTAGTCAGTGATCTGAGATTTGGCAGAAAAATAAAGCCAAATTTACCACACTCAGAGATATTCAGTGCTCTGTCCCAGGGTGTCCAGCAGGGATAAACCCCACTTCATGCATCTCTCTTGTGTTTTACTGTGCCTGCCCAGTCCTAACCAAGGCTTTATTATGAGAAACAACACAGTAAAAATGCAAGTTCACAGCATCCAGTCATATCAGTTCATCTCAAAAAATAAAAAATAATAAAAAAAGAAGAAGATTTAAGCAGAAATATGAGAAATATGTTCCAGGAAACCACTGACAGTTTGGTCTATTGAAGTTTAGAAAGGACAAAAAATGAGGATTGGGAGAAAAAGGGAACGCAATTCATCACATAAGGAAAATGTCTTACTGCAATAAAGTTAAATCTGTCATCTTTTAGGTGGCTCCTTGCATGTAAATATGGGAATTGTGCACATGATGATCTCCATCACTGTGCTGGGGACACTGACAGATTGCAGAGCTGACAAGGTCTTTCTGGAGCTGAGACACGTTTAAAATATTTCTCCTCTATCAGGGAATAAATCAGAGTGAAATTTTCAGTGGAAAGCAGGAAATTTTCAGTGTGTCCTTCCTGAATTTCTTTTGTGCTGCTCTCTGCATCCCAGTGATTTGTGCTCCACTCACCTGCTTGATGGAAACACGAGACAACTCCAGATATTGGCTGAAATAAATGGATATTTTCAGCAGCAGGCAATGATCTTCCATGTAGCTTCAAGGGTATATTATCCTAAAGAAAAAAGATCTTAAAGTAGAACGACACAAAAGTTAGTGAAAATCTATGTTTTCAAGATTTTTGGAAGTTTTTTATTTATTTAATTGGCAATACGGTGTTAGCTTCTTTTCACACGTTCCCTCTAGAAATATTTAATGACTGTAAATGTTCACAAATCATGAAAAAGGTACAGAAGACATTAACATCATGTCTACACCCAGCACTAAGGAATAATTCTTAAGGAATGATTAATATCCAGAGGTGAATGATAGACAAATAAAACTTTTACCAGCCTGAAAACAGATATTTTATAAAGATGGAACAGTTGCACAATATATGACTGCAATTTAAAAAGAAGTAGGATGAATGTCAGAGGGGAGGGAGGGAAAAAAATAAAAGAAAAAATAACTGTTCTGAAGGTTATTAAGAGCAATCATTTTTTAATGGCAGGTGATACTATAGTACAAGTGACACATGAGAGACAAAAAAAGATTGTGATATATGAAGAAATTTGGGAGGAAAATCCAATATTCTTCTTCCACCCCATGGAATGAAGTCACTTTAAATGGATGGAGGTGAAAGGGGAGCTGCCCTTGAAGCAACAAGTCTAAAGAAGCTCACATGCATAATTTTCATCAGTATTGTTCTCAGCTGTTTAAATAGATGGTTTCCAGCCAGTTCACCCTCCAGAATTCATTACAGAACAGAAAAGAAAAACTTGCACAGGTCCTTATTACCCAAATACAGAGTTTATAATGGCCTTCCCAAAAAAAAAAGAAAAAAAATCAACCAAACCAACCAACAAACAAAAAAATCCCCCAACAGCTGCATTTTGTCTGTAAAACAAAATATCAGAAAAGCCACCTACCACTGACCGTGCAAATTTGTAAAGAATTTTATAAGGAAGTACATCTATTTATTTACACATTGAAAAATTCTTTCAATTTACACATTGAAAAAGCCATAAGTCGACAGATTGGATTCCTTTTCACTTTCAAGACCCTGAGCTAATCCCCTCATGAGAAGTAAAAGAGGAATTAGCATCAAAGCAACTTTCTGCAATAAGTAGGGTGAGATGTTTTTTTCTTGACAGATTTTGATTCATTATACTATTCCAGAATGCAGAGCTCTGTAGTAAGGCAGAGATTTTTCTAACCTGGCAAATTACAGCTGAACCTGATTTGCAGGCCCACTATTTATATTTTTTAAATGGTTTCTTAGTTTACTTTATCTATATCTTTATTGTCACCTTCTTTCTGGACCTTTTGCTTACATCTTTCAATTTTTTTCAATTGTAATAATTAAGCTTGTCAGTTTAAGCCAGTGTAATTTTTCTTCCAAAGGAGACATTTCATTGTATTTCACTGTGTTTCCTTCCACGATTCCCTTTCAGCCTTACAGAAGGGATTAGAAAGGATTTCCTTTAGAAAGGAAAACATCCAGGTGCTGTGTGACCTCTTTTCCTTGGTGACCACGGCAGAGAGAAAAGTGAGAGCAAAACCAAGTGGCCTGACCAAAGAAATCCCCCTTCTGACAGGTTAAAAAGCAACCTCAGCCAAATTCTGAACTGAATTTAGAGTGCAGGGCAATAAAGGATGTCCATGTCTGCCTCTGAGGAAGAAAAGGAGAAAAAAAATGTTGAAGAAATGAGAGATTGCATGCAGAGGTTGCATTGTGAATGTCCAAGCAGGACAAGAATCCAGCTGGACCCTGCTTAGTTCTCATCTAATACCAACAATTTCCACCTCCTCAAGATTAACAGATCCAGTGGTTCAGCTGAGGTAACTTTCTCTGAAATGGTACAATGGGATTTTTTGCTCTTTATTTATATTTTAAAATTTTCTTTCCTGACCTATTTTTTTTTTTTGCATGTTTCACGACTTGCAGTGATGCTAATTAATCTTGTCATCAGCTCTTATTCATGACACATCTTCACAGACAACTTATCCAAAGTTAATTTTTAGCATAGTATTCGTGCACTCGTAATTCAAATTTCACATATTCCAGCATAGTTTTAAGGCAGGTAGAAGCAGTAAGAAGATTAATGTTGAATATTCAGATGTAGGTTAAAGGAGGACATCACTCTGTGTGAACAGACTCATTTGTAATTGTTTACAGGAAAAGTGTTAAATTTTTGGGGGGTTTTTTTGGTGGTTTTTTGGTTTTATGTACAACTCTCTGAAAAACACATTGGCTCCAACAAACCTTAGGTGTATGTAAAGCCAGGACACGGCACCTTACGGTCACAAATGTCACTGGCAGTCCCTCTGAGGCCAGTGGCATCCATCAGCAATTCCAAATGGCACAAACTGGGGTAGTCTGGAGCCTGTTGGAGAGGTTAAAAAGAATTTCTATTTTAGAATTTCATAGTTATAAAACTCACTCTTCTTCAGGTTGTGAGGTCCCATCCTTCTCGTTCCTCCCTCCAGCCCACCCTTGTTTGTGCTGTTGGGTCTGAAAGTTGTCCTCAGCAGGAAAAGGATTTGTTTTGTGTCCCTGCTGTGTGCAGAGCTGAGTGACACTGACTGTGAGCTCAGAACTGCACCCCTGGGCAGCACAGAATCTGAAATACAGGAAAGATAAAACTTAAGGCATCAAGAACATCACAAAGAAAGTTTTGGATCAGGGAAAAGGGTCAGCAGAGTTGGTGACACACTGTCCCTTGATATCCTGGGAAAAATTATTATTTTCTGCAATAAGTATTGGAGAAGTTTTATTGAAAGTTACAAAATTCTTTAGCCACATATTTAAAATCGTCTTTCATGGTTGAATCTTTTTGACAATTTCAAACATATTTTGTTTTCATAGAAAACTTCATTTCATGACAAGAAAATCCTCCCCTATACCCTTATGCTCTCCCAAAATTATGGAAACAAATATAAATTAAAAGAAATTATTTCACTTCTGCAAGACTTTTCATTCTCTCCACACACAATAACAAGTTCTAATTCATATTCAGTGCTCTTGATGTGATTTGAAAAAAAAAAAACAACAAACCAAAAGATTTCATGTCTGTCATATCTTCTGGAGTCTTTCTTTGTGGCAGCATTCATTATTGCTCAAGTCAGTGTAAGGAACAGATAATACGTGTTTTGTTCTTTTGACAACTATTAATTTCATTGAAAGCATGGATGTGTAGGCCTGTGTAGAAACATGATTTAGGGATGAAGTGTTTAAATCAAATCTCCTTTTAAACAGGTTGATTGACATGGCAGTATGCCATGGGACTGTTTTGCAAATTATAACTTGCATCCAAATAGAAGGAAAAAGTAGAAATAAGTTTGCGTTTTCTTTGAGGCAAAAGAGTTTCCTCCTCTGAAGAGATTTGTTGTAAATGCCGGAGGTAGGACAAATATGTATTTGGAAAAAAGAAATAAATTTGAATGGAATGTATCACTTGGAAGATCCAGAGTTCTTTCTGCTCACCCTTGAGGAGTGGCTGCACCTGATCCTCGTGCAGCTCCCAGTGAACAACCACAGCTCGTGTCCTCTGGGGCAGGACCTGGAGGGTTCTGGAGTAAAATACCAAAATTTCCATCCATGGGAGCACCAAGCTTCTCTAGGTGTGACAACCAAAACTCCCCCTGGCTGCAGACTGGGTGGAAGGTTTAATGCCTGCTTTAAAAGTTATTTTCCCCACATCCAATTTAGAGACAATTAAATCACTTTACAACTCACTCCAGGGTTTGTTTATTTTTATTCTTTTATAGTAGCCATCCTATAAGCAGCTTTATTATTATGTGGATCCCATTACACTGCTATTAATTAGAAAACCACAGTTTATGTGTCAGTGCAGCAGTGAAGAGTAAACAAACTCAATCCCTCTGTGTTGCCCGGTATAATGATGATTAATCTGTTTTTACCTGGATTCCTTTCCATACCACAACCAGTCAAAGTTTTGACAAGGAAATGCTTTACAGATTTCTCTTACCTGGAAGTTTTTAAGTCAAATTGTCTGAAACTTATGTGTATATATCATAATGTGCAAAAATGCCTTAACAGCTCCATTTAAGCAGAAAAATAGGTATATATTTCTTATTGGAATCAGAATGAGAATTGATCTTAGCAGTTTGTCAAAATCTGTGTTTACCAGAACTCTCTCCTTACCCAAATATCTTTAAAAAAAATTAGTCCCCAAATTAACAACACGTGATTCCCAAGGGGTTTGTATCTCATGGCTGAATGATTTTTAAATTGAATTTACTGAGGTTGAAATGTGAGTGTACCCCTTGTGAGACACTAGAAACTCTGCCCAGGGAGAAACACCACCTGAGTGGTATTTAGATAAATAGAAATGGCATAATTTCACCCTTTTAGAATAAAAAAATAGCCAGCACAACCACTGTGATTTCTTAATTAATATACAGCATTTAAAATGTTTATGTATCACAAATATTTTCAAATGCATGATAAATAATCCAGTAAAGTTTAAGCAAAGAGAAGCATGAGGCATTGGAAAATATTTGTCTATTTCTCCTAATTAAATAACACCGTTGGAGGCTTGAGTTCAAAATGTACTTGAGCAAAGGTGCATGACAGTGAGGAATATAAATCAGTCTTAAAATATATAAAAAAATAGATTTAATAATAGCAGGGAGATTTTTTTTTCCTTTTTAAGTGCCAGGTCAGTTACCTTGTTTGCTGGAAAAAAATTTTAAAAAAGGCATTTTTCTGTTAATGAACACCACATTCTCAAAATGGCAAGTAAATGGGTTTTAAAAGTGTCAAATATGTTTTGCCTTATTTGTCAAAGGTATAAATATTCTGCCTGGGAATTATGAAAACAAGAAGTCAGAGTTTTCCAGAAGAAATAAATATGCAGGCAATTTATCAGTTCCCACAGGAAATTAGTCACAATATTACTTGCAATTTTTCTTCTGTACGTTAATAAGCATGCATGTTAAAAAACATACTTTATAATTCATGAGATTTGGACATTGAAGACGTCCTGAAATTGGACACACCATTTTAGGAGCTCATAAATATACATGACTTAAAAAGCCATAAATAGCAATATGCCAATCCAGCTAAGACATGTGCTACTTTTGTGTTTTTATAATCAGGCATTGAAATAAGATCAGCCAACCACTGGTGGCTGATGGAAGATGGGATGTGGAGACATATCCTTGAGTATCAGAGATGGTGGCTAATGTGCAATGTTAACCATTGCTCTGATTCATTGCCTCCTAAATTCACAGTAATAATCCAGGTTCTAGATAAAGGTTCAAACTGGATCTTCTGTGATGTTTATTTTCGGGGGGGAAAAAAGGCACAAAAGGGAAAAAAGCAGGGTTTAGAGTGTTATTCTTTTGAATCTCTTCCTGATGAGACACAACACCAGAGCTTGCAGCAAGAACATTTTTGCTTCTTGCAAAAAAGTGTTGAAGCCAGAACCAGGACCATGGGAAGACTTTGAGAGGATCCTACACCCAGGAATGTTCTGAGGTGTCTGACACTGAGGTCGGCACATCCAGCATGCTGGAAGGCTTCACTTCCAGACTTTCCTCTAAATTTGGGAATTAAATTTGGGAATTTGGGAATCAAGCAGGAAGCTGTGCTGCATTTCCTGTGCCAGGTGAGAGCCTCGAGCCCATGGTCCTGCTGCCTGAGGAGAGGATGAGCTCTGCTTTCTGTCTTTCTCACTATTCCTCTCTGTGGAACTTATGGTGAAACTAATATACTGCCACAAGAGCTTTTCATTTTAAATGGATCTTTTCTTTTAGATGAAAAGCCACGGGGGGTGGGAAAAAAAAAAAAAAAAAGAGAATACCACCTTGTTCTAAAAAACAGGAGATGCTGCCTATTGCTCAGGCTTTACAATGCCTGACCTCTGTGACGGATGGAAAAATGAGAACCTAGAGCATTTTATTGTTTCCATATTTCACAGGGAAAGAGAAGTTTATTCCCCACAGCAGCAGCATCCTCTGCTCCACTTAGGTAAGGAGCTAAGGAGGGGGGGAAAAGGCAAATAGTGCAGACAGACAAGAAAGAACTCTTATTATTCTGGTTCTGTTACAGACACAGGAAAGTTGTGAAGGACCAGCTCATCAAAAATAAAGATTTCCACCCACACTGCTGCCCACAGGCCAGCCCAGTGAGCTCACAGCAATGTCTGTGAGATGGAAAATTGCAGAGGGACAGTGCTGGGAGAGGGAGGAAGGCTCTGAAGAGGAACTGCTCAGTGTGTGGGTGACACTGGGAGTGCTCCCTGCAGACTCTGATGGTCACAGCCTGGGGGGTTTGAGTCTGGTCACTGCTGACCTTTGCCATGATGTTGGGAACCTCTTTGGCTAAATCCTCCTGCAGCTTCACAGAGCCCTGGGGAAGGAAAACTGCTATGAGCCCTGGGGTGCTTGGAAATCTGTGGTGCAAACTGGCTTAGGGGTGTGTAGCTCCCATCCCATGCCTCAGATACTTTGGTTTTCTGAAATTCTTTTCCCAGGGAATTTTCTGTAAACAAGAAAAGTGGTTTTGTAACTGTAACCATGTTTTC
>JBBMKD010000194.1:13533412-13544180 GCA_037834095.1 Argya squamiceps
AGACACATCCCAAAAATAAAGGAGTCATTTTCAGCCTTCTGAATCTCAGAGTCTGTGTCGTTGTGGTGTAAAACAGCGTCAGGGGGGCTTTTCCTGAATGGCCAAACCAACAGGGACAGCACATTTACCACTCTGGGAAAGTGCCTCATGCTTTCCTGAGGAGCTGAGGTTGAGTATCTTGATGTCTAAGCAGTGTCTGCAGGCTGGCTGCCATTTCTGAAGGAGTGTCAGACAGGGAGGGATCACACAGTTGAATTTCTGAGACTTAGTTGGAGGAAAAAAAAATAAAAAAAGAATAACACAAATGGAAGTAGTAGCAGGAACCGTGTTATCACATGGCATTTTGAAAGTGAATCTTCAAATCAACAGTCTGACTAATGCATGAGTCATTATTCATATTTAAAATAATTGCTAAAAAAAAGCCCCAAAACAAAACAAACAAGTCATGTGGAACTTTAGTAATACATGCATACAATTTTCTGTACAAACTAAAAATCCCCCATTCTTAAGCCTCAAAAACTGACTTTTGATCAAAAAGCAGACAATAAATAACCCATCTATGTAATTCAACTGTCATTTCATAGCTTGTACCCAAATTTAAATCTTGTGTATAGATTTATCCTTCTGCTACTGCATCCCAATATCACAACCAATCCCTCAGCAAAGACAGCTCAGAGACTCCTGCAAACAGCCAGCTGAATTAAACCTTAGAAGTCCTAACCTCAAAGCTTAATTGATTACAGTGAAGATTAAAGCAGACATATTCCAACTCCAAGATTTATTGGCTACTGTACCAGCAAGAGCTTTCTATCCCACCAGGGTCAATATAGACTTTTTTATACTTGCAAACAGGAAATACAATATAATTGCACTTCAGAGTTAGATGGATATCAGCAAAGAAAGGACTGTGGATGTGCATAGCCAGCAGAAAATATTATAGGTCCAAAAATTGAACAATGAATTGAAAGCATTACAGAAAAATTATCTGAGACCCATAAATTGTTTTGGATTTAGGGCAATCACACCAATGGGTGAGAAATAACATCAGAGAATTTAAATTGCTTTGTTGTTTGGATGCTGCTTAAAATAGCATCAATTTAAATATTAAAGAAAATAACAATTTGTCGCATTATAAATAATTATGATGACTTTTAGAAATCAGAGAAATGCTTCACACAGACCAGTTTGATTGGTGACACAAAGACAAACCTCTTCACTCACATTGGTCAGACCAGAGGGACATCAAGAAGTCCCTCCTAGGGAAAGGAATGAACACCAAAGTTACAGATACAAAAACATTTCTCCTGTTTACAGAAATTCCCTGGGAAAAGAATTTCAGAAAACCAAAACATCTCAGGCACGAAACCAGGGCTACAGGGAACCTCACCCTGCACACAGAAATCTGGGGTTACTCTGGGATCAGGGTTTGCTGCTCCCCTCAGTTATGCAGGAAAGAGAAGAGCTCCTCATTAACTCTGAGATTTTACTGCTCCTGCAGACCAAACACAGTGTGACAAAGCCTGCAGGCATCACATAAAGTGATAAAATTAGGGACAACTACTGAACAGACTTTTTTTTTTTTTTTATTTTGTGAGACAGATTCTAATGTGTGATATTTAGTGATCAGTTCTTAAAATTCATACATCCTTTTCCCCTGCACTTTTTATTTGTTTGTTTGAGTTTGATTTATTATTTATTTTTAGAAATCTACTTTCTTTTACTGTTTTCCCACTAAAGATTTTCCTTTCGTTGCTGTTGGGTACATGTGGTATAACAACAAAGGTTATAAACTCTGATTACATTATTTGCAGTACCAGAATCCCCACAAAACAACTCCAGTCCCTGTCCAGAGGTAATATTATAAGTTCAGTGGATGATAACAACCTAAATATAAACAAGGCTTCCATAATAATTGCTAATGTTTTCTAAATTAGATTTACTCAAGCATACACTTCCTTGTAGGTAGTTTTCAGCTCAACCTCTCTCCCAGGAGTGCGTCCACCAGGAAACTGAATGGCTCAGAAGAAGTGAATGATTCAGATGCAGCACCAGGAACAACACGATCCCAATGCATTTAGTCATATTTCACTGCCTCCCACATAAGTAATTTAATTTATCTGCTATGTTCTCAATCCACTTCTCCATTATTACCAAAAAGAACTGAGGCTTGAAAATCATCTGAGTATGCACAGATATAGAAACACTTTATGACAGATGACTGTGCAAAGAGACCTTGTGGGGTGAGGTTTATTGCAGCCTGCTGTGACCACAAACTCTTTTTTAGCAGCTCTGCTGTCTCCCTCTTTAGCCAGTGAGTCTCTCCTCTGAGAGTAAGAAACACCCTCTGGCATTGGTTGTATATTGGGTTTGGATGCATTAAGTGACTCCAGTTCCCCTTGGCCAAGATGCTGAATGTAAGTCACACCAGGCACAGAACCTTTGGTAAAACTCACTACAACACAGTCCAGGTCCAAAGGCTTTAAATTATTAAATTCATTCTTGGGGACCAGAAACTGTGTGACTCGGCTAAACAAACCTTTCTGTATTCCTGGAATTGAAGGCAATCAAACTTCATTTACTTTTGGAGAGTTTATTTGCTATTAGTGTCACAAATTGGGTATATTATCAAATGTTCCTGTGGGACAAACAAGACTGGGCCTTTGCATATGCAGCACATTCTGCAGAACACAGCAAATTAACCTGGGAGCTCTCTATCCTCCACTGCTCCAGGCTACACTGCAACTGAAATTCTTAGGGGGATTTGTGGGTCCTGAATGAAAGATTATTTCTCTGTTTAGAATAGGTGTTGCTGACTAGCTGAATGTGTTATTGCCAAAAGAATAATGATTTCCCCTGTCTATCATTTTGGATTTTTTTTCTCTTTTTAATGACTACAATAAATTACCTTGACATGAGCCTTAATTATAAAAAGAATTACCAAAGCTCATGGTGGCATAGAAAATGCAGTCCTTAAAATCACTCTAAGCAGAAAAGGGTCTCAAGAATGTTGGAGGACAGGTCGACAATTCAAAATGATTTTGACAGACTGAGAAAATATTCCAGATGAAAAAAAAAAAAAAAATAAGATGCCATTCAATAAAGACAGCTGTAAAGTTTAACACTTGGGCAGGAGGAATAAATTGCAAAAGTACTGGAGAGGGAACAATTCACCAGGCAACAGTGCTGCTAAAAGGCAGCTAGGAACTGGAATGGCTCTCCAACCCCAAGGTATTGAAAATAAAAAAGGAGAAGGTTAAGGGAGGATTCCGAAGTGGGAATATTCTCTGTTGGGTACAGCACAATGGCCTCTTCCCCTCACGGAGCAGAGCAGCAGCTGTGCCTCACTTTGAGAACTGCACTTCAAGAAAGAGCAGAATAATGGTCCCCAGTGTAATTTCCTGATTTCTCAGCAAAGATATTCTCTTTTTAGAAAAAAAGTCCAGAATGTGCATACTTTTCTGCAAAATACCATTACTACCTGTGTTTGAGGGTATAAGAAATAATTTACCTTCTGAGTTATTGTTTTACATTTAATACAGAGGTGACCAAAAAAACACCCAAAAACCAAAATCTTTCACCTCAGCCAGGAGTTTTATGTGTTTTTAATAACACATAAAACAACTGGTATTGCAGTACCTGTGCATTAAAAAAAAAAAATCATAAGAAATGGATGTCAAAATTCTGAAATAATTTATTTTATTTTGCTGGCCTGAAGTGAAATGTATAATTTCAGCTGGCCATTAGCTGAGTGTGCCAATCTCAGCCCCTTTGCTGCCCAGTGGGAACAACAAAACCACATCCCTCCTTGGCCAGGTTTCAGTTCCCCCTCCTTATTGTTGGCTCCAGCACACAAGAACTTGGGTTGGTCAGAAAGAAGCAAATGGTTTTTCTGACAGACAATTTTACTGCCATAGAATTTTCCTTAGCAGAAAGGCTGGAGTTAAAAGAAAACCCATTTAGTGGTGAGAATGGATTTGAAATGTAACCAAAGATCCCCAGATTTTTACCTTTGAGAAAAGAAATATTATTCTTCCATCATTCCAACAAACAAGGTCACACTTGGAGTGAGATTCCCAGCATAACTCCATACATGGTGGTTTTTTCTGGGATTCACAATCTTCCTGGGATTTCCAATCTTTTCTTTCCAGTGAGATTCAGATTTTTGCAGCTTGGAAGTGGAAGAGAGCTCCACCGTTGACTTTGGGAAGTCCACTTGCAGATCAGCTCGTTGTAATTTGCACTGAATTATTAACAGAGAGATGACTGATTAATTCAGAGTGTGTGTGTGCTGCTTCCACCTCCACAGAGCAGAGGAAACCAGAGCAGACTGAGAGGGGCAGAACTCGAGGCATGAGCTCATCCTGTCAGGTTTTACCTGGGACCACATTTATTTTGTACACTGCTTGCACAACACGGAGCTCAGGAGGAAGTTAAATATGGCCTAAATCTACATTCTAATGCAATTCTAATGCACCACATTATTTCTAGTAATAATCTCCCCCACAGAAAGAACTGATGCATATTATCAAGCATGAATATATTTAATGGTTTGTAAGAGAAATGAGTTCATTAAAATACTCATTCATCTCAACATAGGGTGAAGCCAGAAGAGCAGGTGAGGAAATAATTTTGCCAAGTTTTTCAAACAATAAAAAAAGGAACTGGGGCATTTGATAGAAATTCTTATATTCACATTTCAGTTTTCAAAGATTAAAAAATATTAGGCTTTGACCAATCTACCCATTTGAGGTGTACCTATATCATACATACATACATGCTTATCACTGAGGTTTGTATTTTCCAAATTTTCTAATGCTTGGTTTCCTTTCCTGGCATCCACCTCCTTCTTGATTAGCTGCTTTCTCCAGCCCCTCTGGGCTTCCCCCAGGGCTCCCCAGCCCTGGGACACTTGCTGCTTCCCCCATCTCCCTCTCTTCCACAAATCTCTGTCCCCACTTCTTAATTCCAGACCTCTGCTTTTGCTGCCATGATCAGATATCTTTTCTACAACTCCTGCTCTTCCACTTGTCCCCACCTCCACTTTGCTTCTCCTTCCTCCTCCTCCCTCTCAGTGATTTTGGCTCTGCCTCAGCCCCTCACAGCTGCTCTCACACCTTGCTGAAGTCTCTGCTGGGCTCCCAGTTCAGTCCCAGTGCACTCTGACCATCACCAGTGCTTGTCCCTTCCCTGGGGAGCAGCTCCCTTCTCCTGGGGTCCTTTGTTGACACCAGGGGATGTCTGCTGGATCCATCCTCTGCTGGATCCACCCCCTGCTTCATCCATCCCCTGCTGCATCCATCCCCTGCTGGATTCCTCTTCTGGATCCATTCTCTTCTGGATCCATTCTCTGCTGGATCCATTCTCTGCTGGATCCATTCCCTGCTGGATCCATCCATCCATCTTCTGCTAGATCCATGCTCTGCTGGATCCATCCATCCCCTGCTGGATCCATCCATCCCCTGCTGGATCCATCCCCTGCTGCATCCATCCTCTGCCTCTGCTCCCTCCCTCAGCAGGGGAATCAAAGTGAAAATATGCAACTTCTGACAACTTTCAGAGCTGTGAAAGATCAAGAGTTTCTAGTCATGAGAACACCAGGCTGCATTTAGAGCGACAGGTAAAAACAAACAACTAACAAACAAACAAACAAACAAAAAAAACCCTAGTGCACTCAGCTTGTTTTGGAAATCAGACAAGATCTACCAGAGAAAAGGACCACTCTGAACTCCTAATGAGATATAAATATTCCTTCTGGGAAAATAAATAAAACAATGCCCTTTTTTGCAATGAAATCTCACAGCAGCAAACACCAGAGACTTCAGGTGATTCCCCCTTGCCCGTGATCCTCTTCCATCACTGCTGTGATGGGTCCCAGTCCTGGTCTCTGGCAGTGAACTGAGAAATTCCTGCTAGAGGACCATGACTTGGCCTACAAGGATGAATCAACACACAAATATTTGCAGAAATTCAGTTTAATATGTTTGCTGGGAGCATTTCTATTGCATTTTCTCTCTACACGTGTTTCTCTTCCACTCCAGTTCTCATTTTTAATTTGTCCTCTCTGAGCATAATTCATCCATTGCTATGTTGTTCATTTTTTTTGAGGTGAAGAGGAAGAGCTCAGTCAAGCAGAGTCTTAGGAAAACAGACAAAAGAAAAAAGTAAAATTACAATATGCAATGAGATAATGGTAAGAAAAAAAAACCCCACACTATTTTGTGAGGAAAAAAATCTATATATTCTTTATCCCTGTAAACAGCTGCAATATCCTTAGGATATTTCCCCTTGTGCCTATTCACTCGTGCAGATGCAATATCTTCAGTTTCTCCATCTAAACAGAGATTTTTATCAAGCTACCCAATTAAAGTAGTCTGAAAAGAGGGGGAGAAAATGCCTTGAATAGTTCACTGGTTTTGCCCACAGGGCAGGTAAAGAACGATCTTTTTTTTTTTTCCTCTATGTAGGCAAGTAATGTAAATGAGAAAGAATAAATAGAGTCCCTGTCTATATTTGTATCAAAATTGCTATAGTTTCTAATTTCAGATTCATTATTTTTCATTATTTTGGCTATTTTTATTGAATTGTTTCCCATCCTTGTTAATTCAAATACTACAAAACTTTTACTGGGGCTTTTTTTTTTTTAACACCTGTGAAATTTTTAAATCTTTCTTGATATTGATAGAAGCAGACATAAGTCAATAATGAGTTTCAGAAAAAAACCTGTCTCAAGAGCCATTCATTACTGGAGAGAACTAGTACAATTTAGTGTTGTGCTCTTTCAATTCAGAATAAATTATGCAGAATAATAGAAGAAATCCAGCAAATTTCATTGCAACTTTTCAGAGCTATGAAACATTAAAAAATTAAACCCTATTAAATAAAAATGGGCTGTAAACCTGCATTCCACAAAAATTAAGAAGAAAATTACTTTAATGAGAAAAATATGCAACTACACAAGTGAGTATACCCAAAACAAGGATATGAATGCCTCTCTGACTGAACAAATCCTCTAACTAAACATTTCCTCTAATCAACCCACCTGGAGCTTGTTATCGAGAACAATTAATAATTTTGGCTCAGAAATTCAGAAATTTGGTTCAATCCTATGACGCCATAAATCAAATTTCTTGCAAGAAAATGTGTAAGAGTTTCAGGAACTGGCAAAATTAACACATTATTTGGCTTGATTACATTGTCTTAACATAGGTATAGTAAAATAACTGGATGGAAAATGTGTCAACTGATGCTGTTTTACACCACAACAACACAGACTCTGAACTTCAGAAGGCTGAAAATGACTCCTTTATTTTTGGGATGTGTCTCCCTTTTATACTATTTCACACAGACCAATTTGGTTGGTGACACAAAGACAAACCTCTTCACTTGCATTGGTCAGAGCAGAGGGACATCAAGAAGTCCCTCCTAGGGAAAGGAATGAATAACAAAGTTACAGTTATAAAAGCATTTCACCTGTTTACAGAAAATTCCCTGGGAAAAGAATTTCAGAAAGCCAAAACACCTCAGGCACGGAGCCAGGGCTACAGTCAATTGCAACACTAAATTTTCAAAGTTGCTTTTAAAATTACAGATTAGATGAGGAATTAAGAAGAATAAAGTGTTTCACTGCTTGTGGCCAACATGCCCGAGGCAGTGGAGCAGTGACACAACAATTTAGATGCATCTTCCCCCAGGAATTTCCAATAACTCAGGGCACTGAATGAGTTAAACCAGACAGGCTGGTGGGGATGATGGAAGAGGTGCTGTAAGCACTCCTTCACTGACTAAAGAAGCTTTTCTGCCTTTGAAATGAGCTGATCCAATAGACAGAAGATTTTTTTTTCCCTATTCCAATCCAACCAGAATTTTAAAGCCACCCTCAAGCATTCTGAATCAAAGGTAACATAAAAACTGCTCTTAGCAAAACTGAGGAGAAAGAGCATCAAAACTTCAAACCCCTGCCAAACAAAGCAAATGAGCAAACAGAAATCCCAGAGCAGAATTACACTCAATGAAATCCTGCATTAATGTTTAATCTGTTGAGCCATAGGGTACCTTGTAGGCAAGCTGGTTAATTTTTTCTTTCTGCGCTGCAATTTCCCCACACATAAAATAGGACAGCAACATTTGCTCAGTTGCAGTGGTTGTGAGAATTGAAACCCTGCACACATCCCAGCTTTGCAGGCAGGCACAGCCCTCTGCACACTGCTGGGCTGGGGGAGGCATCATTAATCAGAAAAAACATTAATCATAAAGAAGAGATCAAGCATTTTTCTGAATTGTTCTGACAAAGGTAATTAATGCTAAAAATCCCAAGACAGAACTTCAGTCTACTTGTGCTTCCTCCAGCTTTGGGCATCTCTCTGACCTGCCTAAATCAGAGATCTCATCACTCTCTGCTCCCTCTGCAGGTTTTTGGGTGGGAGTGATGCTCCAGAGAGCATTCCAGATCCAGCCTGGCACAAACCACCCTCTGCAGCTGCCTCCCTTCCACACACAGCACTTCAGGTGCTGCAGCTGGAAACAGCAGTTAAAAATCCTTCTAAAGGAAGAATTCAGGTGAAAAAAATCCCAAAAATTATGGTGGGCACCCCAGTGTGATTGGGAACCATCCAACTTTTAACAACCAAAACTCAGGCTTCATTTATAACAACACAAATGTAAGTTCTTGCACGAACAATGTCCTACAAGCACCCCCAGATTTGTGTGTGACACTCTGAAAACTCCAGTGTAAATGTGATTTCACACCCCAGCCTTACCCACACTGCAGGTGCAATGAATAAAATCTTCCATTTTGGAAGCACTAATATTTACACTGATCTATGATGCATTCATGAACAATTTTACAATTTACATAAATAATTTTACTCAATTCCTTAATTTTATGTAAAATTTGTTTTGAGGACTTGGAGCTGTTGTTAAAACATGCACCAGAGGTTAAAATTTTCACTGTTAACAAGACCACAATTTAATGACCCTGAATATGGGCTGGAAGAGACAAAGCCATGCCAAGTTAAGGGTCTTTTCCTGCAAAAGCCAATTACTTCAGGCTACAGGGATAATCTGTTTCATAGGAATAAGGCAGTGTCACAGAAAGATTTCCATCTTTTATAATTACTTTTAGGAAACAGTGAGGGGAAATACAAAAATTGTTGCTGATAATACTAGGGAAAGCTCCTCTAAGACATTTGTTGCTAAGAGGAGGAGGACTTCACTATTAAAAATTCCTCTTCTGAAGACAGAGACGGAGGAAATAAAACCATGTCTTCAGCAAAACAATTAAAAATATCTTTCAAATGTTCTTCCCAGTTTCAAGCTTTGGCAGGAAGGTTAAGGATTTTTCCCCCCCTCACCTCTCCATTTTCTTTTTTTTTTATTAGTTGACTATTTCTCTCTCAAAACTTTTTTCTAAGAACATTTTCAAAAACAAAACAAAACAAAAGGTGTTCTCCTCTTTGCTGAAAGAACAGTGGTACTGAGAAAATCACATATATTTTCCAACCAGCAGAGGCCAGTTACATCCACTGACCCATTGATTTTTCAGCTGCAAGGTAATTATAAAGCCTCTGGGTTCTTAGCAACACATGGAAGAAGAAAAAGGAGTTTAAATCATATTCTTCTCCAGTGAGATATTCTACTTGGAAATAGATTTTTTATTTAAAGGAATACTATGAGGAAAAAAAATAAATAAATCTCACTTCAGTCAGTTCCTGTCGACTGTAGTTGAGGCAGCTTCAATGGTTTCCCAGGGCAGTTGATTGACTCTCCCAGACTCTGTAACAGCTCTAAAAAGGGAAGAAACTTTTTGGAGAAATACATTTATGAAGCTGCAAAATGCCACAGGTTGGAGTTTATTTGCCTGTGCTCTGAATTGGATCAGGTGTGTCTTAAAACTGTCCCTAATGCAAATAACAAGGCTATGAAAGCTCCCCTCAGACAACACAGTAATGTCTCATGCAGAAGCTACATATAAAAAGAAAAAATTAATAATTGATATTTTACACAAAATAAAACTCATGTCTAAATGACAGAATCATTTTACAGAGGGATACAAGCAACTTTATGCCCTACTATTCATTTTTTTCCCCTGAGCTGTACGTTCAGTTATTGCTTTATCAGGAAACACCTTTCTGTTTCCTATAAAGTATTGGTTCACTTCCCAGCTTAGACATCTCTGTGTGCTGGCACATGGCCCAAAGATATTAATGTGGCTTCAGAAATCTCACAAGCAGCCTGCTGGATGTTTCAGGTGTGATGGTTTAATTATGAGTAAGAGTAACAGGGTTGCCTGGGGATTCTTATTTTTTTTTATTTTTCTTAATTGGAGGAAACTTGGCATGGAAGCAAGATATCAGAGGAACTATGATTTGCTTCAATTAAAAAGAGAAGAAAAAAGCAAATTTGCCTGCATAGAACCAGATTTCAGACCAACATTAAATGCATAGATATGCCATTAAATGAGAAGCTAAAACAAGACAGTGCCTGACAGGGATTGTATCAATACTGTATTTACTACATAAACCTGCAGATTTTAAGCCTGCTTTCACAAGTGACACTGCAGTGGCTCCAGGATGAAAATCAGACTCTATTTCAGAGGCAGCTAGAAGTGATAGTCATGCCTTGGGAAAGGCTAAGCTGGAACAGAGATTGGACAGAGCCAGAGAATAAAGTAGATATTTATTGAAAGGCCTTTAAGGATCCACCTTGGGCAGGACAAGAGCCTGGCCAGGGCTGCACCCAAGGTGGACCCAAAATGGTCACAAAATGGACA
>JBBMKD010000194.1:13544280-13558497 GCA_037834095.1 Argya squamiceps
GTTTTGTGTCCCTGCTCTGTGCAGAGCTGAGTGACACTGACTGTGAGCTCAGAACTGCACCCCTGGGCAGCACAGAAGCTGAAATACAGGAAAGATAAAACTCAAGGCATCAATGGCACCTGGGAACAAGAAGACTCTGCACCCACCTGTGCCCAGGACAGAAGGAACAGGGAGCTCTGGACAGGGTCATGTCCCAGCCACCTCCATTCCTGCCCCATCCCTGCCAGCATCAGCTGCTGTGCACAGCTGTGAAGGAAGCAAACCTCTTACACTGCCTCATTTTCAGCTGTTTAGCCACAAGCAGAAAAGAAAACAAACTCAAAGGACAGTGAAAGCTGAATTGTTTCTCCAGCCCAAGAGGTTAATTATCAGTGATTCCTTTTTAGCCAGCAGCCTGTGTTCTGTGTTAGGAGGACTGATGTAATAAATCTGGGTGGTGTATGTGCAGGGGAAGTTATTTTTCAGTTTGGGAAAGTGGTAGAAGCCTCTTCCCTTATGATTTTTTTTCAAAAGTGATTTCCAGTAATACATTAAAATGAAATTCAATTACAAAGCAAATAAATCTCAGCTAATGTGAATATTGGCTGGGCTAGCAAGGAGAAAGAAAGGGAAGATAGAATTACTGAACACCGAAAAGGTGGTCTGTTGTGAAAAAATTATTTCTAGGTTTATTCCCTTATGTCTGGAGGTCCAGGTGGCACTTCAGTGGACCAAGAAGCACTGAAAATTATTTCTAAATTCTTCAGCATAAACTCAGAACAGTTCTCTCATTTCTTCCCCACTTTCCTCCTTCTTTGGTTATATTTATCACTGACCTTCATGCTATTTGCCAGATTTATTATTTTATGTCAAATTTCACTCTTCAGTTTCTTCTCTTTTTTTTGTAAGATGGTGCTGGCTGAGCAATGCTGTGGAGCAGCAGCTTTATTTTCTTTATTTTCTTCCACTCAGTGCAGTTCTGCTCTTGCTTCTTCACTGGGAGGACAGCCTGGCTCCCCTTTCTGGTTTAATACTGAACCCATACTGTAATATACTGATTCTCTCCTTACCATATTGTGTGTTCATGTGAAAAGAAGAATACAGTAAGACAAAGAACCATTTCCAAAGACCCATTTCAGAACCTTGATGGAAATTTTCCTGAAATTTGTCTTCTCTGTCTTCCATTCTGTCAATTTAAGCAATGTGCCTGAGATGATGTGTGTCAGGGATCTCGTGCCTTTCCATCCCTGCCATTGAAGGAACTAAATCAGTCAGTAAAGATTATAAAAAGTTCTGGAGTTTAATTATGAGCTAAACTCAAATATCACTGAACTTGCTAAAACCCCAGGGGAAGCCACATAATACAACCTGTCAAAGCCTCAGTCTGATCAAAAAAAAATTACACCAAAAGTTAATTGGTGGGAAAAAGCAAATCCTCATGTATTCTGACTCCTTTTTTAATCATTCTATTTTATAATCATAGGGAGAATTTATCTGATTTTTTAATGCTTAAAATTGCTAGCTTGAAATACAACTAGCTATAGATGCTCTGAAAAAGCAGCAGCAAGCTTTAGCTGCTTCCAGACAATTTTTCCCCAACAATTATATGCTCAAAAATGATGCAATTTCAGTCAAGACAGAATCCACTGATTGTGCTGCTAGTGTCTTTTGTTAAAAAATAACAGCAGCCTTTCTCTACCCTATCCCTCCTCCCTGATTTTCTTGCATGAATCAGATTTTTGACAAATGGGCCACACTCTCCTTTTATCTGAAATTTCTCCCCATATGCTGAACAAGATTTAACCTTTTGTACCCATTTATTACATCACCAGGCCCACATCCACTGCTGCACACTGGGAAAAACAAGCAGCACAGCCCTGAACAGAATGGTAATTACAGCCCTGGCTGCCACCACAAGCCTTTCTACAGATGGGTGAGTGTGCACACACGGTCAGAGGGGAGAGCAAACACGGGTATTGACAGGCAGCCTGTGGATTAGCAGAGATGATCCATGGAATTCACTTTCCTCTGGGCTCAATATTTTCTGAGCCTGGGAATTGCTCAGCTCTTCCCAAGGGAAACTTTTCAACAGTTTTTCCCAAAACAGCCTTCTGTACACAATATTCCTTTCCCATAACAAGAGGTGTTGTTTGCTGTTTCTGTTACTGAGCCAATGGGAGAGGTGTCAGCCCTATGGACAACGTGGTTTTTTAGTGCAGCATGTTATTAAAGGGCTGAATGAATTGTAAATAAACCTTCTGATTTCTACTGCCTCCTGACTGGAGTCAAGCATCTTTCTTTCTCTATTGTGACATTGCTTCCTTCAGAAAGAGTCACCTTGCTTGATCCAGGATGTCCTTGGTGAGGACTCACTGCTGAGACTGAGTCTCATGAGCACCTTTTTCACCTTTTTCTCATGGCCATGCCTTGTCCCATTGTCCCCATGATCCACTGAAGATCACAGTCAGTAGATTCTGTCTTAACTGTTTTACACAGGTATGTGTATGCACGTATAAATAAATTCTTAAATTAATTTGAGGCCTTCTGTTGCTGGATAACTGCTGCTTCTATACACAGAAAACAGTTGGGAATACTTTAATATAATTAGGGACAGAATTTAAAGATTCATTTCCTTATGATCAAATTAATTATACATTTTAAACGAGAAACAGAATTGTCGCTCTTATTTAAGAGCTATGCCTTAAAAAGCTGTGCAAAACATGACTTTTTAAAGATGAGATAAAGGTACTTTTGGCTTCCTGGGCTTCAAGTGCACATTTTTAGGTCAAGCTGAGCTTCTCATCCACCAACACCTCCAGGCTCTTTCCCTCAGAGCTGCTCTCAGCTCACTCTCAGTCCACCCAGCCTGTGTTTGTGCTTGGGGTTGACCTGACTCACCTGCCCTTGGCCTTGCTGACCTTCAGGGGGGTCACACAGACCCAGCTCTTCAGCCTGTCGAGGTCCCTGTGATGGCATCCCTCCCCTCCAGTGTGTACTGACCCACATAGCTTGGCATCATCAGCAAACCCTCCAGGGGTGCCCTGGATCCCACTGTCCATGTGTCCTGGTTTGGAAAGACAGGTGTCTGCTAAGAGAGGAAGAAACCTTCCTTGGAATGGAGAATGTAAACCCCCTCCCTCCCAATTATTATAATTTTGAAATTAAGGGCCCCGCAGGCAAAGATATGGGAATAGGAATAACAATTCTTTACTAGGAAAATTAAAAATGAAGTAGTACAAAAAAAAAAAACCCAAACAAACAAACAAAAAAATTCACTGACAGAGTCAGAATACAACCTGACACTTTGTTGGTCAGGGGGTTGGGAGCAGTCCAAATAAGTCCTCCTGGAGTGCCAGCTGTGGTTCTGTTGGAGCAGAGATGATCCTGTAGAAGGTCCAGTGGTGCTGAGCTGGGTCTGGGCTCCCTCTGGGAATCCAAACAGGCTGTGCTGGTGCTCTGAATGCCAGCTTTGATCCAGGTGGGAATGCTGGGCTCCTCCCCCTGGCTGGAGCATCTCCCCATGGGATGGTGGAATTGTCTCAGCCCTGCAGTGAGCCTGGATGGCCCAGGGACAGCAGAGATCCCCTGGAGGGAGGATGGGTCCTGGAAGGGATAAAGAACCCTGCCCCAGCTGGTTTGAACAGCTGGCAATAAAATACATACTGCTGGTTACATCTTGCATTGCAGTCTAAGGCACCATGTCACACAAAAAAGTGTCACACAAAAAGGTGTCACACAGAAAGGTGTCGCACAAAAAGGTGTCACACAAAAAGGTGTCACACAGTGCCAGTGCCCCAGTAACGACCCCAAGGAACCTCACTGGTCTCCACAGGGACATGAAAAGCAAGGACTCTGGGTGTGATCATCCAGCCAACTCCTTATCCACCATCTGTCAAATCCACATCTCTCCAATTCCCACAGCCTCATTCTTTTAAAAGGAGGAAGTACATTTGTATTTTTCAGATTGCATTTCTTGAATTACATGACAGATATCTTATGCAAATGAGCTAGGCCTTGACTAATGAGACAAGGTATTAATTACTGAAGTGTTTCCTTTATTGTGGGAGAAATATTAAATCACAGAGCCAAATATCCAGCGTAACATAAATAAACTTAGGTAGGAGTATCTGAAGGTTAATTTCATAATTAAATTATTAAATTCTTACTCGAACTATGACACTATTTAATACATTATGCGAACACTTCTCAGTTTAATTTTTACTACCATAATAAACTAGGCATGGGTGACACTTGCAAAGTCCTTCTTTACTATCAATCTCTCCTACAAGCCTGGAGATTTTGATTCCTCAGACTGTGGATTTCATGAGAATTTGGTGTGACATTCTGGGCCAGAGAACTCAACAGGAGGGATGGTATTGATCACAAAGCCAGGATTTTGCTTCCTTAAAAGATGAGATAATTTAAGATGCATTTGCAAGGATTAATGACTCTTGCATCAAAATCAATACTTGAAGATCATTCCAGGAGTCTGTGAGGCTGCCACAAGTTATTTATCTGCTTATCTTTGTTCAATATGTTAATAGCTTCCTGGATTTCTGATAACACATCTTGGAAACTGTTATCTTTCTTCTCTTATCAGTGAAATCCTTGGCTACCTTATCAGTGTCCACTAAATAATTTCTTTAGAAACTGTGAGAGGTGAGTAAAGGAAGAAAATGTCAAAAAAGTGATGAAGTTTTTCGAGTGTAGAGCTTTGGCTTAGATCTTGTCAAAAGTAGGATTCCCGTGTCTTAACTGGGATTACTTCTACATGTTTGTCAGAAAAAGAAGTGAGGAAAAATGCTGGTTTAATTAGCTCAATACAGCCAAAATCTAGGAGGAAAAACCCAATGGCTCTCAGCACTGCACCCAACTGAGGAATTCACAGCGATTTACTGACATCTGTGCAGACTTCAACTTCAGTCAGTAATTTCCCATACCCACTGACACTGCAGGCTGTGAAATTCCCAACAGCATTTTAGACCTTGAGCTCATTTAGTCAGGTATGAGATTTTTATAAAGGTTATAGGACAACTTCATGTGCTACAGAAAAGCTAATTTCATCCTACAATTTAAAAAGGAAAATAACGCAAAATCTTTCTGTCCTTGCAGCAGCTGACACCAGCAGGGCCTAATGAACCTGTTAATTTACTAATACTGACTAATGAAAATGGTGATTAGTTGCAGCCCATCTGGGTCACTAAAGATTTATGTCATATTTAGAATGAGAGCTCAGAAGACAAAAGGCCTATTCCTACTTCTGTCTTCAGAATAAAAAGTTAAATCTGATCTTGGGATGTGGGACCTTTTTTGGCTGGGTTTTGTTCTTTACCTAAAGTACTTGAGGTTCTTCATGGTCACTGAGGATGCCGTAGAGAAGCCCAGTTCCAGTGAAAAGGGGAATTTTATAACTAAACAACAAGGAAAACAGAGGAGCATTCTAATCCTTTAGCAAATCTGTCTTGCTCTCCAATTGAAAGGGAATTATCTCAGCTGATCTCCACATAGTGGATACATTCCCTCACTTGTCTTCAAGCAACAGAATTTAATTGTTTTCCTATTTTCATGGCACTGAACTAAGATGAATGAAAACCTCTGCAACTTCACAGAGCTAAACACCCCCTCTTCCAGTTAGGCAATCTTAATCACTACTTTGATTTTACAATAAGATGAAAATCTTTAATCTATATCCTGCACAGACTTTAAAATTGTTTGTTTGGATAGTCTGATAGTTGCAAATTATTTATTTTACCTTATTATATTGGAAGTTGATGGCATTAAACCAAACTTATTTAAAAGATCAATGAATTATTAAACTTTTAAAGGGAGAGTAAATGGAAAAACAATGATATTCATCTTCATCTACTGATGAGAAACAAGACTTCATCTAGTTATATGGGAGACAAAAAGCTAATGATGAAACTAATTTTAATTCTCAGAAGACTTTCTCTTTCAAGAATGGGGGAAAAATAGGGACAGTTTTGTGGAGAACTGAAAACATTAAAGCTAAATGACACAACTGCAAAGATGTTTGGTTCACATATTTTGAAATTCCATTGGATTGAAGGCAAAATCTAGTTTTCATTATTTTTCTACAGAGAAATCTGTAAAAAATATGTAGTAGCTTCTTGAGAAAGAATGGCAATAGTAGGAGAGAGAAAGCCCAAAGTACATGACATTTTTCCAGTTTCCCCTGCCGAAGTGAATTAACAAACCCTTTTCCCCAGTGTTCCACATGCTAATAAAGTGCAGGAAGTCAGTACCTCTTTCTCTCTCAATGAAATTAAACCCATCTATAACTATCATTCCTCATCTGTAGAGCCAGAACAGGAGCTCTGTTAATTCAAAATAGAAAACAAACTTCATGGAGAACGACGAGACATTAAGTTGAAATATTTTGGGTTTTTCAAGATGCAAGATCTTGTTTTTACTTCTTCCCAATATGTCTTGCTCCTACATTATGTTTGTTTATTAATGCAGTTTCCAAACATTGTGCAGAGGATGCACAAGGCAAGGATGTAATCTGCTGATTTAGTGTGGAAAAGAGAAGGAAGACAGGTTTTAACTCTGATATAACTGCAGCAGTAAAAAAATAAACAGACCAACCTGACTAAATTATCTCCCTAATTTCACATGTCCAACAACAATTCTGCTGAGGTATTTTCAGACTGAGTACCTGGTCGTTTGCCAGCCTGGAAGGATATAAAGGGCCAGAGACTCTTATTTAGATGTTCTAGGGCAGATGCAAGCTCAGATTCTGTCCTAAGGACATTTCATCCTTGTCTGGGTTTATCCTCAATCTTTTTTTCACTCCTCTGAAACTGGGCCACCTATTTATTTGCTTAAGATTATGGCTGGGGACAGAAATACTGTCACACCTGACTGCAACAAGGCCCTCCTGCTTCATCCTCCCCACCAGCAACCAACACGAGAGAAAATAAAGGAAGCAACCAGACCTGAAACAATCAGGGTCCTCCATTAATGCATTTTCAAAAGTCTGTAAAGGTTGATGGCTCTACATTTAACAATATTTCTATATTTTTGTTGCTGCTCAGTTTACACATGTTTCTCATTTACACTTTTGCCTCTATTTTTTGCCCTTAACAGCTTCAAATTCCAGAGTTCAACACTAATTGCACACTGTGTGAATTAAGAGAAATCTGGTTTCCTTCTCCTAGTTTTATCTCCTTTTTCCCCAGTATGAAATTGAATTTTTTTCTTGTCTTCTTGACCACTTAGGGTGGGCAAGTGTGAAAATAGAAGCACAGGCCTTTAAAAACATTCACAATTAATAAAATTCACAGTACTGAATCAAAATGGCTTGTCTGGTTCCCAGAGATATTTTCATAATTAATTATCCATACAGGTATTCACAGACATGATGTACTGGAAGGCCCAATTTCCCTTCACTGGATTCACCAAACATGTTTCTATGAAATGCTTTGAAGTTTACAGTCTAGCATAGAAGTCAACTATAAATAAGAATCATCTAAACTTGAGGGGTTTTTTTAAGGAAAAAAGGAATTCCATGTATAAAATTGATTCCTGTCATTAAAAAAATAAATTAAAAAAATCACAATGGCAACAAGTTACACCTACCTTCTAGTTGAGGCCACAATGCTGTTAGTACAGGAGATGAGGTCTGGGACCTAAACAAAATATTCTTTTTACTTCAAATAAAATACAAACATAGATGTCGACACACTCTGACTAACATTGTTAAAACTAAAAATTGTTAATGGTATTGCAGCCCTCTCCAAAAAATTGAGGCTTAAGTGTGGAATAATCACAAAAAAGAAAACCACCTTCCATTTCCTTCTGTGGTTGAGCAGAAAGATGAAAAAATGGGTTGATTAAGAGGAGTAAAGTAAAAACATCTACCAGCATTATTGAGACAGTGGCACTATTATCAAGAAGAAAATCAAATATTACCTCCTGACTGCCTTCAACGAGGATGCTCTTGTCCACAGATATTTTAAAATAACTAAGTGCACTATGAAACCACAAAACCATTTAAAGAGGAATGCTGAATAAGCCAGTTGGGACTCCATGGCAGTCACAGAGCACTTTAAGTTATGCTCATGATGTTTTTCCCCTCAGGAAAGTTATGCCATGTGCCTTAATGGAGTGAAGATTGTCATACCTAGTACAGAAGTCTGATGAACTGAACACCACTAAAACATTTGTTTACATACCACCAGCATAACCTTGTCTTCAAAAAGAACTGTAACTGTTCATGCAGCTTCATCTACTGATGAACATGAGTTCCCATGGAAATTCTCATTAAATGTGCATCATGACAATTGGGAGAGGCAGCATATGACATGCTACAAGTTTTGCAAGCTACTTCCAAGGATATGAAACGTCCCCCTGCATCAGGATGTAAAGAATTATAATAAATTCAAGAAGAAACTCCCTTGCAAACCATTTTTACTGTTAAAAAACAATTTCATTGAGAGCAAGTCTCTACCCCAGCGTGATCGAAACCTATTTTGTGAGTTCTGAGATAACAAGAAAATTAAAGAGGAAAGAAAATAAAAAAACCTATAAGACAGGAAAAAAAGCAAAACACATTCTCACTCCTTTAACAGAGTTTCTAATGGTCTTGGGTACTCACTTGTGCACTCCACAGAGATTTCCTTCATGTCAAGGGAAGAGTAAAATGTTCACACTGACCTCAGCTCCATAGTTATCTTCACTCTGTCTTTGCTGACTACTCCTTAAGAACATGTTGGGAAAGAATTGGGCAATCTCTGCTAGAAATACAGATATTTTTCTATTAAAACTTATCATGTTTCACAGAATTCTGGAATAATTCAAGCTTAAATGTATCTCTGGATATCACCTTGCCAACCCCTCCTGTTTTATGCCTAATTCAGATGATGTAGTTTAGGACTTTCTGCCATGTCTGTTAAGGAATTTTCTGGAATATTTTAATCCAGAATGAGACAGGGAAAAACATTTCTGTGTATGTGTCAGAGAGTCAGATAGACAACATTAGTGCCTATGGAGTTACCTAAAATTTTGCAAACTTGTAAAAGCATAATTTTAATCTGTTCCCCACCATTGCTCTCCTGAAGCAAATTACAGAGTAGAAATCTAAAAAAATCATGTTCTCACTTACATTTGTGACTAAGCTGTGGGACAAAAATACCTCCCTTGGACTTCTGTACAAAACCTCGTTGGAGGTTACAGTGACAGTAACTTAGACAATTAATTGCAGTCATTATGGAATCAATGTCAGTGCTTTGCCTCAGAGTGATGTGCACAAACAAACAAACTAAACACGGGTTTGTGAAAAGAAATACTGAGATTAGCAAAGATGAAATGAGAATTTCTTGTTCCTCAAGCATTTTTTCAGGAAAAAGAACCCACTTCAAACAGGACTATTTTCATCTTTTTGCCCAGAGTGTCTCTGCTACTCTCACACTGCTCTGCTCCAAACAGCTCCATGTCTAATGCTCAAAAGCTCTTCATCATATCTGTGTATATTTATTTATGTCTGCACCCTCCTAATGAAGTGTCATGGAAAACTCCAGCAATGAGCAATAATCTCAGACAAGAAAGTAAAGTGCTCATGTTAGAGCTTTCAGGTGACACTTTCCATACTGCTCATTAATCTGTCAAAAGCCTGAAGTTGTTTAGTGAATTAAAATAATTTCTCATTCATGACAGTAATTATGTCAAAAGAAATATTTATATTTGAAGTCTTGATTGATTTTGTGCTAAGAGCAGCACCTATTAATATATTTATTCTGAAAAATTACACCACCACTGCCACCAGCAATGAAAACGACCTTGCAGGGAAAAAAGTGAAACTCAAGTACCTTCTCTCTTCTATATATAACATACATTATCACAACAGAAGTTAAATATAATTTCCCTAATGGAAAAAGGATGTCCTTAATTGCTTTATATAAAAATCAATTTAAATAGCAGAAGATGGAAAATGTCAAACCCTTAAAAACTTACTAATTATATTACCCAATATGATTTACCATTTACAGTTCTGTTATTGACAGACTTAGAAGGTAGAGATAATTTTGTGAGTCCAGGAGGAACATTAGTAATATGTGTTACAAAACATATAAATGGTATATAATTGCATTATATTTTAAGAGATACCACAGTTCAGTGTCTGAACTAAGGCATTTGCCAATGCTCCATAAAACTTTTCCCACTTAAGAGATACTTTAGGCCAGATGAAGCACCAGATCTGTGCACTGAGCTACTCAAATTTTGAAGACCAGATCAGAATATAAATTATCTGTTTTTTCTATGCAGATCTGAGGGTTATAATATTTACATGCATATTTGGAAAAACAAACACACATCACTATTAATGCTGACAGATGGATGGAGGATGTCATGCAACTTTGAAACCCCAACACAGAAATACTGAGCAGCTCTGGCAACACAGAATCTTTTCACTATCATTTTAGTAGTCTCCAGATTGAAATAAATGAATGTTTTATATTTAACTGCAAACACCACTGGTAAGGTATATGACCTTGGTGGCTTCTAGGAGAGTTCTCTTTCAAAAGGAAAATACATCATTCTGCCTGTTTCTATTAAAATGGCTTCTTGTTTTCCTGTAGCTTTTCCAACAGCTTCCATAAAAAAAGTCATTCTCCCCAAAAACATAGGAACATGAAAGCACTTTACAACACAGCAATCAGCAACATTAAATTCACAGATCAAATACCCTGCTTTGATCAGCAAAGGTAAAGAAATGAAACGTGATAAAGTTTGAATTCAGACAAATTTTGATCAAATTATATATGAGGTTAAATTCAGTCAGACCATCTTGAGTTCCTGGCAAGAGCTGAAATAAGGCTTCAAATTTGGCCTTTTCCTATGTAAAAGTAGATATGTGGCATAATGAACTCAAATAATGTGTTTTTGGATCAGGCATGGCCAAAATAGAATTTAACACTGAAGAATAAGTCTTCTCTATTATCTAGTTCTCTGGCTGCTGGGAGTTCCTACCATAATTAACCTCCCCAAAAATACCCCACACATCATCCCCATCCATCCTCCGTGCTTAAAAAATCCTCTGTGGGCTGAAGAAATGCAATGTAAAGAGCACAGGGATTGAGCCTGTTTCCCACCAGAGGGCAATTCCAGTGGGAAATTCAAAGGAATTAAGAACATAATGCATTAAAGAGTAAAATACAAATATGTTTTACACAGCACAGCAGGAATTCCACACTGCCCTTGATCAGAGCTATGAGGCAGTTCATTCACTTGAACTGGCTGTTGAAATAACAATTGACTCTGAAATTTCCTGCTAAAACAGACATTGAGCATGCATCCTAAAGGGTTTGGGTTTTTGGTTTTTTCATACTCAGCTACCCTTTTGCCTTCCATCCCAACAGGATTTTGCCTCTTCTGAAGCATGCTAAGAATGTCTATTGACCATTGTGTGACTCTGCAGAGATCTTCCTCCCTGAACCTGATCGATGTCTGCCCACTTTTGTTCTCAATCCTCACAAAGTCTGAAGCTAAAGCAAGACCAGTGTCACCTCTGCCCTCCTTTTAAATCTTTTTCAGAACCAGGGAGCAAATACTATTGCTCAAAGATGGAGGAAGAAGGACAACATCAAGTTTCAATTAGAAAATCCTGGTGTGGAGTCAACTTTTCTCTTACCTCAGCCCTGCTGACTAACAGGGTTTTCTCTGAGTTATAGTGGGGGAGACAAGGCTCACAATATATTTCATGAGAATGACTAAGCAAGGAGGCTGAAATCAGCTGTAAATCTTCTCTGGAACAAGTGTGAGAGCAGGCCCTGGGTACTGAGGCTGAAACATTATTCTTTTAACTTGATTGGTTTTGTGCTTTAAAAGCTTTTGGGTGAGGGTTGTTGTACTCTTGCTTTACTAGATGCTCTCCTATAACCCAGACGTGTCATTACACTCTTTGTTTCCTACAGGCATTTCATACAGTGGTTCAGTTCAAACACACACAAAAAAACCCTTCCCTTCCTCCTGATTGTGTTCTTTACAGCTGTTGATGGAAAGGGCTGTCCAGCCAGTGATACCCTGAAGGTGGAAAGGCACTTCATAACACTGCCAGTCATCCTGTCATACCCTGAAATTAGAAAATCTCCTTCCACTTCTACCACTAAATGGTTTCCACTTAACTTCTTGCCACAATGATTTTTCCTCGGGTCACTCTTGTTAAATTCAGTTCTACAACTGATGAACTTAATGTCTAAGGACTCTTTCCTTTAGCCAAAGAACACTCAAGTTTTCACCTTTATGTAAAATCTCTGACCAGATATTTTCTGTCATGTGGATTGGAAATAAATATGTCCAAAAAAGGTACCAGAACAACAGCACAGGAAAATATGGGGAGTTCATCCATCCTCAGAAAATTATGTTCCCTGCCACACATGCACTGATTTAAACACAGAAATGTGAAGCTTCAGTATGAAGTTATTATTTTTATCATATTTACTTTAAACACTGATGAGCTCCTCTCAGATGAGATCCACTTTCTCTGTGATTCAGCCTCTGTCTATGAATTTCTAGAGGAACATGAAGAGATTAATCGAACACTGAATTGACAAGAAATGTACCTTCTTAAAATAATATATTTGCCTGTATCTCCATTTTATCATCATTTTCATCCTTCCTTATTAGCCATTTTTTTGGTTGAAACATAGTCAAGAAATGTCCCCTTTGAAATTAATAAGGTTGAATGAAAAAGGAGCAGAAGGGTAGCAAATCATGGCCCTTTACTCCTATACTAATGTGAAAAATGTCACACTATGCCTTGAAATGTCAGACTTATTGCTTAAGATAAAACTCTCTCCAAGAACAATGCTCTAAGAACTAGATCTATTTTCCAGGCTATTCTTTTTCTGGCTTGTTAGACATGAAAATGAAATTTCTTGGGACTGTGTAAAATAAACTTCTAAGCCCTGCTATATAAAATTTAATGTTTGCTTAGAATTGCAAAATGGCAAATTTAAATTATAAAAAAATTGGACTGTGTGAAGCTTACACAGACATTTTATATTATCATTTTTGCCAGGCAAGAGTATTTGAACATAAATAAAATTATAGATAGAAATATGAATCAAAAAGTTACAAAAAAAATTTACCAAACCAAAGGAAATTAAAAGATGATAAATTACATAACATGAAAACAGCAGAGGTGATATTTATGAAGAAAACCCATCATCTTGGAGAACCAATAGTGTTACCAATGTTTTTCAAGCAAAGCAGCACACCACACTGAAGAGTGTCATGTGCCAAGAAAGACCAGAAATGGATAAAGTCAAAGAAATTCCTACTAAATAATATTTTGAATTACTTTAAAGAAATAGGTGAGTGATTAGATTGCAACATGAACCTAAACATCTAAAAATGAACTGTTCTTGTTTTCTCTTTTGCAATATTTTTTTCCCTTGAGGAGGAACAGTCTTGAAAAATGCTCAAGTACAGACTTACAGACACAAAAAATTTACTGGCACTCCTAACACAAGTGCTTAAGTGCATTGGTGAAATCAGTGTGGAGCTTTGGAAGACATTTATTTACAGAATATGAAAGATTGTGAAACTCTTCAGAATATTTTGGGTACAGCCTCGGGGGCAGTGACCATGAAATTGGGAGTGGCACTGTCTGACACCTTTGTTGGTGCCGTGGGCAGTGGGACACACCTGCCAACAGCCCCCAGCTGTGGGTGCAGTCCCCCAGGGAGGGAAGGGGTGACATCCAGAGGGACTGGGCAGGTCTGGGAGATGGCATCTCCTCATTAGCAAGTGCTGCCTTTCAGTAGTGTTTTAGTTTGGAAAGACAGGTGTGTCTGCCAGGGAAAGCCAGAGCTTCCCTTGGAATGGAGAATGTAAACCCGCTCCCTCTGAATTATTATCATTTTGAAATTAAGGGGCTTTCATGCAAAGATACAGGAATAGGAATAACAGTCCTTTACTAGGAAAATTAAAATAAAAATGTAATAATGCAAAAAAACCCAAGAATTAAGTAAACAAAGAAAATCCTAGAAACACTGACAGGGTCAGAACACCACCTGACACCCTGTTGGTCAGGGGGTTGGGAGCAGTCCAAATAAGTCCCACTGCAGTGACAGGTGTGGTTCTGTTGGAGCAGAGATGATCCTGGAGAAGGGTCCAGTGGTGCTGAGATGGGTCTGGTCTCCCTCTGGGAATCCAGTGCAGACAGGCTGTGCTGGTGCTCTGAATGCCAGCTTTGATCCAGGTGGGAATGCTGGG
>JBBMKD010000194.1:13558597-13587211 GCA_037834095.1 Argya squamiceps
AGCCTGGATGGCCCATGGACAGCAGAGATCCCCTGGAGGGAGGATGGGTCCTGGAAGGGATAAAGAACTCTGCCCCACTTTGAAATGCTGCCCACTAACACAACACACCCACCCCTCTCCCCCAGAGCTATGAGGGATGGGTCATAGAAGAGATAAAGGAAAAAAACCACCTCCCCTACCAGTTTCAACAGATGGGAATAGAATATATTTTGCATTGAACCCAAGACAAGTACAGTTGTTATGGCACCATCTCCTCATTAGCAGCATTGCCCTTCAGTACAGCTATTATTTCTGTGCTGTTTCACCATAGCAAGTTCAGTTGAAGCAGGATGCACATTAAATCCACCTCCTTAGCAAGCTCCTGTGCAGAAGAAGCTTTTGCAGGCTCTGCTGATATGGACAGCAGCATTTTTAGTTAATCTCACACTCGCTTTACCAATTTTCTGTGGAGAAATCCAAAGCACAGGAAACTGGAAGCATATTGTTTGTGAAAGCCTCCATATGCTGGGAGTAACTTATTTCTTAGAGCAAGTGGCAAAACAGTTGGACCATTTTTCTTAAAGATGTGACAGCCAAATGCTGAGACTGAACAAAGACAGCAATTAAAAAAAAAATGACATAGTGAGTGGGGATGGATATCATTACAAACTAGATTCACACTGAGACTGGCAGGTGACAGACCAGGTTCTCTGTAATTTAAATTGTTTTAGAAAACTGCATGCCAATTAATTCTCTTTTCATACTACTGATGCAATTACAGCTGCAGTACTGCAGCCAAGTGTTGAAATTAAAACATTCGTTCACATATTGCAACTAGACTATGCCTTCACTGTTTGGACATGTGCAGAATTAGGAAAAATCTTCCTAAAATAATAGTATAGAATCACCATGGAAATATATACACTTAAGAGCACAGCTGTGCTAGAAGACCAAAATTTTACTTTAGTGTTGCATCTAATAATGTCAGTTCAGGGAAACTCAAAAGGTACATCAGTAAAGTGGTCCTTAACTTCAGATGATGTCTGAGCTGACAAATTTTAGGGACATCTGCAACTGGAGGTTGTACCTGGCCTAACTTAGTTTGTAGTCCCTCCACTCCTCTGTCATCTCTTGCTTTGAAATGATAATTCTGTCTTCTAAGGCTTCCCATGGCAATGCTTTCCATATGAAAGTTGAGAGTTATGTAAAGAAGCACCTCCTGTCTGAAAATTTTAGAGGCAACCAATTAAATTACTGTATGTGACAACTCTGTTCCCCATTCACTTTTCCTTCCAGAATCCACTGAAGTCTGCTGCATCTCCCTGCTGCATCTTTAATGCAGCCCTGGCTGGGAGCACAGGCAGAGATAACACTTCACAGGAGCACAGAAGACACGATTTTAAACCCTAGATCATTGGTAATATGATTCCAGTAATGTTTACCGTTGCCTTGGGAGCCTTTTCAGCCTTTCCCAGCAGAGCAGACTGCCTTAGTTGCTCAAAGAGGAGGAAGCTGATTTGCATAATGCCGAGTATTAATATGAAAGGTTTTGCAGTTCAAGGAAAATTTGCTATTATCATAAAAGCTGTTTGGGGTTTTTTTGTTTTTGTGCATTGATGGTCAAACTCATCCATCCCATCCTGCTCCTCCCAAACAGAACCAATGAACACTTTTGGCAACAATTTTATGAAACTTTCATTTTCTAACACACACAAAAATACACAGTCCTAAAACTCTTTGACTCAAGATTCATGTTTATGCAGCAGTGATGAGAATGAACACACTAACAAAAAACCCATTCTGCTTCTGTCAGTGGAACAAAAGAGTTTTTAGTTTCTTTCCTATTTAATCTCACTTTTATAGACCCTTAGGAAATTCTGTCTAAGAACACTAATTTTGAAGTCAGACCAGGCAGGAAATTCAGTGGTTCAGTTTTGGAAGTAGGGCTAGGAAAAAATAAAAAGATTTTATGAAGTCATTTCCAGTTCCTAGAAAGCCACAGCTCTGTGTCCAGGAAGTTGGTGTTAAGAAAATGAAAAATTCCCTTCCCAAACTAAAATTATAATTTGTTGGCAGGGAGAACAGCACAGCACAGAACTTTAATGTGAAGTGCCAAGATCTTATTTTTTTAATATATACCATGAAAAAATATCTATTTATAAGTAAATAAATATTTATTTTAAGAGGAAATAAAATAAATAAAACTTGTTCCTCAGATGAAAACACATCCTGACAGCACAAATAAGTCTTCCTTTATTAGGTTTAGCCTGTGAGACCTGGCTTACTAGCTCAGTGCTTCTTCCTGTGCTCAGCCTGGTCAATGCCTACCAAGAACTTTTAACAAAATCTCCCATCTTTGGGCCCAGTTAATATCATTATACTGTTGCTATGTGTCCATCTGTACTAGACAGGCAAAGTACATTTATCAAATTACTTTCTTTTAGCTATTAGAACACCATTAATCCATTGAACTGGACTTTGTTGAGGAATCTGTATGGATGGTTACACAGCATTTTCCTTGGCCACGCTACAAAAACTCATTAAATTACAATTCTGGTCCCTAATGACTTGCTGCTGATCGGAGTCATGCCAGGAATTTGAGCATGTTCAAAAGTCTCTTTGTGTCTCTATTTACACTGCTTCTCAAGACCCTAATTTATATATTTTGTTTTGCCTTTTTTAATAAATGTTGTGCTCAGAAATGCTGGGGTGGATGAATAACCAGATTTCACCCAGATGCTTGTCCCCAATCATGTGATTCAGAACGCAGTATATGAGAGACACATGCACTCAGAAACAGAACTGACTGCAAGTGTTTTCCCAAAGCAGCCCCTTAAAACCTGCTCCAGAAATCTGCACAGTCCTCCCAGCAAGGTCTCCCCACCAAAGCCTACATTATCCCAATTTCAATTTCAGTCCCTCATATAATCATTTTTTTTTTCAACTTTCTATCTCACAGCAGACCCTCATGGATCATTTATAGAACACAGACAACTATTTTTATATACACTCAAAATATACACTCTCAGAATTTTATACAAACATTTATAAGGACGCGTTGCAATCAATTGAAACCAGTCCAGATTTGTGAGAACAGTTTTGCAAAGTTAGCTGCTTTTACTGCCTTAATCAGCCTTGTGAGCCAGCTCAGAGCACTGGTCTTTATGTAGAAGGATGAACATAGATATTAACAAAGAGGCAATACAGGAAGTGATTTCATACATACATATATATATATATATATATAAACATATACAGACACAAACACATTTTTACAAGTGCAAATTAAAGCAAACCAATATTTCTCTTCAGAATTGAGTTCCTAATACACAGAAATTTATGGCAAGGGATATACAGTAATGAAGAAAACATATTAGCTTTGACATTCTAGTTATGTAGTAATTTTAGATGTTATCTGAAGGTTACTTTGCATGTAACCTTACAATGTTAATTCTGAATTTAAGAACCGTTCTCAGATTTATAATCTATCTGCAAATATGCTGTGCTTTTCAATTTCAAGCACTTTCTCATTGCATGAGTTGGAGCATATTTCCTCAGTGAGGTTACTAATTAACACATAATTATTGCTGAGAGTCAGATTCCAAACTTCACAAAAACAAACCTAACTTTAAATGAGATTTCTGGGTGCTCTAGAGAGCTCTTCCTTGTCTCTGCAATAGGAAGCTACATTGCTAAAAGATGTCAAAATTTGGAAAGTAACACGAGGAAGCCAATTTTTCTTGTAGATGTTTGTCTAATACCCATTTTCAGATCCTCCAACGAGCCTGCACATTTACCATTTGCCAGTGAAAACAGATCTAATTGCAGAAGTAGGGTGGTAATCAGCAGCCTACACTGTCCTGAAATTAGGAAGTTGAAAGCACAGACATAAAGCTGTAAGTACTTTCCTCCAAAGAGCTAGTAGGGATCTCGAAGATTTTTGTCCTTTTACCCACTATCACACAGATCAATTTATTCCTCCCACAATTTTATTTACTTATTCCTCCTTACAATTAAAAAAAAAATAAATTCAAACAGCTACTTTTGGTGCTGAAATCACTGTCTTTTCCTAAGTCTCATAATATTGCTCTTTTCCACTTGATGCTATAAGTGATCAATAGGAGTTTTATCCTTTTAAAGCCAGGATGTTGTCATCAGAGAAAGCTGCAGTTTAAGGCAACACATTCAAATCCAATACAGTGACTCAAAGGAACAAATGTAAGCAAGTGAATACATGCTCACAAGATTAAGTTCTACTCATTTTCACCCTAGGGGGCCAAAAATTCGTTAGAAATTTGGAATTGATACAATTTTCTGTATATTTGTATATACAAATGTATATACAAAAATATGTATGTTTAAGTCTATTTTTATGTTTAAATCTATCTTTTTTTTCCCTACGTAAATAAGTTTACTGCATATATGTAACCCTGAAAATGGTGCTTATTTCTGTAAACATCTTGAACCACAGCTGCACATCATCATTCAGAAAAAGTCTGGAGGAGAATTGTAAATGTTAATCTTATTATAAAGTCTTTCAGCCAAAAAGGGTTTTTTTAGTAGGCCTATAAAGCTTTTCTAAAATTCAATATTCTGCTATGCTATTTCCTGTAGAATCATCATTTTCCCTCAGGTTTCAGAGAACTCTCTCTGAACAATAATCTTCGAAGTTGTCCCCAGTTAAGTAACTCTGTGCACCAATGGATCCACCCACAGAGAAGCAGCTGCATAAGCAAATAATTCCAAACTTTATAGCAAATACAGGAAGAAGCTTTGCCTTGTCTGAAGCACAGCAATACCTAATAAGGTATTTGCCATTCATTTTTATTTTCTATCACTGCTTAACATAACTTTTGTCATAGTTGCATGGAATTTTCAATCAAAGCAGAAGACACCCCTATAAAGAGTATTTAGGCAGGGTTCTACAATCCCATTTGCTGGCCTTTTACTTGCCTTAGCTAGTAAACTAACTAGCTTGGTTTTAGCTATGATTTGGTGACTTGGCCTTTAGGAATTTTGTTTTCCAAGTCTTTTTCACTATTCAAGTCCCTTTCCTTTTCTTGAAAGAGCAGCCTAGATTCTCCTCCAAAAGCTTATTCTTTGGAATTGGTACTTAAAAATACCAGCAGCTTTTAAGGGGTTTAAAATAGCTAAAGGTGTACTCAATACTTTGTGTATCATCAATTTGTTATTTGGTGAAGATATGAAAGATACTTATTGTTGCCATAATGTGGCTCTTGAAGGCATGGGCTTCTTCACTTAATAAAAAAGAACCAAGTCAAGAAATCAATACATGATTCATACTAGTAACAATCTATTTAATACAATGACACTGAATTGCTATCAGAAAACAGGGCTATATGATGTGGAATACTAAAGGTGATAAATAAAATCTGTATTTTACTGCATATGAAAAATTCTTTTGGTTGTTTATAATGGCTGCTGCTTGAATACAGAACAGTCAGAAGTGAGTGTGAAGCTGTTTTGTTACCAAATCACACAAACCTGCCAGGGAAACGTCCAAAAATTGAGTTAATGTATTTCAAATTTGGCTTAGCATGTGCATATTTTTGCTCCCCTACAAAAGGATTTTGTTCAAATTCAGGCACCTTCTAGTAAGACTGGAAATTTTGTAGTCACTTATGATTACATACTGAGCCTGCATATTCCTGTAGCCATTCAGAGATGCAAGCATGAACATTTTTTGACTCCTGCACAGAAATGTGATGTTTTATGGTAATGAAAACCAAACAGTAAAAGATTGTACTGGCAGCCCTTCCAATGGGAATAATTGGGATGATGGCATGGCCCACCTGGTATCTGGCCTTAACAGACTGGGAAAGACACTGAAAGAAAGGACAGAGGCAAAGAGTACAGCAAGGAGAGCAGACAGAGACATCCATTCCAACACCATAACCATGCAATATTGAAAGGAAAGGTAACTGATGCTTTAAAAGTGTCCGGAAGGTCTGTGCTCCAGTAATATCTCTGCAGAGCCAGCACAGTGCAGCCTTGGCCTCACATAAGCACATATACATACCTTTCTAAATATGCCACTTCTGCTCTAACTCAATTTCAAAAATCTTGCAAGCATGAAGGTGCTCTAAAACATTTTGGGCTAAGGAAGGGCAACTGACCAGGACTTTTTTCCTTATTTGTTTTTTTTCCAGGACTCAGCACGGGCAAGACAGAATGTGTACAACTGCAAACTACTTAAATATTCCCCACAGATCTATTTTGAGCACTCATATTTCAATCAATGGTTCAGAAGGAAGCTGCAGTATAAACACATTCCATTCAACCAGATTTGCATATTGATGTCAGTAGTTTGAATCAAACCAATTAGGCCATGTAGTTATCTATGGAAAACATATGGCAGACTGATAAAAACCCAGTTCTATGTTTAAAATCTACAGTGTTTCATTAGCATAGCAAAAAAGCAGCTGAGGGAGGATGCTATTCTTCATGGACTAGACAAACTGATACAAAGAGAACTTGGGCTGGATGCTCAGCTGGTAAAAAATCACTCTGAATAGAGTGGTGACTTGAAATGGAGCTAGTCAGTCTGAAAGCAAACACATGCTCATGTAGACACTGAATCAAGCTCTGATTTCTCTTTGTTCTCAGTTCCTTATCTGTGAATTGGGTCTGTCCCATTTTCTCACCCATTCTTACTTCAATTAGAGAACAAGTTCTTCAGGAAGGGCATTATCTCTCACTTTGCTTTAAAAAAACCCCAAAACTGCAGAAGGCCCATCTATGCTGAGCTGCTGGCCTAACATGAGTAATGGCAGTGGCACCTCAACCTTTTTATCTCCAAGTTTTCCCTTTCATGATGGCCTAAAAGCTTTTCTTAACTCATGTTTATCTTCAGCAATAAATCATGTTTTCATTGCATCCCTGCCTCATTGAGGTGCAAATAACAGAACAAGACAAATTAAACTGTAAAACAGTGGCTGAGGAAAGAAATAAAGAAGGACAGATAAATGAATTCACGTAGGAAAGACAACATTGATCCTAAACACCATCTTTTACTGTTGCTGCTTCTCATATTAAAAAGAAAAAAAAATAATCAACTCCTTTGAACAGGGAATGATTTAGCTATAAAAATATCTGGTCTCACAACATGACTAATCATCTCATCAGCACCATGCTCAGCTCTGGATGTTCTCCTGGTAATAACTACATGCTAAGCATTTAAGCCCATCCTAATAACATGTCTATGGCTCCTAGGCTGCTCTTTTACTGAATGAAGCACCCACATGATTTGTTAGGTGACATCATTTACAAACAATGGCATTGCTGTCTAGCATGAATATCAATTTAGGAAAAGAAAAAAAATGAATGCACTATCATCAATTTGAAATCCAGGCTTAGCACTGTATAAAGTAAAAATTTATGGTAATTTCTCCCCCCTCCTACACATTCTTCAGCAAGTAAGTCACATTCTCCAGCAAGTAAGTCAGTTCACTGCAGATAATTTATTCCACAACTACTCAATCATGAAATGCCACGAGACATGACCAAAGATTAGGACAACATAATAATTTTTATTATTATTTTCCTACACTCTCCATACATATGTATGCATTAAAAAAAGGAAGAACCTGGTATCAAAATAATCCACATCTAGACAGCAGTCAGGAGTTCAAGGAGAGAGCAAAATTTTGTCCTTTTCTCATTGATATTCATGTAGCAAATGCTGAGGCAAGAAAATTCTGCCAAATGTTGTCCTGTCTGTGAACCCTGAAATAGCTTCAGTCCCTCGTGAAGATTTTACTGAGTTTATATGAATTACATTCAAAAGCAGAGTTTGTAATAAGTTTTGGAAGTATTAAAACACTTCAGTTAAATTAAAACCTGCTGCTTAAATGCTGAAATTAATTAAGAATCACAGAAATCTCTGCTGATACCCCAGAAAATAATGTCTACTTCTGCATATTCAAATCAAATCCTTTTCCAGACCAAGCAGTTACCTTTGGAAATCAGAATAAATTTAGAAATAGAATCATTTCTGTTGGAAAAGTCCCTTCAAGAACATCGAGTTCAACCCTTAACCAAGCACTGTCAAATCACTACTAAACCACATCCCCAGATGCCACATCCATATGTTATTTAAATATCTCCAGAGATGGTGACTCAACCTCTTCCCTGGACAGCACATTCAGTGTTTGAGAGTTCCTTCAATGAAAATGTTTTCCCTGATATGAAACTTAAACATCCCCTGCCACAATCTGAGGCCATTTCCTCTCTGTGATGGATGCACTTGACTCCTTGACCAAAACTGAAGTAGTTTGGAAGAGTCTCCAAAGGATGGAAACTCCTGAGCTGGGCCAAGAACTTCTCCAGTTCCATTTGTTCTCTGAAAACCACAAAGGAGCAGAGTGACCCATGGAAGAGCTGCATAAAGCACTGACAGTACTGTACACAAAGAGTCAAAACCCTGTGTGGAACTCTCCATGTGGCTCAAGTGTAGGTGTTGGCTTAGCAGCTGCCAAAAAACCCCAAACCTGGATGCTTATTCAAGGTGTTTTAACCTCTTGAATCTCAAGAAATTGATTCTCAGCAAGAAAAGTGCTAAATCCTCTGCCTCTGAGAAAAAATGGAATAGCAAATTTTATCCCAAGTGCTGGTTGTTCCCATAGATTGAATACTTACATGATTGCTTTGGTGTTGGTGTATAGTGTCTATTGAATTTAAAATTCACTTTTAAATGAACTGAGAGCAGAAAAAGTTACCTAACCAGGAATCAGCAGTGATTGAGGATGGGTATATTGGGGTTCTGGGAGTGAGCCCACATGTCTTTTGTGCTATTTAATATCTTTGAAGGTAGCAGAGTGGTGAAAAACAATAAAAAACTGTTGCAAAAATTGGCTTGGATCAGTGGTTAGGCTGTGGCCACTAATTTGGCTAGATGGAATGGCATACAGCTGGAAAAAGGGAAAGCAATTCATGAAATGTAGACTGGACTTGGAAACCAGTAAATCCAGAGGGGAGATTTGGAAGTTGAATCTCAACAAATTTGAGTTGGATTAGTACAAAGGTTCGAATGGGTTGTGCCTTCAAATTTGAAACTGTCTTCTAGCTAAAGCTGCAAATTCTTTCTTGGGTGCTTTAAAATCAAGATGGGCTCTATTTGGTATCCGTGCTTTAGTCCTATACAAAGGAATAAGCCTGGTAAAGGAACAACCAGTGATTCAGACAGGAGTCCTGCCCCAGCCATGTGTGTTTTTCTACAGTGGGTGAAGGGCTGCATCCCTCCCACCTCTGTCTGTCTCTGCAGCTTCAGAAACACGTGGCTTAACAAGTCCAAGGGTCTGTCAGAACTCCCACCTCACCAAATTATCAACACCAGTGTTCAGTAATAACACAGCTTCCCACCTCACAATCTCTCCCATATTTGAAGGCAACAACTTTGCACCCTTATATTAAAAAGCAAAGCTAGAATTTTATTGCTTCCACTGAAGATGCAAAGAGAAAACATAATTCTATTTAAACATATAAGCAGGCAACAATTCACATGGAATTATTTTAAACGTGTACGTAGAACAAAGAGAGGCAGCAGCTTGGTAAATTTTTCTGGAATAAAGTGAATATATCAAGATCAAATACAATTATTAATATGAAATCCTTCTTTTATAATTTGTAACCAAGAAAACAAGAAAGCAAAAAAGAAAAAGAAATCCAAGAAGTTTATTACTTTTTGCTACACACTTTATCAAATATACCTTCCTAAAATTTTGTAAACCTCAAAGCAATAACACTTGTTTACTCTGAGTGTTAGTACATAAAAACTTGCAGCAAAGGTGAATTTATTTGAGACTAATGTTTACAAGGCCATGTACTGTCCTTGCTCTCTAGAAGAAGAATTTGATGTCAATAGAAGTTAAATTGAAGGTCACTTATGTCTCAAATTGCTGCTGATGCTATATTGCAGGGATTCACTTCTACATTGTTGACCTTTGCTTTCAAAGCCTTATTGCTTCACCATAAAAAAAAAGAAAAAAAAAGAAAATAAAAGTCATTCAAGGTTGTTATTTTGAAATATAATGTGCAAGGTGTTAAGCAACAGAAGTTATTCTTCAATAATGAAAGGGGGAAGGAGGGGGAGAAGGAAACAAACAAAAAACCCTCAACAGCACTAAGCAAGTCTCAAATGTGATTGCCTTGTATAAAAAAGGCAATGGCTTTAATTTTGTGTTCAGACACAGATAATGAGTAATAACATTCTCTGAATTTACACAACAGGTGATAATTTGTCCCAGTATGTCGTGCTGAAGCACCTCCTTGCCTCACATTCCATGGATTCTTGGATACAGTGTGATATCACTGCTAAGGGCACCCTAAACACGCAATTAGGTTCTTGTTGCACAGTGTGTGCCACAGGTTTTAACCATCTGCTGCATCCAAACACGTGTGGCAGAATTTAAAAATTAAACTTCCAGCTAATGGTTTGAGGACATTTTATCCAAGATGTCTGATATCCAAGATTAGACAGAGATAAGGCAGAAGTTGCTTTTCCCCCAGTCATGGGAAAAATCAAGGGTAGCAAACGTTAGAAAACTTCCTACAAACATCTTGTTTTCAACAGCATGTGCATGAATTTCCCCCTGCCCTGGATGAATGTGTGAAAAACAGGGGATATATGTTGAGTGTGACACAGACACAACTGAAAGCCATTGAGTGATCATGTCTTAGTGCACTTTTTTAAGCATCTGGGCCTTTAAAACTGGCAGAAACATATATTTCCCCTCTTGATATTTTATTTTGGAATTGGCAAGAGATGAAAACAGTGAAACAGCTGTGGCTCAAGCTAATGAATATTAATTTTCCAATACAATCACTTGTCCATGCACATATTCATGCTTTTGCTTGCACTGCTTTATGCACTGTTCTAAAATTGCTTGAATAAGGCAATGTCTGAAGCACTTTATGCAGACAGAATGGGAAGTATCTCTTAAATCCCAGGCTGTGAGATACAGGACAGGAGCACAGCAAGAAAATCAAGGAAAACCCCTCTGTGGGAACCTCTGTTGTCCAGGTACTTGTTAATTACTCACCAGAGGTGGAGGTACAAATGGCACTGCCAGGACAGCAGGGCTGTTCATCATTCTCAGCTCTGCTGCCCCACAGCCCTGCCCTCCTGACATCAAGCAATGTGCCACTGATGCCTTAAGTTTTAACTTTCATGTATTTCAGGTTCTGTGCTGGCCAGGGGTGCAGTTCTGAGCTCACACTCAGTGTCACTCAGCTCTGCACACAGCAGGGACACAAAACAAATCCTTTTCCTGCTGCACACCAAGGACAACTTTCAGGCCCAAAAGCACAAACCAGGGTGGGCTAAAAGGAGGAACAAGAAGGATGGGACCTCACACCTGAAGCTGTAATTGGACAATTCAACCCCAAGATGTAAATGGACCAAAACTTATAAAAATGTAAGACCTCGTGACTGTTTGTCCATTTTGTGACCATTTTGGGTTCATTTTGTGACCATTTTGGGTCCACCTTGGGTGTAGCCCTGGCCAGGCTCTTGTCCTGCCCAAGGACAAAGCCTTTCAATAAATATCTACTTTATTCTCCGCTCTGTCCAGTCTCTGTTCCAGATCAGCCTTCCCAAAGCATCACCATAACCAAGCACAACAACTCACAAAACTGTGTTTGAGCACAGAGCAGAGAGAGAAAGCAGCTCTACCCAACAGGCATTTCTTACCCAAAGTATCTGAGGTTACAAACAGTGAAATGTCCCTTGGCGTTTTGAGGGAATGCAGATGTATGTGTGAGAAGAACCAGTTCCAGGCCATGTGCTGGACTTCAAAAATTTGTAGTTAAGTTTTTCTTTCACACCTACCTACCATCATATAACTACCTCAGATTTAAAGCAATGTATTTACAGACAGACACTTTGGATAATTAAAAGGAATCTGACTACAAATGTTGAGTTTGACTCAAAGGAAATAAGTATATATATAAAAAAATAGTGCCAACTGACATGCATAAATATCACTTCTAGCAAAAATAAAATACCTTTTAAGGTGAATGTTCTATGCATCTAACAGACCTCTAGAAACATTTTTTTATCGCTTATCTTAGTTGTGCAGTTTCCCACAACCATTTTAAAATCAGCCAGATCCCTAAAAAGTCTAGTAATTTAGAAACAATTGCTATTTATTTTTAAGTCAAATCTCTATAACTGCCCTGTCCTTTAACACTTTAATTAGAGAATCCCAGCTGAGGATCCAGTTTTACTTAAATAAGAAATGTAATTAATTTAGCTGCAAGTCAACACTGAATTTGTATGAGGTTTTTATCTTTGCTTGCTTTTATGTAGTCCTCTGTGATAGCCTGTGCTCTCACTGAAGAGGTTACAGGGAAAGCTTTGTGTTTAATGCACCAGCATGAATAAAATGAGAAACATCTGCTGAAAGGACACCTGACTGAACACATGCAGCAAGAGTGAAGTCTTGCCTGAGGAAACTGCTCTGTGAAGAGGGGTTCTCTCTGTGCTATATTCCCCTCAAATAACACTGATGGAACCAAACTGCTTTGCAATATTCATGACAGATTTTCAATAGCAGGGCTCTGCTGAATCAAAATGTTCTAATATGGCTCTCAAACAACTAAATACAGATGGCATTATGCTGTTGGGTAAAATTTTCACTTCTTGCATTTATCCCATGAACACATAGGATGCCAGTGGCCAAAGAGGCAATGTTGTATTCTACCCCATTTAAAAGAGGGGGGAAATATGGTTTCTCCACCAGTAAATTCTTGGCATACTTCTCTCTTTTTATCTCTTCTGGATTTCTTTTTATGTTGCCCATTCCCCCCTTAAGCTGCATTGTTTCCCTAGATATATTTATAAGACTCTCTCAACAGGTTATTGAGCTCCATTAGGCTGCTGTTCTACCTCTTCTCCAGTTTATTGATGAAAATATTAACTAATACTGAAGGCATTTATAGATCATTTGATACCCCCTTTCTGGAGCTTGCACATCAGGTTTTCTTACAGTATATCAGGAACATGTCCTGGAAAAAAAATATTTCTGCCTTGGTAACAACAACACCAATAGTTGGAGGTCTTCATTCAGTAGGAAAATGCCACAGCATATGTTCAGTTTGATCATCACTGCTTTGACCTTATTATGCTGTATCTCATTATTAACTCCAAATGCAGTATCCTTCAGCATATGGTGCACCAGGGCTGGCAGCAGAGAGGGGGAATTCAGGATTATCTCGCCTTTATACAGCAGCACATTTGTAATATCTGAGGGCACAGCAATGAATCACATTCCCTTCCAACAGCAGTGCAGCATGGGCCTGTCATCAGTGCACGACAATGGACCTGAATACAGACATTTCCATCTGAAACCAGCTGCAGGAGCCAGGGAAGGGCTGGGAGGGAGTTTGTGTGCCCTGCTGCAGCTGCCTGGAATAGAGGGTGGACGTTGGGCAGGGTTACAGGGATAATGCATCTCTTGTCTTCATCTAATTTTCTGTCTACTGATGACAATAGGAATAAAGGGGGAAAAAAAATCCCCTGAAACAAACAAATAACCCCTGACCACCCAATCCACTCAGCTCTAAAAATAACACATGCAGTGAATAGAGGCATTTGTTCATTAACTTCCTTTTCATCTGGTACAATCTCCTCCCTTTGATATTGAAATGCGGATGAATTTATCGTTGCTAACATAGTTTTAAAGAACAGAAGAAATAATAAAAAATATTCTGATGGTTATCCTGTTTTAAAAACAAAGGTGATCACTAAGGTGTCACTGATGCCTTTTCACCATTTCATGTTTTAGGAGAAGACCCTCTAGAGCAGAAAGGTAATTCATTTCCAAGCTCTACCAGTCCTCATTTTATTGTCCAAATTTCCACAGAGACAATACGCTGTGGTGCTGGTTGTTATGACATGAATCTCTTCCACTAGTAACTATGCTGAACAAACTTATTTCACACAGGCCATCAATCAGTCTTTAGAGAGCAAAACCTCACTGTTACTGCTTTGCCAGTCTGGCCTGTAAGTAGTGATTTAAGGAAAAGGTGTGGAATAACATTACCAGCTCCCTGGGCTGGCCAAACCTCCCTTCAAAACAAGCAGAAAATATTTCTTATGAAAAAGCATTGATCAAGGATTCAGCAGAGCTGGTTTTCTCATGCCTGTCAGTTAGCCACACAGTAATTCTTATTTATCTTATCCATTAACAGCAGCAGTCATTCACACATTTCTATCAGCAGCAGCACTACAAGATATAAGTACACTAAGGCTGATATTTTCCAGAGGATGAGTGGAACAGGAGGTTGTTTACTGGACTTTGGTATTGATAAAGACATATTCCCAATATTCTATTTTAGTCTTATGGGATGCTTAACCATCTGTTGAAGCACAAACTAATGCAACACAAGTGATTAAAAAACCAAAAACTCATTTGCAGCATCAGAAGCTTTAACAATGTTTTGGATCACTGCATTTCCATCACACTGGGTTTCTGTAATGAAGAAGGCCGTTGGCAGGACTGAACAACACAGAAATCCATGCAGACAGATGGGGTGCAGCCACAAGTCCCAGGGAAGCAGAATTTCATGGGATGGGGTGCTCAAGGGCTTCCCTATGACTGGAGAAACACATAAAACCCTGTAGCCCTGGTTCCTTGCCTGAGGTGTTTTGGTTTTCTGAAATTCTTTTCCCAGGGAATTTTCTGTAAATAGGAGAGATGTTTTTGTAACTGTACTTTTATTATTAATTCCTTTTCCTAGGAGGAACTTCTTGATGCCCCTCTGGTCTGGCCAATGTGAGTGAAGAGGTTTGTCTTTGTTTCACCAATCAAATTGGTCTGTGTAGAATAGTATAAAAGGGAGACCCATCCCAAAAGTAAAAGAGTCATTTCAGCCTTCTGAATCTCAGAGTCTGTGTCATTGTGGTGTACAACAGCATCATAACCCATTTTTAAGAAAAAAGGAGGAAGTTATAGGAAACATCAATCTGTGTGAAAATTATGCAGCAGGTCTTCCTCAAAGCCATATCTAATCACAAGAAGAGAAACAAGAAAAGTGATGGTAAAAATCTGAAGTTCAGCTCATGTCCTGTTGCTGGTGGGACCTCTCATGGATTAACAGTCCAACACCAGGCCCAATATTTCTCAAGTTTTTGTTTTTTTTATTAACAACCTGCATGGTGAGCAAAGGAACACCCAGTTTGCAGATGGTACAGAAATGGGAGTAGTAGGTGATATATTGAGGGTTATCAACTCCTGTTTGGTGTTGTGAGACTTCAGCTTCTTTTCTTGGTACTAAACAGCAGCTGTACCCTCAGCCCTATGCTGCAAGTGAGGGCAGCTTTACCTGGGGCTTGCTCACACCTGGGGAGGGCTGTCAAACAGAGCTGTTCTCTTGCCACAGTGCTGTCCCCTCCCTGGTGGCACCAGGACACCTGGTCACTTCTGCCCTCAGCCACCCCCTGCACAAGAGCAGGACTGACACTTCTCCTGACTGGCTTTGTGCCACCAGACTCCTGGGCATCACCATTCTGCAGGGTTTGGAACACAGAGGTAAATGCCATCATTACTGCCTCAATTCAAGGGAACTGAAGGGGAAATCCTCTCCTCCATCTCCCAGGGATCACATCAGCACTACAGGAGACAGCAGAGAGAAAGATGAGCAGAGAATACTCCCATGAATTTGATTTCTATTCTGTCTCCAAGATAAGAGCCAGGGCTGTATGAGATGCAGGGGAGCACAGCAGGGAACAGAGCAGGCATACCCTGAAATTCAGTTGAAAGGCACTGGCAGAAAAAAAGATTGTATTTTATTGACACTGGAGTTCTGTCCTGATTTCATTTTTCTTTTACTCTGGGAAGCTGCTCTTCCATATTGGAAAGTGAACATGGTGTGAACACCTGCTTTCTTGCCCTCCCAGATGAAGATTTCTCGCATCTCTTCCTTTTTGGAAAACATTTTAAAGCAGGAGCTCTATAGCATGGCAAGCCTCCTCCCAAGACACACAGCTCTCCTTTGTTAGAATATGTGCTGGGTATTTTTTCCAAGGGTAGTGAGTGGAATGTAACCTCCAACATCTGCTAATGGCTGGAAACCCACTGTGCCTCTGAATTAGATTGCTATGACAGAGGAGATGTGCCTGCCAGGAGAGAGGCTGTTAAAATGGTCCAGGATTATTATTTTTTTAAATTTACAGAGGTAGCATACACAGTTTTCTTAATATACACAGGTATATTCTGGTAACTTATTTCTGGAAAGAGGTGAGACAAGCACAGAGAGGATGGAAGGGGTGCTCATGACTATTTCAGTGTCTAATTTCACTGTCACAGCCTAGCAGGATCTACAAGAGTCTGCCCATATAACAAGTTCAGTCCCTGCCCCTTGGACACCTCTGTCTCCTTTGGTGGGCTCAGAATGCTGAATTTCTCTGTTCAGTCTTCAAGGTTACTCCCAATTTTCAAACTCATTCATTCAGCAAAGTAGAAAAAATTAAAGTAATTAAGTCCAATAATTTCTGGGCTTTCTAGGAGCCCCCCTCAGTCTGCTTTGGTTCATAATGCAGGCAGAAGATTGTTTTGCTTTGAAAATTTTTAAATTCCCATTTATATTTTTATACTGTAAGAATTATATACTAGGGAATTTTCACAAAAAAAAAAAAAAAAGCCCACCACAAACCCCCCAGAAAATTTGAATTCTAAACAAAATAAAGCTCCATAACATGCACATTGTACAGTAGAAGGCAGTAGAATTTGCTGAGATGTTGAAAAACCCAAACAAACAAAATACAAACACCAAAACAAACCACAGAAACAACTTCCTTCCCCGCCCCTCCACAAACAAATAAGTTCCTTCAGCTTGGTACCCTTACCGTCATTAACTTCAGTCACAAATAAAAACTGAGTGAGGGACAGACACAACCCTTACAAAAAAAATTATCCACATTCCAAAAATTTTAGAGATCATTAGATACCCTACACTTGGATATTATGGATTTAAGACTGATTTTCTAGGAATTTTCTATCTTAAATTTAGAGAAACACTCAGAGTCACGCGCTACATCAAGTCTTCCTGATTTTCCAGCCTTATCCCCCCCAGGCTCAATCCTCTCTGGTAGGATTGTGCCAAGGTGTAGCAATCAGATGTTCTGCAAACACAAAGGGATGAATCCTGTGCTCATTTTCATTCCCAGCTCCCCAGTTTGCACCAGCAGAAGCATGTCTGCAATTTCCACTAGCTCCATTAATTTAGATTTCTATAATAAGCAGAAGATAAGGCATATCAATTCAGTATTTGAAACTGTGGGTTCCAAAGTTCGGGGTTTTTTTTTCAGCTGAAGTAAGCATTTCCATGCACAGCTGTTTGGCCTCCAAACATCTTAATTAAAACCTTTTGGGAGGATAATAACATTTGCCATTCAATCAAACACTGGGGAATTTTACAGCTGATACCAAATGTTGTATGATAAACTTGGAGCTGAATTTCAAAGCACCACTGGCAGTAATGACAATTAGAGACAGAGTTGATCTGAAACTCTCAAGCAATAAGTTTCTCTTGCACTCATTACTGGGGAGGAAATATTTTTATAAACCAGTGTGGGACTTTTTCTAGTGTCAGTATAAAAGCTAATTCATGTGCAGTCTAGCTGAAATTTAGTGAGACCTGGGCATTAAACTCTGCATGAGCAAACCTGTGCATGTGCTATGGAAAACACTTTTTAAAATTGCATTCTGAAATCAGTCAATCACTACCTTTAAAACAAACATAAACCAACCAACACCAACAAAATCCCTCAGCACCCCCAACCAACCAACCAACCCCCCAAAAACCACCACCAACCTCCCACCCACCCCGGAAAAAAAACCCCAAAACACCAAAAGAAAACTATCAATGAGAGGGTAGTTTAAAAAAAAGGCTCAAACTGTCTGCCATACCCAGATAATGTCACAATTTAAGGATAAAATCCTCCATTAGTGTGCTTGCTTTACAATACACCAGGAAAAAAAATGAAGCAATCTTTTAATCATTATACAAGTTGCACAATCAAAGCTTTTTAAAACTCAAACACCATAAAGTTGAAGAGGTGAACCAGTGAAATTAAAACTTTGCTTTCAAAATGTTCTTTGGGAGGAGCCTGCAGGCCCTGGGAATATTGTTTTATCCTGCACCCTCGTGCTGCCCTGGAGCAGTCCCACCACCTTCACCCAGCCCCCAGTAGAGGGGAAGTAAAGGAGCACCCAGCAGGGCTGACCCCTCTAAAACAGAAAAATGGAAAATACCCTTCTGCTGGGGACAGAAACATGACTGAATTTCCTGTCTGCTGCCTTTCCCTATATCCAGGCAAAGCTAAAAGGAACATTACTGGGGTTCATGGATTCTTTGAAATCCCTACAGAAGTCTCCTAACACCTGGGCTAGTGTCCCCAGCACTGAAGGGGTCTATTTGTTTGTTGTTGGGGATTTTATTTGCTTTATTTTTTTTTTGGTCCTTTCCATATTTAACATACTATTCTGCATTATTATGCTTAGATCTTCCATATTCCCTTTTATTTCTGGTGGTAGGTACTTAGTCATCTAGCACAAAAGAGAAATTAGCTTTCAATATGAAGAAGAAAGACTATCTTATTTTTGGTTGGTTGGCTTTTTTTGTGTGTGTGTGTTAATGATTGCAGATGATTTAAAACCTAGATTAAATTGCTATCTGGTGCAACAGAAAAACAGTTAATGTAAAACTACAGCAGTTAATTATTTCTGTGAATAAATGAATGACTCAATACTTCAAAGTCTTATGAGTAACCTTCCTTTAGCCCAGTTCTTATTGGCAAGAAATAAAGAGAAATAAACTGTTGCTGCTTTGGAAAATGAGATCACAGGGAAATTCATTAGATGGACAGAAATCCTCAAGCTCTGGGTTCTGCAATTAGATGCAGGATATTGGAGGGCTGTGTCTCTGGAGAATCTTGTTATTCTGAAATACAGTTTACATTGTCTGCCACAGGACACCAGACTAGCGTGGAGGGTCTGCCTCTATCACAACTGATGAACAGGACAAGTTTGAATCACCATAATTTGCAAAATTTTGTACCCAGTTTGAGTCCAGCAAATAGGCTGTCTTTGAATTTCTGCCATAAAGAAGTGTTGGGGAATTTTTAATGAATAGGAAAACATGAAGATGCCCCCTAATTCCCTGCTCTGCTGTTATAAGGGGTTTTTCACTTTTTGCATACTAATTTCTTACCTTTGTAAATTAAATTGTCCTTTCCTAGAAGGAGAACAACAACAAAGCACAGCCAACACTTCATACTTTTTCTGCCCTGTAGATAATATGTATATATATTAATATATAATATATACTTTGAATATTATCACCTTGGAAAGCCCAGGGAAGGATCTGTTCCTTCCCAAAATGAAGCTACTCAAGGTCATGAGTCCAAGGATCACAAGAGAATTTCCACAAATTTTAGACACTGAAATCTGACATGAATCAAAGAATTGGAAGGGACCTGTAAGGATCATTGGCTCCAAGTCTCTGGTCCCCCACCTAAACCTAAACTTTTAAGAACCTTTTCTTAATATGTGACCTGAACCTCTCCTGACACAACCTCATTCCATCTTTTTGTGTCACCACAGGAACAGGACGAGGTCCAGGTAGTGGAAATAATTAACAGTATTTTTTTATTATTTTTTTTAAGCTCTCCTCTTTACCCATGGTGTAGCCACAGACCTTATTTCAATGCTGAGGAGAGCCTCTGAGTTTCTCAAGGGTGAAAATCTCCCTTCCCCTTTTTAATTTCACACGTTGGAAAGATAAAGGGTGATGTTACTTGCACATTTTAAGGATGCAAGGTTGAGGCAAGGAGTGTTAAGTGTTTATTGGCTTTGAAATAATCAATAGCTTGAGCTGCACAGGATATCTTTGCCAGAAAAAAAAAAAAAAAAAGAGAGAGAAAGATGGGATTTTTATGCTATCTTTTAGGCAAATGCAGATAGAGCCAGGGTCATCTGGGGAGCAAAAGCATCTGATGCTTTAGCAGGCACAGCACAGTGTTAATATGTTCTGAAAATAAGAGTTATAGAGAGCCTACATGTAGGACTGCTCTTAACAAGGCCAGCCTAGCATAAAAAGAAAACCTGCCAAGGAAGGAAAAAGAAAAATCTCAATATAATTTTATTGTCTCAATCATAGGACTCCCTTTTCTTCCTTCTGCAACCCCTACTGCATGCACAATCTATCTTCTACTTCCTGCAAGAGAGATGGCAGAAGTTAATATGAAAAAGACCCACCCTAAAACCCAGGGCCTTGCAAGAAAACCTAAACTAAGCAAGAAAAAAAACCTAATAAGAGACGAAAAAAACTTGCAGGGTTGTTTTTTTTCCTTAACAAAGATTAGCTACCTGGAAAATGCAATTAATCTTTCCCTAATTGTTTTATTTTGACATTCATAGCAGCTCTTTTTTAACTGAAACCCAGCATGTAGATGTCCTCTGTGGAACAACAGGTTGCTTTGCAGGCAATTTCTCAGAAAAATGATGCCATCTCTGGAGCCAACATAAAAAGGCAAGAATTTTGCACTCTTCCATTCCCCAGACAATTGAAAGGAGACCACAAACACATTAATTGCTGGCTAAGGGAATAAAGTATTATTTTTAATTTAAAAGGGAATTAATCTGGACTTCCAAAATCAGCTTCGTAAGGAGGTTTAAATTAAAATAAAGTATGAAGGGGGCTTCAAACAGCATTTTTTTTGAGAAAGAGATTGATGTTGAATTAGAAGAGATTAAATTCAGATTACTATAGCTTCACATGGTAATCATGAAGGTCAGATAAATTATAAAATCCCAAAACAACCAGGCTGCTTTATTTCAAAGCCTTGTCCCCTAAATTGTCTGATTCAGGTTTTATAAATAAGCTCACCTTGCTAATTCTAGTAAATGAAAAGAGTTTTGTTGGCTGCACTGGAAGAAACTAAGGGATCAGTCAGTGACTGGAAATATCACAGAAACCAGGACAGAAGAGAACAAAGAAAAAAACATATTAAAAGGAAATTTTGGTCCTTCAGAATCTCCTGCATCAAGCCAGAAGGATGTTCTGCTGCCAGGACTCTCTCAGGGAAAACACAAATCTGCACAAGGAAAGCTCCCCTTGAAATCTGGCCCAGGGAACCCTGCTACTACTCCTGAACTAAAGCGTGCATGTGACTAAAGTTAATTTCACCACAGAAGTTAATTTTCCCACTAAAGTGATGTTGGAGATAGAGTGTATGTAAAATAAATGTTATTAATATATGCATAAAACTAAGACATAGTAAAAGAATTAAATTCCATCCTTCTGCTCACAGGCCTTGAAGCCTTGCTTTATTCCAGTTGATACAGAGACTAACTGGGAGTCTTATTCATTTAGGACAAAGAAGAAACTCCCCTAAATGACAAGAAAAGGGGAAAATAGAATTTTTGTCCTTCAGAAGATAACCAGGAGGAGCTGGGCAGCATACTGGGTCACTGGAGTACAGCAGATGAATATATAGCACTTCCAGTGCTCAAGGGAATAACCAAGGCAGGAGACCTTGAGAGCAGAATATTTCCACCTAATTTAGTTTCCAGAGCAGAGAGCTAAAGCCACTTCTCAGCCAACAGGTAAGGCTTTATGTCTCCTCAGAAAAATGCAACCCCCTCCTCCACTATTCTCCAATTACAGGTCATACACAATCTCTTTTTTTCCCAAGATTATGATTTACTTAACCACAAGCTGTTACCCCCTCTCCTCTATCCATCATAGGCATTAATTTTAATTACCTCTTTGAGAATTAATTTTTTGAGCCCCTGTCACTGTTCAGTGACAAAAGAATACAAACAACAGCAATTTCCCCCTGTGACAGTACATTTCAGAAGTTGTTAATGGAAGCAGTCAGGTAGACCTTGTGCAGTTCAGTCCCTTCCTGAAATAAAAATTTTCTTCTTTATTTTTCCTTGATTTCTGGACATATTCACAAAACTCTAGGGTCTTTTTCTTCCCCCATCTAAACTCCTGATAAAATACTGAGTTTTTAAGAAGTTTGGGGCTTTTTTCCATAAAAGAGGCATTACAAAAGTCTAGGGATACTTTGGAACTTTTGTCACTGGGCATTACTGTGGTTCCAGTTTTATTTTGGTGTGTTCCCCCTTCCAGTCAGAGATACCCATTGTACATTTGTCCTGCAAGCCCAAACTCCTATTGGAAGTGTGAGTCTAATCAGGTAATTCAGGGTTGCAAAGGAGGAAAGAAAAATACTCTATAACTTACACAAGTCCTTAATTCTACGATGGGGTACGAGCATCAGTGGGTCTATTTTACAGAACTGGGAAAATCCTACCTTGTTTCACAAGTAATTTCGTTTTAGTGCACTCCTAATCTCACTACAAAATCCCTTCTAAAAGCACCAGAAAAACTGGTGCAGCCAATAAGAGCCAAAATCCAATACAATTCCTGTCCTGTTCCCAAACCAGCCATAACAGCTTAAAGTGACCTGTGCAAGAGTGGGAGGAACAAACACAAACATTCATACTGTATTTCAAAGACAAAATAGGATAGAAAACCAAAGGATTTAAGCAAGAAATAAATTGGAATATTGAATATAAATAATATTTCACTGTATTGAACTAGTGATCCCACTAGAGGCTAGTGGTTTTGCTGTGTTGAAGCAGGGCACTATAGCTAATGTCTTGTGAAGGAACTATTGATAGACAATTTAGAATTGTCATTCCAAATTTATTTAGCCTCTGAAAAACTGTGACTTTTTTCAGTTTATGAATATTTTTAAAGATACCTGCAGGAGCAAGACAAAGACCAGTATATTAGTAGCAAAGATTAGCTGTAAAACAAAACACCATATTTAGTATTTGAACCCTCTTATCACTCCCTGTTATGAAACGTGCCCATCATCCTCTGCCTCTAATCACACACCAGGGTGGCAAAAATCCAAAGCAACAGGAACATGCTGAAAGAGAATTATTCCTCCAAATAAAAATAGTGTGAATATATGCAGCCATCTTCACTCAACTTGCAGTAAAATCCTTTTATTGAGCACAAACCTGACTTGCACTAATGTGTATTTTGGACTGGGGCAGTAAGTACAATTAGTAACTAACAGATTCCTGTAAATTCCAGGAATTCATTACCAGGCAGGAAAATGCTGAATAGATTTGGCTGAGCATTTGTTACCCTGATGTAATAAATAGAGTCAAATGCAGGGAGAACATTTCCTGAGCTGCAGTTCAGCTGCAGAGGGTGCCATGCCCACCTCCTGTCCAAGGCCACAGCTCCTCTTTGGAGCACTTCAGAGGGAAAACCATGGCCCAGACTCAGCTTACAAATTGCTTTCAATCTGTCTGCCCTCCCTCTGGAGTCATTAGCTGCTAATTAATACTTGGGCCATTTATCATCTTGTCTCCTCTTCCCCCAAACAGTCAATTTCTTCCAAAAGGCACAGGATTTCTTCCTAGCCCAGGATGGCAAACCCTGCCCCTCAGCCTTGCTCCTCTTCAGGAGGTGCAGCCTTAAAGGTCCCAATGTCAGGAGATGTCATTTAAGAACAAATACTTCAGAAACTGCAGGAATTTTGGTTCTGAAGACAGAAAATGTTGCAGCTCAGTGTAAGGAAGAGCCAGCCTCTTCCCAGCATTGCTGTTACAAATTTCAGATTCATCAGCTTGCAGATGGAACCCACAAGAGACATCTTTTAAATAGTTTAATATAGAAAAAAGGTGGATTGCTATCAGTACTCCTCTACAAGTGTGAAAAAATAAAATTTTAAATTGAACTGTTGACAGAATCTCTTTTCTCTGATGTCACAGCAGGATTATCAGACAGCAGTTGAAATGCTGATACTGAAAAAAAAAAAAAGCCTCTGAAGTATGATTAGGGGAAATCCTCCCTGTCCTAAGGTAATGCCATGGGTTAACCCCTGCAGGCAGCTCACCCCACACAGCTGCTCCCTCACTCCCTGCAGTGGGATGGGGAACAGAACCAGAAGGGTAAAATAACAAAAACCACGGGTTGAGATAAAGTCAGTATAACAGCTAAAGCAAGAACCTTGCACACAAGCAAAGCAAAACATGGAATTCCTTCCCCATTTCCTGTGAGGGAACAGCTGTTCAGCCATCCCACAATTGACTGGGCTCCATCCTGCCAATGGTGACTTGAAAATGTCAAACACCATCACTCCAAATGTCCCCCCTTCACTCCTTAGTGCCCAGAAAGGTTTTTTTTCTTGTTAAACATGATACCATTTGATCTGGGATGTCCCCTGGGTCACTTGGGGTCAGCTGTCCTGGCTGTGTCCCCTCCCAGTCATCCACTTGAAACTTTAGACAGTTGTATTTAATACTTTTATAAAAAAATAGAGTGGGCAAAGTGTGCATCTCCAGCCTCCTCCCCAGGGTGGGGTGAGGAGCAAAAAAGGCCGTGGCTTGGGTAAACACTGCTCAGATATAACAGAAATATATATCCCTTTATTATTAAAGTGATTTTCAGCACAAATCCAAAATCTATCCCCACAGCAGCATCTCTAGCCTGGACTTGTGCAGCAGCAGATGTTTAAGGAAACGAGAAGTCCTGCTGACTGTTACCAAACAGACACCCTTTATATCATCCTCCCTTTGTCACTCCTCCTCCTTTCTGTACCCTGCCTCTTCCTCAACTCTGCAGGTTGAGGAGTAAAATGCTGTTCCTCAAAGGGAGAACAGAAAGCTTTTGTCTGGTCTATTATGCTGTACTGTACTTTAATTCAGGCTTTTGAGGCACTGCATGACTGAGAGGGCAGTGTGGGAAAGGCTGGGGAGCCAATGGCTCTGGAGTTGTTCTGACAGGGCTGCCAGGGAGGATATCTGTGAATTGATGGCTTCACTCTGGCTGCCCTCAGAAGGTAACTAATACTTATTTGAAGGGAGCAAATGAAATACAGCTGTACACCACGCTGACATGCCAGGAGAGCAAATTATTGGGCAATCCAGTTATTAAACTCACTAATCATGTTCAACTGAGCCACTTCCACGAGTTTGGAAAGTGCTCCCTAGTCTATCATGCTGCCAGGCTGGTTCAAGCTCCTCCAATTATTTCCAGAAAGATTTCACATTTCGAATAAATATTTTTCTGAAAGATTTCTAGAACGTAAAGCTGAAAATCCCTTCATAGGTTGAACTCTGCAACTCTGCACAGGCTTTTCTCTTCAAGTAGCTATTGGAGACCCAGGCAAGGCTCCCTCACAGGAGCAGATGTCAGCTTGCAGCTATTAGCAACAGGGGCAGTTTTATGATGAACATATGTTTGCATATTAAAGATGTTCCAGCCCACTTTTTATTGGCAGTAAGATTCTGCTTTTGCAAATACCACTGACAGAAGGAACATCTCCTGACCCACCAAGGATCCCATGAACAATGTTCCATATGCCAGCAGAATGGCATCCAAATTGAGGGAAAATTTACATATTGCCATTAAGGCAAAATTGGCTACAACCAAAGGTTAATGAAATAACACAATCACTTCGTTCTGAAGTTTCTCCTCAGAGTTAACAAGGTTTGATTTCAGAAGAAAAAGAGAAAGAAACATGCATGTTCCTCCCTCTGCCTTTCACTGTAAATTTTAGTTTGGAAAACTGAACAGTACTTACATTGATGAGGTTTTATTAGACACTGTTAGAGAGAAGCATTAGTAGCAAAATTTATGTTCTTTATAACTTCTTATCCTCTTTTTTAAAGTAGAATAATGGGAAAAAAATGTCAGTTGGAGACCTATGTCATTTAGGCTAGCCTATGCTGAAGGTTTAGGAGTAACCTGAATGGCTCCAGAAGAGAACTTCATTATTTATGTGACAGACATGGACAGAGCCCAAACCAAGATGATATCATGCCATGAGCTGGACCATCCTAGAGGGAGATAAAAGTGTCTTTGGCCAGAGAGTTTATTGGCTGAATTTGGACTATAATCTGGCACATCTTGGGATATTTTAAAAAAGGAAATAATCTAACTGGTTGCAATGGAATTTCTCTGTCATGCCTGGTGTTACCCCTAATATCTTCATGCTCTGTAAAGAGTGGCTGAGCCTTTCTTACACAGCAGTTAGAAAACCCACAGAGGTTTCTTTAAAATTGCTGATGCTCAATGTGTGTATTGCTGCACTGAAATTCCAGCAAAGGAAGAGAAGTATTTATTAGAATGAACTCCTTATGAACTTGGAGTAAATGCATCCTTCCTCAGAGTTTAATTTCAAGGAAAGTTTCTTAGAGACTTCTGTGCTTCCTAAAGTTTTTATTTCCCAAAGGCCTTAGAAAAAACATATTTAAGTCTCCATCGGTATTTTAAACTTAACAGAAATAAAGAAGCATAAAAGAAGAAATAAAGGGTTCCCTTACTCTGATCCCAGAAACCTGATATTGCCTTACACATCAGAATTAAGGGTTTACCAGATGAGAACCACTGGATTAATGAAAAATCTGCACTGGATGCTCCTCACATTTCAAAAGGTGAATTTTAGGGAGTTAAAGAGTCTGGATTATCCCAAGCAGGGTCACTGTATTTGGGAACATATCCAAGTCTCAAAATGGTGAATAAGATTGCCTTTTCACCCAAGTGTTGGCCTGGGATTACAGGAGTACACCATATTTTTTTTAAAAGAATGAAAATTACTGAACTGCAAACAGTTTTGATGAAATCTAAACTTCATTAAGCTGCTGCTTATGAAGTTGATTTGACCTACTGGGTAGATAAAACTCTAAAACCAATGAATATGATCATGATGTCATAGAGAAGACTACATTGGAGTAGTTTGGGATTTGTTTGTGTTTTAAGTATTCCATTCTCCAAAACATATTGGACAGTGTTGTTTCACTCAATCAAACAAAACAGTAGAAAACTTATAAAGTGAACAGCCTATTTTGTTAGGAATATTTTAAAGGCAAATTAGTCAATATAAGTCACTCCAAATCCATCAGCATCAAGAAATTCTAAAAAATTCTATGAGTAATTCAATAATTACATGACATTTTTCATCAGCTTAGTTACCCAGGTGAAAATACCCAAAACCTGTAATCAAAGGCAAGTTATAAAATGTGTTCCCATGTGCCTTTTGAGCCTAAGACAATCAGAATAAATGACAGGAAAATGCTTGCCTCATTTATCACTGAGAGCATTCTGTTGCTGCAATAAACATGAAACCATTTAGAAGATTATGTGAGACAAAGTCCTGTAAACTTGGTGCAATAAAAAAAAAGAAATTAATTGAAAAGTCATACACAAGAATGCTTTACCTTGAAAAAGCAGTCTCCTGAGACCTTATTAAGGCTAGAAAACCCAGGTGTCTGCACGAAGTCAGTAAGCAAATCCTGTTATATTTTATCACAATCACACTGGTAAAAAGTTACTGCTGAAATTTTACACAACAAAATAAAGAGGTATGGGTCTTTAAGGGTCCAAGGGAAAAATCGAAATATGATTAGTTTGGAAGATTGTCACAGTATTTTGTTCTTTTTCTTGATGGAAAGTGTCTTACAGGAATAATGTTCCTAGGAGTTCTCTCACATTTATGTTCCTCAATAATAAAAGAAACTAGTTTTTTAAAGATATATTTAAAAATAAAAATATTTCAGCTCTCTTGGAATTTTTTCCTTTTCCCAACTGGTATCTTTATCATTTGCCCATGTGTCATAAATAAAACAATATACTAAAACTTGAAGATGTGATTAAATAATTGCTAACAATAATAGACAGCTTCAACAGTGGAAGTGTTGTTGGCATTATGTCTTAGACACATTACATTTGTGCAGGAATGGCAACCAACATGCTTGAATTCAAAAAACTTTAATTTTTGTTATATCAGGCCCTTAGATCTTGTGGCTACATTGGGTCTAACACTTCCTGTATCTCAGGTCAAGAACAGTCTCTATAAACTGAATTAAGTTCTGAAGTCCCTCCAACCCACAACATTTCCTTTTCCCCCACAGAAAAGTATTTATGCACTAAATAGCACAAAAAAAAAACCCCAAAACAATAAAACCAAGCTCCTGAAAACAATCACCTCACTTCTCTCAGCTGTGTGTATCCCAGTGCAAGCAGCTGCCACATTTTCTTTTTCAAGTTTAACTGCATCTCTGGCTGTTCAAATACTTTTTGGAAATCTGCCCTTAATCACTACTCTCCTTTTGTTTTCCAAAGTTATTTCTGCTCAACTTTTCTCTCTCTTGCATCAAATTAAAGTTTCTTGGGACAAAAAGAAGAAAAAAACCCCCCAAAAAAATAGTGTCTCCTGAAGGACTTTTTTTGGGGTGTCAGATAAAAAGAGAATAACAAATAAGCAAGTCAATTCCTTCCAGATCATGGCCAAGTTTATTAAAATGAACAGCTGAACCTAGAATTGTGCATGTCTCTCTTGTCATACTGCCATATATCAGAGGTGCCACTGAGGTTCATCTTTGCACTGTTGTGTCAGCTGTCCCATCTGTAAGTCAGTAGAACAAACTATTCAGTGTGAAGAGAGACAAACAGCACATTTTGGGCTGTTAAAATTGTTGTTCACCTCTACCCTTGGGTTACCAACTTATCCAAAGCAATGGCAACAACAACAAAAACAACAAGAAAAGAAATCCCAAAAAACAAAACCAACCCCCCCCC
>JBBMKD010000194.1:13587311-13601282 GCA_037834095.1 Argya squamiceps
AACAAAACCAACCCCCCCCAAAAAACAAAACCAACCCCCCCCAAAAAACAAAACCAACCCCCCCCAAAAAACAAAACCAACCCCCCCAAAAAACAATCAAAAATCCCCTCTGAACTGGCAGAACTATTTTGCTCACAAATGTTCAACAATGCCTGATGTCTTCCTAAGCAAAACCAAAACCTACACGGGAGTGGGAACTCCTGCCAGAATGTGCTGCATTGAGTCTATTGAAATGAGACATCAGGGGGTTTTTATCAGCAAAATTACTCTTATCTCAAAGATTCACCTTCAGAAGAGAGAGGAGTATTTTTAGTGCTAATTCTCAGCCAGTGGCTGTCACTCTTTTATTGTGTTGAGAAGACATCCAGTTTATTCTCCCTCTCTTTTGTCTGGCTCCTTGCAAAACACTGACAAGATGTGTGGGAAGCAGCAGAGAGAAGGGGAGGGGAAAAAAGCCTACAACAGAAACCCACCACAAAAAAAGCCAAAAACTCCAAAACTCACAAAAACCCCACAAGGTAGACAACAGTGGGGTTGTCTACCAATTTTGGTCTAGACTTAAACTCCTGAGGGCAATGGAACAGGTCTGCCTTGGTGAAACTCCCTGTGAGATCTTAGTCAAACAAGCAAAGCAGTTAAGTAGATTTTCATATCAAGATTTAATTCAGGCAGAAATTTTCCCTTGTTTCATTGGAAATTGTTCTGCTTGCAAAGAGCAGCCAAATAAACCTCTAAGTTCACACATTAAAGGTGTTGTCACAGGTACAGAGGCTCTGCAGCAGTCAGGACTCATCTTTTCCCCAAACTCAGACCTAGCACACAGAGAGAATTTGGTTTCTATTGTCCTACCAGAGCCTTAGGGAACGAAACAGTTTTTTTCGAAGTGTATTACTGCTAGCTTCAGAACAGCAATAAAAGAAAGGATAAATCTGACTTATCATCATCAATTTTGGTGGGGATAGTGCCATTCTCACCTGCAGCACCTGAGTCACAGCCTATCACATGCTTTCCATCTCCTGGAGAAGCAGGAGATGATTCTCTTCCCAAAGTTCTGGTTCATTTCTCTCTGCTACCCATGTCCTGAGATGAAAGTGATCATTCAGGATAACGGACCACAACTAGAAAGTCAGGAGCTCTAAACACAGAAAACAGATTGACAGGCTAATAAATAAAATAACTCTATATCCTAAACCTCTATCGACCAGAAGGATATAAAACCCCTTCTCACTTTGGTTTTCCTTGCCTTAATTTTTTTTTTAAATCTCTCTGCAACAGAAAAAAAAAAAATCAGCATCAACATAACCACAGCAGAAAATCTTTGTGGGGAAACAAAGACAAGGAGATCCAAGATTCTTGCAAGCTTCTTGCTAGTTACCAGCATTGTGATTATTGCAATTTTAAATTCCCACAAGTACAATAATGAATGTGGGGACATTGTATTTATATCTGTATGCTGACCCCTAAAAAACAGAGTGTCTGATGTACCTGGAAGTGTCCCTTCTGTGCATGGGCTGCTCCTTCAGCACTGTCAGATCCACTGGGACCATGACAGGCTCCTTATTGATTGCTACATCATTCAGATTGAAAAAATCAAGGAATTGTAATCCATAATCTGTTGCAGAGTGACTCCTGGTGTGGGAGAGAGTCTGCTTTAGGGTATAGCTGAACTCTGCACTCACAACTAATAGCAACAATTTATGCACAACTTGTGTGTCTGTGAATAACACATTATGACGACCATGGAAAGGCAGCCCAGCAATATTAGGAAAAAACCACAAACAAACAAGCATAATGAAAAGTCTTAAAACTCACTCTCATTTAAAAAGTCTATTTTGGGAAAAGGATAGTTATATTTAAAAATTCAAGATAACAAAGAAACATATTAAAGCACTTCTGAAAAGGTTATTATTAAACCTGCAGCATTTACCAGCAGCTACCACACTGTGGCATCCTCTGATAACACAGCATTTGACTGTGTAGTCAAAAGAAATCAACATGCAGAAGAACAGAAACACTCCTGATAATCTACTGCAAGATATGTGGATAAATTCTGACCTTTTAATACCAACAAACCTAAAATAGTAGATTTTACCTCTTTGAAGGCTGGTTAAATTGTCTTTCAATTTAGAACATCTAATCTGCAACCTTTGCAGTTATCTATAAAATGTTTCAAAGTTCTCAAAAAATAATAATAAAAAAAGCCAGTCCAGGGTAGTGACAGTGAAAAGATTCCTAGTTAGAAGGAAATAGAAAATTACTATCCATCTAAAGTTCATTTGGATATTCTGAGTTATTCCAATCTTTCAGTGGTATATTATTCCTGCTACTGTCTACAGTTTATTCTAAAATAATAAGCAACATTTTGTTTTATCTTTGTAAAAGAGAGCTTATTTTATAATCAGAGCAGAAATATTGCTGCATCTTCCATATACAGAAGTCACCAACAGTAGCTTAGATGCTTTATGGTTGATGTTGAATGGTAGTGGAATGTATTGGAAATCTCCCCAAATTATGCAGCACAGCTCCATTAATACATAAAGATTTTATCATGATTAATGGTAGTTTAATGCACATTCAAGGAATGAAAAATAATTTGTCTCACAAAATGGGTTACCACCTTGTCAGTTCAGGAGACTCAATGTTGCTGTGACCTTCCAATAACTGCAAGTGACTCACAGGTTCATTAGCCACATTCCTTGTATGATCTAGAAAAATACAACAGAACTCCAATTTCCAAGTCCATCACTGGTCTGCTACAAAACCTGTTTCAATTTCTGGGCTGAATGCAATCATGGAATGAATAAATATTGGAACAGGGGGACTGATCAGCAAGAACCACCCAGTTCAGTCTTCTGGCTTTTCAGTCAGGTACCAGGACATCAGCAGTTCCAGATCATTCATTTTGTAGCACATTATTCCTCACAAAGAGACACAGGCATGTACACTTCCATTTTTTAATGGAATGGTCTTTACTGTAATCCAGCTGACAGAGTGCTCTTCCTGTGATGCTTTCAGAGGAGCTGGGCTGTGTAGAATCTCCCTTACACCTCGACACAGCAGGTCTAAAAAAAGCCACAACCCATGTCTTAAGGTTTGAAGGTTGGATAATTTGTCCGGGTGGGGGGTATTGTTATCTCAAGTGCTGTAGATGGTTATCACAGACCTACGAATTTGTTATCACAGCTGGAAGAAAATTACTTTTTGTGAGATGGCTGGAGTGAGCTATCACACCTAAGGCTGTGTGGATCCAGACAAGGAGGGCTGAGCAGACTGTAGGAGGAGCACAGCTAGATCTGACACCAGGAGCTTGGAAATGTGATGTGACACATTGTACACGTGGTACAGAGTGGCACCATGGCAAGTTTGGTTAGCCTGTGTGAAAAACGAGGTTCTCTTTCTATGTAGATTTTAAGAAATAGGTTTAATAGAAAATAAGACAATTAGGAGATAGAAAAAAAAACAAGTACGGCCGATTTGGCATTCAGAGAAGTCCACACCCTGTCAGAGATATTCTTTAAATACCCTTTCTATTGCATCAGTCTGTTGAATATTCATATTTTTCCACAAACTAGTTAGTTTCCATATTCCAGGAACTGTTTCGCATGGTCCCTCCTTGGGTCTCCCTTTGTAGAGCATGTGTGTTTTTTGGCTGTGTCTTCATTGTCTCCTCCAGCTTGGGCCTTGGTCCAAACTTTCTTCAGATGGGAGATGCTGATAGTTGGTGTATCAATAGCAGGGTCTTCTTTACATGTTCACTGGATGTTATCCCAACCAAAGAGACAGTTTAAGCGCACTATATCAACTACTACCACTATGGCTAATTTTCTTTACTAATAGCAGAAATAAAACTTATATCCTTACTACAACATTATTAATCATATAGCACACACCTTGAGGAAAGCCAACTTTATAATATGTATTTATAACAGCCTGGAAAATAGAAGCCTCTTTTTCCCTAAGGCCTGCTTGACATCACATCATGAACTGCTATTAAATTGCTTTTAGGTTTATTCAGTGCACTCAGCAGGTACACAACAGGAAGGATAAAAGATTATGTGCCAAATGAGTCTCAGCGATCCTTCTCCCAGTGTGCAAATGATAGCTGAAACTTGCTCTCTGTTGAAATATGAGGTCACTGAAAACTACCCCAGCCAGCTTTGAACAGAAAATTAGGTTCAAAACTGTGCATCTGTAATGATGAGATGCTCTGCCCAGACCAATAAAATACACATGCTCACTTATCACTTTAGGGATGGCAATTTCCTCAGGGATCCTGATTTCAGTACATGGCTTTGATAAGCCAGAGGCAAAAATCACACCCAAACAACCCACCCTCAGCCCTCAAAAAGAAAAAAAAAAAGAAGTTTGAGTGTATGAGAAAGACTTTTTTTGATAGGCAACAAAAATTGCCCCAAAACCCCACTGAGCACTGGGAAAGTTAACTCAAGTATCTGCCTACACCATAGGGCATAGGTGATTTTGGGGTTTTTGTGCCAGCTGAGGTAACCAGAGCCACAAAGATGCAGAAGTCTGGGAGCAGATCTTACACTGACAATCTGGACAAGCTTCAGTGTCTGGATCTACTTGGATTTCTAAAGCTCAGGCAAGCCCAAATCCCTCTCAGTTCTCCATACAGTCAATAAGGCATCCTGAGGAGGGATATACCCATCAACACCTTTTGCCTATATACAGAGAAAAGGGCTCCTGGCAAGTTTTTCCCCTCTTGATTACTGTGTTCAATATTCCTCAGTCAATGAAGGCTGGGTTTTTCAAAGACATTCAAAAATCTCTAAAACCTACAAAAGATTTTTAAAAAAGTCCTCAAAGTGAGGTGTCTTCCCAAACTTGGATCATTTTTCTGTGAGGTCTTTTATTTTCCTCCTCCTTACCTTCTCTCATTCCTTTCTTTCTTTCTGTTTCAAAAGTTTGCTACATTAGGCAACAACTGTATATCCTCCAAATACATCCCAGAGTCTTTAAATTCAAAAGGGAAAAAAAAAAAATAGTCACCCCAAATCTGTACCTTAGGAAAAACCTCAAAGATCTAAAAATCAAATAAAAAGCTTGAGAGAGGACTTTATGCCATCAGGTCATATGGCCACATTCTGCTACTCATGCTTAGTGAAAACTGCCTTTAAGTGATCTCACTGATTTAAAAAAAATCTAAAATATCATTAAGAAGAAATCAAATGCTTCTGAAATCAGACACCTTGCCCCAACCACCAGCCCATTTCCTTTTTTTTAACTTGACTCTTGGTTTTGGGGTTTTTTTGAACAGCAATCACCTTGGTTTATAAGTCTTAATTTTAGTGCGTGCATAAAATATTAACCATAGTCAGAGAAACAGGAACTTCTATGTGCTCCTCATTTATTTATTACATGTTTTTAAAAACCCACAATAGCACAACCACAGATATTATGCTTACACCAGCTCTGTCAATGTTGAGAAATTCAAAAAAAACCCAAGACCAAACAAGTTCAAGATGAGATTTCTCTATCAGGAGGAGGGATCTGAAAAGAATCAAAAATGCATTAGGAAGGGTGACATGTTCAGTAAATTGGAGGCAAGACAATTCCTGTAAATCATGTTATATTAAATTTAAAGCTATCCAGGATATAGACAACAGGCTTTTCTAGCTGAGCTCTTTAGATTGACATCAATTAAGACTGTGTATTTGTTTTTCTCTCTTGGTCTTACAATATGTCATGTCTTTCAAGTTTTTTTTTTTCCAGTTGGGGAGAGAGAAATAATCAATGATTACATCAATAAGAAACATTCTGCCTTTGTCAGAACTGCACTTCTGAGTAGAGAGTAGTTCTTTAGGTAGCTTCAAAAATTGTCTATTTTGCTGACTTCATCTCACAGAAAGTAAATAAAACTTCACAGGAAGTCAATTAAAGAAAAAAAAAAGGCGAAAATTTTGAGTTAAACTAAATTTTAAGCCTAAAGTTTCAAGAGGAAAGTAACCTCCCAGTGTTTATTGTCACTGTGTCCCTTTTATCTGAGTTTTGCATTTCTTGTAGACACTTTCCTGGGCTCTGGCTCATTATTTTTAGACCTGTTGTTGCTCCTGTAGCCTTGACAAATCTTTGAGGACTTTGGAAAACAAGACTGGGGGTGTCTTCTTATCTCCAGACAGTTTGGCTGGTACAGGGAATGGCTGAAGTTATTCAGACACATTGCTACAACTGGGGGTGTTCGGGATAAGAGCACAGGATGGTGACAAAATGACAGATTCTTGCCCTTGTAACCCTGGGTCTCACTGGGGGGACACCCCAGCACCACCACCCCATAACCCAGCAGCACCTTATTTACAACCTGTGACAGGCTGGGTGAGCCAGGACAGATTACTGAACGTAGCAAACCATGGAAGACCACTTGGAAACTTAAAAAGGTTATTGAGACAAAAGAAAAGCTTTTTAATTCAATATAGGAGTCTTTTCTTTTTTGCTTTAGGTCAAATTATGGCTTCATTCAACTAATCCCATTTCTGGGTTTCCAGCACAGTCATCCAACTCCACTTCATCTAGGAAAGATTTATTTTGATTTTTTTTTCATATACTCCTACTCTTTATTTCTGACATTGTGCCTATTTGCAAGTACTCTTTGGTTGCCTCCTGCATTACCACATTTCTCGATATAAACAACTTAAAAATTTATAAAGGAGCACAGTAACAGCCACACTCACATTTCCAGTGATTTAAAAATGAGTTACAATAGTACCCACTGTGAGCAACAAATCCAGATTCTATTGCATCATTTTGGGAAATTCATAGGAAATGTTATTTCAAAGTCATTGCCTGTAGAGAATAAAAGATTTTTATTTATTTTATTAACTATTTTTCTAGTTCAGGTATCATATGATTTAATGGAGAAAAAGAAAAATTATCAAGATTTGGGCTAGTATTATTTAATCACTTTAATATTAAAATATGAACGGTTAAACAAAAGGAAAATTAGGAGACATCTCTACATGAATGTCATTGATTTTCCTATTGACAACAGGAAGCCTTTTTTTCAATAGTCCTAAAAGAGAACAATACTGAAGAGAACAATACTGAAATCCTGTTCTGGCTTCTTAATTTTACATCTGAAACAATAATAGATGTAAAATTAAGAAGCCAGCACAGGATTTCATTATGTCCCAGCTACTCATTTCAGATGTCCTCATACTAATCATTAAAACTGACAGGAGAAAGAAAAAGTTAAGATAATTCAACAGGAAAGCATGAGCCAAATATTTGCATATTCAACTCTTTGAATGAAAAGGAACAATTCTGGAAAATACATTTTCTATTTCCCACAAAAAAAAAAAAAAAGAAAAGAAAAAACCCGAACAAACAAAAAAACACAACAAATAAGCCCAACCAAACAAGACCAAATAAACTAAGTTCATCTTGTGGCTAAGATTCAGTTCTATGGAACATAAAACAAGATAGAGCTTTGTGGTGAAGGTATAATCCTCTGAAGATATTGTTCAGTAATCATACATCCTTAACTGCATTAGCGTGAGCTTGTCCATCTATGGATGCCTGTTGCTACTTCATTTTAAAAGGTTTCTAATCTTGTAATGAAACTGTGTTTTTGACCAGCCGCAAAGCAGAATCTGATTTGAGCATTATAATGTAATTAATCATGGATTTTTAGTGTCTCATTTGAAATAATTTATTCAGATTTGAAAAATACACTGCAAGTCTATGATTGCATTACATAAAAAGCAAATAAACTACATAATTGAAAATTAACCACGTGGATTATTTATCATAAAATGGAATTACTTGGAGTTCAGAGGTTGGTCCCAAACTGGTTACGGTTTGACTCCTGTTTAGTCACTTGCAGATGTGCAACAAGACACAAACTGTTGCTTGATTTTTATTCACTTTAGCAGTGCTGGAAAGGTGATTGGAAAATCTGGGGGTGTGGCATTCAGACTCAAAACAGACATCACATTTGGTGGGCAAATACCAATATTACAGTGCAACCTGTACTTAGAGGAGCCTTCAGAGACTGCTAAAGGAATAGAAAGAAAAGGAGAGGAATGGCCTTTGGAGATGCCCAGTACAGAATCAAATTGTTCTGATTTCCCCACACAGGTTTTGCATTTTCAGATATCAGCCCAAATCTGAAGGATATCAGGAGCAGCAATGTTTTGGTGTGTTGTTTCTGAAAGAACTCTCCATGTTATCCACCCGTGTCTGTAATAGCACCTGGAATTAGGAGATGTAATAGGCAATTCTGAAATTATTAAAGAGTGAAAAACATTGTTTCACAGGAAAACTGGAAGCTTGTGAGTGATACCTGACTGCTTTGGTGCCTGGAGTGTGAGCAGACATTCCTGGTGTTCACCTGATGCTGCATTTGAGGAGAGGTGAACAAGGTGTACAAACTCTGCCACATAAACACGTCGCAAGGACAAAACAAAACTCCTGTCAGCAAATTTTCCCTCCCCTGCTCAGGTGAGGAAGGAGAGAGACAGAGTGGTTTGGTGGGCACCTGGTATTCAGCCATGGTCAATTCACCACAGTCCTTTTTCTTGCCCATTTCTTCTGCCTCATCCTATAATGGATATATCTCCTTTCTTTCTTCCCTGCTCTCCATGACTTTCCAATCTGTCAATCCGCACAACCTTCCCTGACACATATTTTGACCTTTAAAATCCATAGGTAAAACAACATTTTTTGATTCAAAATAATTCACTGTAAACCCCTGCTCTGTTTGTGAGGAAGGAGCTAGGCTATCTACATCAATATTTTATAATGTGTTCTGCCAAATTAGTCAGAGACAAATTAGTCATGACACTCTACAGAAAAAGCCTATTTGGTTTCTATGAAACCATTTATCAGGCATGGTATTATGATGAACAATACATCAAAATGTGGTGCCAGAGGACCAACTGTAGAAAAACTTCTGTCCTTTCATTCATTTGTGCAATTCCACACTGTATAAAGATAATTTGACCCTTAAGAGAACAGCATATTCATGCAAACTTTTGCACTGAAATCATCTTGTCAGATTATTACCCCAAACTAGGACTAAACAAATTTTATGTATTACTGGTTTGCTTTCAAGTCCCATCAGCTTTTTCACCACTGTGTCAGTCAGCAGAAAACCACAGAACTGACTGGATATATTAAATTCCAATAGGGATTTCCCTCATGCTACCTGTTCTTGGCCTACTGCTTCTGCTCTGCTTGAATTCATCTTCTGCCTTATGACCTTATAAACTTGTATCCCCTCCAAGTCTACAGAACAACTCATTGTCTTAGTTTACACCTGTAGTATCTGCAGCTTGCTAAATGAAGAAAAATGCACATACTGCAGCTGTCTCGAGTGTCTGAACAACAAAGATAATTCTGTGACTGGCATAATTTTTTTTCAACAACTCTCCTACTGGTTTGTGTGTCTTTGTGCACTCATTTTCAAGGGTTATTAAAGATTTGATTGCATGCCATTTGAAACCTCTGGGAGAACTATTGTCCAGCATCTGACACTTCATCACTCATCTAAGGAAAGGCTTCTAAGGCCATTCAATGCAATTGTGCTGCTGAGCTGATAGGGACAATTACATATTTCCTTGTAGACCAAATTCTCTTCCTGGAGTTCAATGAAATGCAAGGCAGAGCTAACAGCGATGGGCTGAAGAAAAACATCCATAAAATGTGCAAGTCTGAACAATTCATTCCTTTCGAAGAATATATATTCAGTGAAAGGCCTGAAAGGAAGGTCTTATGAAGGTAAATTAAATGAATTCTCTTCCACTATTTTGTTTCTATTCTATGTGGAATATTAGTAGGTATAGAATATATCTACTAAAGTTGAAAGTCAAACTCAACTCTAATGATATTTGTATGTTCACGAGCTCAAAAAAAATTTTCTATCTCTTCTGATCCTGCCTGATGTTGAATGATCTGAGTGAATAGAATAGAAAAGTGCTTCTCAGAAGTACTTGCAGCTTTGTATACTTAGTTATTTTCTATATGACCTTTGCCTTTGGTAACAGAGATTCAAATTCTGGTGGGAGAGGAGAAAAAATGAGCGAAGGATTAAAAGCACCAGCACTATCCCAATTTGCATCTGGAAAGGCCAAGTGATGACCACAGAGGTCTGTAGGTCCTATGTGAAATTTAAGGCATCAGAGAGTGAAGTAGTGGAAAGAGGTTTAGAACATCTTCAAAATTTAATGTCTGTATTTAATTACATTTTATCCAATATGTATTACAAGAATTAGAGATTTTTGAAAGAAAACCATTGAAAGAAAACTTGAGGAGAAGTAGTAGCTCTATGGCTCAGCTCACTGTTATTAGGATTCACAAAAATCTACAGAAAGCAAGAGTATTTACAGTCTGCCTGAAGGCAGAGCCTGTGACAGCACTTAACACTGTCCTTTTACAAATCATCACAGAAAAATTCACAGTAAAGTTGTTTTCCAGTTTCTGCAGGAGGAAAGGGGCACAGAGGAGCCCTCCCTCCTATAAATAACCAATAAGAGCTAGAACTAAAAAAAAGACAGAAAGGCAAAATAACTCAAGCTCCAGAGATTTTAATGCCCCTCCAAGAGACAGGAAAATTCAACTTCACCTGAAAGTTCATGTTGTAATCTAACTGGTCGTCTTATTACCACAAAAATCCTTGACTACTCTTATGTTTTAACTAGATAATTTTCTGCAAGGATATAAACCAGACAAATTCATTTTTCCTTCAGGCTGATTGTAAGAGAAGGTCAGGGGACCTTGTTCTAATGCATTTGGATAAAATTCTGTCACATCCAAAGCTGCCACAAATCACAATTGTTCCACACACCTTCAGCAAGCTACAAAGACTACACTGTCTGAATAGCTGGTCAAATATTTTATATATTTACATATATTTAATTTTAAATATTTTAAAATAATAAAATAATTTAAAATATATTTAATATATTCACAATAAACTTCAACATGTGAAATCAAAAATTGACCATAGTTTCCCACCAAGGACTTCATGATTTGGATAAGCAGTATTTTAATACACTGCCAGAATCATTCTTACAAGATGAACCCTTGGCAAGCCTTCAACGTTTGTCAAAAGTTGATTTAATTATTTTTGGTTCATGTGAGTTATTAATATTTTAATATGCTAAAATGTGGCCATTTCAAAATAAGCACAGTAAGTAGTTTACAATTCAAATAGATTCAGTTAATTTCGTTTAAGAATGGAAATGAAGCTTTTAGTTCCCCACAAGCCATAAGCATACTTTTACTTACAAAGTAAGTTAGAAGAATTAGAACATTAAATGTTCCTGAGAACAATTAATTTACAATTTTAGCCAGGGGCATTTGTAGCCATCATTTGCAAGACAATAAGATGAACGGAAACAAAAAACATTTGTACTCAATCCCAAATTATCAATTTCCTACCATTAAGATTTTGCATTGACATAATACTTGCCTTCTGGCTCTTTTCTGAGTCAATTACATAATCTGCATTTGACAGAAATAAGATTTGACTTGGATATTGAAATTTCATCAACATAAAGATGAAATTGTATCTTAGTGAAAACAAAAACAACTACGGTTGTTAGGACAATTTAAGTTCTGCAATGACTTGCCTCTTGTGCTTCTTTCCCTTCCCAATACATTGATGACCTACCCAATATGTGATTATTTAATACCCTGCTGTAGTTAAGGCCTTTTCCACTCTCTCATCTCCCTTCATTACATAGTTAAAGGAATATATTCCTTACAAGTATTTCATGCAGTTTTCCCTAACCAGTTCCACCTTAGGTGCCTTAGTTCATGTTCAGTTACAAGTCAGTGAGTAATTATCCTTTCACTTCTCTGTAGAAGACAAAAATACTTTGTTCAGTACTTGTTCTAGTGTCTTACCAAAAGAAATTTAAAAAAAAAAAACAAGAAAACCCACTGTTTTTTCTTATTAAATGGTGTCTTTTAACAATGACTTCATAGATGAAAAGCTGTCTACTCATGGAAGAAGAGACAACCACCAAACTAGATCAGAGTGCAAAAATATGCCAACATCCAGTCAATAGAAAAGGACCTTGCAGAGAAAAATAGGAGCTATTTTCTTCAGTACTTGCTTTTCCTTTGACATAATGAAAATTCTCTAAACACATAATATTCCAGTTTCAGACACAAAGGCACTTTTTAGTCACCAGCACCAATAAAAGAATAAATCAGAAAAGATTCCCCCGACAGAGAATCTGCCTCAGTGGGAGGCCAGAGAGGCCCCCAAGAGCTAAATAGCATTAATGGTTTGAAAATTCCAATGCAGACTCCCAAGGAGAACACATCCTTTAGACTACCCAGCAATGATTCTGTGCCATTAATAATCAAGAAACATTAGGAACACCTTATAATAGGAATCATTCTTTTTATGGAAGCAATTACAATTAATATGATTGAAAAAAAATTAGGAAAAATAACTCTTTTGTGCTTCTTAGGTTTTTAGCAATTGCTTCCCATCAGAATATTTTTGGCTATTGTATGCTACAGTAATTCAGTCTGCTTCATAGAATTCTCCAAATCTGCACTGAGGTACAAAATCCTTCCCCTCAAAAATCCTCATTTGTTTCCCCAAAATAAGCCTACAATCCCTGTTTAGATTTAAAATGTATCAATTATGTGGCAAATAAATATAGTTAAAACCTAAGAAACTTCCTTTTCTATTTTCTCCTATTTAAAAGAATGTCCAAGACAGACTTTATAAGTTATAGTTCCACAAAAGTTCACAATACTACTCAATTTTTTTGGTATATTCCTTTTGCCTTCTACTTGATTTTGGAAGCATTTACATTGCTGAAAGGAAAGACCAAGTTGGGTGCAAAGAATGGAAGGAGTAGGTTCAATCACAGCCTGGCTACAGAAGAAGCAACAAAAGCAAGAATTGGTCACTGATGTACAAAAATGACATCTCAGTACTTGACAAATAAAATTCCATCACTTAAAAAATATCTTTAAAGGTAATAACCAACTCATGAATGCTGAATATTGTCAAAATGTGATGGGCTTGCCCTATCTCAATATCTGCACTTTTACATGTTTTGTCCTTTTTTCCCTAAAGTGGATTTGGACAATAACTAGAGAGTCTGAATCAAAAAGTGGACACCAAGGAGAAGTTTAAATATTGCTAAATTGTATATTTAAGGTCACTTTTTTATGCAGCTAAGCCATGCACATGACTCAGCCTTTGTCACAGCTAATTAATCTCAGAGCAGATACTTTAAAGTGAGAAAAAAAACCACGTAAATTCAAGTAAAATCATGATTTTGGATTTTTTTGTGCCATACTCTTAAGATTCTACAAGCCATGATGAGAAGTTACTTTCTTATCTTTTTCAGCATATTTCCTCTTGACCACACATTAAACCTAAGAGAAAAAAAATCTCCTGTGCACTGTGCTAAAGAGAGCTTAGAAAATATTAGCAATGCAAGACAATTTTAAAATGCAAGGCTGGAAATTTACTTTAGAAGTGTTGCCTTGTATTACCTAACTTATCAATCATCACATGATGCCTTGAACAGGCAGTGTCAAAACACATCAAATAAGATCTTCTAAGTCATTTATATTTTACTCACCAGGAGGGAGCACTCTGAACACTGAGGACTGTGAGGATACACACAAATTATTATCTTTAACTTGCAATAAAATAGGCCTGAGACAGTTTATCTCTTCTGCATAGCCTATTTCCAGGAGACAGGTTTAATGTTTGAAATACTGACTCATCCTAGGAGAACTACATCCAGTGGCAAAAAAAAGCACTGCACACAGGTATGGTGTAGTGGTTTGAAAGCAAAACGAGCGAGAGGCTCCAAGTCAGAAATACAATTTAGTAATAAGAAAAAAGAATAAAATAAAATAAAATAAATGCAATAAAACAAAAGACCACTGACAGAGCCAGAATACAACCTGAGCAGGGTGATGGAAGCAGTCCAGGTGAGGGGGTCTTCCTGAAGCAGTGATCCCATAGAAAGG
>JBBMKD010000194.1:13601382-13631494 GCA_037834095.1 Argya squamiceps
CTCCCCCTGGGCGGAGCATCTCACAGTGGGATGATGAGTCACACAGGGGGTCCTTGATGGCCCATTAAAGAGAGAGAACTCCTGGAGGGAGTCACCTGTGAGTCATGGGCAAGGCATTGATGGGCCATTGACAGGAGACACCCCAGAGGGAGGGGGGCCTGGGAAAACACTGCTCCAACAATTGGTTTCAACAGTTCATGAATACGGTGATAGAATACTTTGTGCTTATTTTATACTACAACCCAGGATATATGGGAAAAAATAATAAATAAAAACAACAATGTAGACAACCTGCTGCACCTGCACTTCTCAAATTTAACAAGGAATGGTCTCTTTTAAGGAATTTAATTGGAGGCTTCTCCCACACAAACTCAGGTGAATTACTTTGCTCCCACACCTAACCAATAATAGCTGGTTCCTGACATTGCACAGTTTTCTGTCAGATATTCCTTTAAGACAGTTTTAGCAGACATGCAAAAATTAAATCTGAAAGTTCACAGGCTTTATTTCAGTAAGCTGACTGTCAAATATAAAAACCATATAGTTCTATATTAATTTTGTAAAATTATATTTCAGGACAATGTGTTTCATTATGTTTGAATATAATATTTAAAACGGAACACTCGAATACAGTGCTCAAATAAAAATATTCAAAACCAGGAAACTGAAAAAAATATTATTTAATGATTCGGTTCTTTCAGACTGCTTTTTTCCCATTTAATGGAAAATTCAAAATCTAATTTTATGTGTAAACAAACACATGTAAAAAATCTCCATGGGTAATTTTCAAAATTTTAAAAACTGAGGTAAATATAGATACTTTGAAGCTGAGGACTCCTAAATCCTTTAGACAGCAAAGCATAAAAAAGAAAGTAGGTAAAAAAACAATAGTGAAAATTATCCTTTTAGGTTAGAATCTTCTAGGTCTGTTCTCTACAATTATTTTCTCAGTTACAATTCAAATATTCTCCTTCCTCTTCCTTTCCTTTGCCTTTGAGTCTGTAGCAATGTCATCACCTTCGGAAATTCATTTCCTTCAGACACTGTCAATATGGATAAAAATTATGCATCTCTTTTATCAACATAGGGAAAAATAACCCCAAGCACTGTACCAATTAGTTATCTTGGAAGTTTTAAAATAACAATAATGAAAAAAAAATATTAAAAGCTGGTATTCTTATATCACATTGCCCTTCAGTAGTAAAGGAAGACTATCTCTCAGGAAGCTTACATTTCCATTAGATCCAGCCACTGAAAACTGCGATTTTGATTTTAAACTTTAAATTTAATTGAATTTGCTGCTGCAACTGCATGAAGCATATCCACATTATTTCTTATTTAATTTACTCTGATAATGATTTGAGTCCCTACGTCCTACACCAGTCTCTGCAAAGCTTGTCTTGGCCAACAAAAGATATCTTTATTTATTATATCACTTTGCTCATCACTCTCTCCTAACATGAATTGTGCAATGTTACTGATTTACCAGTTAACTGTCTGACTGCCCCTTGCCAATAGGAAGGGAATTTTTCCAGTGAAAACTACCTGAATTTAATTGAATCTTGGGCCATTTCCATTCTCCTTGATTGTATTATCCAGCTTTAACTAGGTATCTACATATTTTTAATCTAAACTTTTCTTAACACTTAAATATGTAAAAACAGGGATTATAAAGTCTTGCATATTATTTTATGAAGCAAAAACCTCCTTGCTAAAATCAATGTTTGTTCTGTATGAAGTAAAAGGACATTCCTAAAACTTTAATTGCAGGCATGAAATGATACTCAGATTTTTAGATGTTGGCTGTGCTGCCTGCATTAAACTACAAAAAATAAACCCTCAGAACTTCAGAGAACAAATTGGATAAATGGAGCAGGGACAAACAAACACTTTGTTTGTTTAGATGAAACTGTTGTGGCAAATAAACCATAGGAGTGATGCACAGTTCAGCATAAAGATGCTGAGGGGGGCTGCATCCATGAGATCTGGAAGATGTGGCACTACAGATGATCCTGGACAAATCCTTTCATTTTTCCCTTTCATCTGTCCATTTCCCTTTCATTTATTCACAGTACAAGTCAGCACTGTAAGGTTGATGTGCCCATAGGAAGGAGCTCTCAGTTTTACTAAAAGCTGAGTATATTCAAGAGCCAGATTTTCATCCAATACTGTTGAGGTTTCAGTACTCAGAAAACTGAAGTGAGAAGGAGGTAAGGAGCTCCTCTTTCATCACATTTTAAGATTCTGTACAAGGTGAGCTTCAATTAATATGAGGGGAATTAAATTATTACATGAATTATAACCATTGAACTGTTTGATTCTTACAGATATAACTTTAAGACAAAATATCACTCTGTGGACTGGGAGAAAGAAGTATATTTTAACATATTCTGTTTATTAACTGATTTCCCCAAACTGTGCAGAAGGATAGTGACAGAAATAAACACCTCCAGCAGGCCTTGTGCTCAGGTGATAGTGGACAGCCTCACATCCTTTGACTTGTATCAGCAGAACAATTTTATGAAGTACCTAACTACAGTGTTTACATGAACATTTTCATCTACTCTGGAACTTCAAAAAGCACATCAAATAAAACATTTTTTAGCTGCCTTATCACCTAATTGTTAAATGCAGCTCTGCACAGAAAAGTAGAATTTGATCAATAACAAGGATGCTCTTAATTTAATCTGTTGTCAGTTTTTGGAACTGGAATGTTGTTCAGCAGTGTAAATGCATGTGCTTCTTTTCATTGCCTAAATTAATCTTGAAAATCTCCACTTCAGGCTTCAATACCTATAAAAAGATTTGCTGTAAGGATGATAAACGGTGGTGAACACTCTGCATGTGCAACTGTTTGTGTGGTTTTAAAATGAGGGCACACATGTCAGCAGACACAGCACTTCAAAAAGCCCAACAAATTAATGTGAACATGACATGAGTGTTCATGCATTTAACCCAGCAATACTTCACACTGCCCACATGCACTCCAGTGAGATCAAACATGTTCTGCACAAGAAGCATGTTTGAATATTCACCAAGCATGAAGAATATTCACAGTTCAAGAAAAGAACAATTGTATTCTGTTAGGGAACATGGTTTCACCACTTAAGTGAAAGAAAAAGGAGCAAACAGATCAGCAAGACAACTCCATTCATCTTCAGTGACCCTTCAAAGCCCTGGGGCTGGGAAACTGAAGGAAGCTATATCCTGTCCTCTGCCAGGGAACTGCTGCAGACCTGCAAGATCACACAGCATCTTTCCAGTGCCTGCATGGCTGCAGACCATGGCACCCTCAGGGCTCCAATTAAAAACAATTTGTTTAATATTTAGCCAGAGAGCTCCCTACAGCAGGTATTAATACAGAGATGGGGGAGAAAACCATGGAAGAGTTTATGTTGTCCGGGAGAGATCGTGAGGCAAACCTATGCAGGAAAAGGCATCAAAGCTGTTCCTGTCTGGCTGTCACTGGGGTAACCTGTAACCACTGAGATCTCCTTTTCTTCTAAAGCAAAATATCATCCCTCCCCTGTGGAAAGAAGTCAGTCAAGACTCCGTTATCTTCATGCAGGAAAAGCCAATTCTTTATTTTCACAACTCATTTGATACGGTTTTTACAGACCTCATGTGCAACCTTCATTGGTTAATGGCTTTCTTGCCAATTACTCTATTGGTTAGTAAAAGGTATTTCACTTGTCCATCAAATCTCTCTATTCTTGGATTGTTTACATATTTTCTTTACTGATTCTCGTGGGACAAATCCCTTGTTATTGCAGGTACATTGGTTTTTTAACGCAGGAATAGGTTGTTGTGCTAACGAGTTCTCATACCAAAATTGTTTTAGCATGGGAACTTGTAAATTGCTTAACTACACTTATAAGAGATGAGAATTAATTTATTAATATACATGTTAAATATTAATAGACACAATTATAATATAACAATTATTATAGAGGTAATATATAATTTATATATAATATTATAATTTTAATATATTGATAAATAATTTATTATTATATATAACTTATATATAAGCTATTATTAAAAGTAAGCTTTTATTATTATATAGAAGCTTATATATGAGCTATAATACAGCTATATAAGCTATAATATATAGCTATATTGTATATAAACTATATATTTATTATTATAATTATTATATAACAGGCCTGATTTTATGAGGCATTTCTTTTATAATGCTTCTATCTGTCACCACACTCCCCCACAAGTCCCAGAGTGCCGAACATGTCCTGTCATCACCATTCCTGGGAAGAGGAGAAGGGCACAGGAGAAGTAGGGCCTCTTCCTGGAGTTACTGCTAATGGGATGGAGGCTGGAGAATCCCAAAATCTGAGTGGGATTCTGGAGTGACATTCAGCAGCCTGCTTGGGTATCCTGGTTTTTATGGGGATTTTAGCTGTGGGGTCATGGACGTGATGTGCTGTGTTTTGGTACAATATAAATAGACTGAATTTATGAATGATGAAGTATATAATCACACAGACACATTAAATATACCTCAAATAAATAAATAAATAAATAAATAAACAAAACCCTCTGAGAAACCCAAATCCCAAAACTCCTCAGCATTAAAAGACCATGAGTTTAGAAAACTCCAGGTTTAACATAAACTGATTTAATAGCTCTGGATTGTGCTGGTAAACACGAATCAAATCTTTCACGCTTGCTTAAAGGCTGAGAGCTGATCTAGTCACAAAAAATAATTCTGAAAGACATCTCTTTTCTTTTTAATGTGTACAAATAATACATTGAAAAAAATTCATCAAAATTCATACTATGTTTTTTAATCAACTTAAATAAGCCATTCTTGACTTACTCCCAAGCTGAGATGCTGTGATTCATCTTTTTTGCCTGGAGGATTTTTTGCAGTGAAGTCACAGGCACTTGAAAATAAAGTATTATAATGAAAATTCTGTGAGACCCTGAAATATAGCAGCAGGAATAGTGCTCTTGAGTATTGAGAAAAAGTTCATTTAGCTACTTTAAAAACAGAGCAATGGCCAAACAGCACAGGGTGACATCAAACCTGAAACAGCCTCATTTTAACAGAAGAGAATAAATTCATCATCCTGGCAGTCAGTAATTTTATAAAAGCTCCTGTTCTCATTATGCCTGTTAGTGTTTTAACTACAGATGAAAAATAGAAACAATTTTAGGCTTTTCCTGGCAGGCTGAAGCAGGTCTAAGGGTGGCTAACCAGATGGAAGAGGCTTGGTTTTAAAGCACTATATTTTACCTTCCGTTCCCCCTGGCACTGAAAGGAGAGGAGAGCACTTCTGAAAATTTCAGGCTCTGCTTGTAGAGGCAGCAATATGTGTTTAGCTAAAATGATTTTAAATAGGCTGCAGTTGCTGCTGAATTCACTACAATAAAAACAATCGGGACACACTTCACGCAGTACAAGAAATGGCTGGGAAAAATGGGAATTTTTGAAGAAAATTAGTTCAGGTTTGTGCAGGGAAAGCAGGTTCTGTACTGAAATACTGAAACAAGAGGCCATGGGGCAGGAAAGAGTTACATGGAACATTTAGTTATTTAAATCTGCTGTCAGGAAAACCCCTACTTGTGGAGTCCTGATGAAATTGTTGTTCTCTTGGGCTGTGGTTTGAATCCTACCTCAGGTACTTGAAAATAAATCTTGTCTCTGAGCATCCAGTGCAGAGCTGTTATTCTCAGCCTTAGCACCTGCTGAGCCATTAATTAATGATGTGCAGTATAGAGTGTGAAACATTCATTCAGCAAAAAACCTCTGTCTATTTAGCAGGCCACAGTCAATAGGACTCAGCTGACCCTTCCTGCTCCATCCCTCTGATAAAACACCCCTGACAATGTTAATGGGGATCCAGTTCTGATCACACTGACACCAGTAGAAATTCAATGACTGTGAGAAAAGCAGAATGCTCTCCATCCCACAGAAAGTTTATCCCACAAACTGCAAATTTGTCAATCACATGATCTTGAAATGGTCGCTATAAACCTCTCTTAGGCATTTAGTAATAAAATTATACTTAAGAAAATACTCATCATTTACCATCCAAAAAATTTAACCATATTTGGATTTTTTTCTTTTTTTCTGTGTTTCCCAACATGAGATATATGGCAAGAAAAAGTGTTTTTAGCTTGATTGTTAGGGACCTAATAGTAAGTTTCTGAATTATCCACCAAACTTATGCAAAGGGCAGTGTCTAAAATAAATTGCAATAAAACCTAAGAGAAGACATGGAGGAAATCTAGCAGAGAAGTTACGATTTTCCAATAAATCATAAGTTTTATTGCCCAGCATGCTGAAGGATGAAGTTATCAGCATTCTGCAATTGAAACTTGCAGAAATGGCAATATTTGAGGCCGTAGCTTGTTCTCTTTTTGTACTTGCACTGCCTTGGTTTACAGGAGCTGAGTGAAATCCATGGGGGAAGATTTTCTGTCAGATATCCTGCCCACCACCAAGAGCTGGGCTCTGATAACTTTGTGATATGACCACTTGCCTGGAAGGCATCTTGGTCTTTTTCATATATATCAAACTGAATAGAAGCTCCTTTGATATCCAAGTTTTTAAGGGATAAAGATCAAACTTACACCTTTAGAATAAAAAAAAAAAAAAGCAAAGCTAGATGAGGGTTTCAGGAAGAAGGAAAATTGAACAAGAAACTGAAATAGGGAATGAAGATTCTGGAAAAGAAAACACAGAAATATGCAAACATGCACAAACCTAAAGGTGTGCTTGACAGAGCCAAAATGTGCAGATAAGCAGCAGGAAATTGGTCAGAAACTTTCCTTCTCTTATCCAAATTTATTTTAGGCTAATAGCTATGATAGTTTTCTTTCCATACAGACAAAACCGGTTTTGCACAGCTTTGCACAGTTCACAGTTCACTGACTATGATGCTCTGCCCTCACACAGTTTTAGAATTTTATGACTTTTTTATTTTTAGGTAGTTGCTTTAGTTGTATGACGCAGTGACTACCAGATTGCTTTCTTTTTTCTGCTGCTTGTAGCTGTGGAAGTGTATCTGCATTTTACTGCATAAAGTGTCCAGCATGAATAAACAGGGAGGTTAAGCAGATATTCTATATTTTCATTGCACAATAATGCCTAGCAATAATGCTCCTGGGACTTGTTCCTCTATTGCAGGGACCGTATCACCTATTTATAGTTATTTTGAGCAATGGCCTCTTATATATCTGTGCATTTGTGTGCTCATGTGGTTCAGGCTGCAGGGTACACAAGAATGAGGGGTAAATATCAGGGCAGGGTTCAATAGTCGAGACTGAAGAGGTGCAGAAAAATTCTAAAAATATAGTTATAAGTTGTAGTGGTTCCCACACATCTTCTCATTAAAAAGCAAACAAACAAACAAACAAACAAACAAACAAACAAACTCAAAACAAACTAAAAAACAACAACCAAAACCCATAATAATAAATTCAACAACTTTTTTTGACCATTTGTTTGAGTTTTATGAGAGCTGATTGTACTGAAGGTTTTCACAGGAGTAATTAACAGTATTTCATCCTTGCCATGTAAACTGCAGTCGTGTAATCCAGCTAATTAGGATGGAGTGCAGATGATGTTTCACTCAGCAGTAAATGATGCTCCTGAATCCAGCACTTCACCCCGAGTTTATGATTTTAAAATACCAATCCCAATTATCAGCATTTCCACACGCAATACTTCCCAGCTAATAATACTCATCTTGGGCATTGCACATTTAGGTTTTACAACATGCAAGTAATAAATTGTCAGGTCGTGTTCCTCTCCAGGCAACTCAGTTCTCTGGGCAAGACAAAGTTTTACTTCTCCAAAGATAAAAGAAGACAGACTAAGAAATTAATGTAGTGGCTGCAAAAGGAAGCCAGGGGAGCAGTGATGGAGCCAGGGGGAGATCCTTGAAGATGTGATTGGTAATTGCTGCTGACACCAGATAGTTTTAGTAATTCCAGATATTCCTGCTAATTACAGCTGCTGCAGCCCACACAGAATTCATTTGTCCGTCAGGGATGGTATGGCCACAGTCAGCTCACTGTCCAGTGTTGCTCTGATCTTTTTCAGCCTTCTGATGTTTGCATTTTTGTAGTGGAGTTTTTTAGAGATTTTCAGGTAAACAAAGGGATTGTTTTTATTCTTTTCTTGAAGAGGGACAATTAATAAAGTTCTAGTTTGACCAATGAGGTTGGAGAGGCGGCAACCTCACCCTCCAATCCCTAGTCATTGTCCAAAATCTATATAAATCAAAGTAGAAAATAAACTTCCCTCTTTTTGCCCTAACGACCTGACTGTGTGCATGTCATTCATTTAGGGTCCCATAGCAACAGCCCAGTGCTCTGAGGTGTGGAAAATCCTCAGAGTTTGTCCCTTTTGTTTGCCCCTTGACAATGCAACTTCTACAGTGTAAAATCCAGTATCACACAGTTGACTTTCTTCACTGAAAGGCACATGAAACTTAGAAATACTGACAACTAAGAATGACTGGTTCCATGCATGAGGTGTTTTGATTTTCTGAAATTCTTTTCCCACAGAATTTTCTGTAATCAAGAGAAGTGTTTATGTAAACTCTACCTATGTTATTCATTCCCTTTCCTAGAAGGGACTTCTTCTTGATGTGTATATATATGTAATTATATATATGTGTATATATATGTAGCATAACACATGAAGCTCTGATGTGACATAAACATGAGGAAGAGCAAATCTTTAAACCACAGGATTTAAGTTTCAGCAAATTTCTCTTCTATTTTTTTCTTTTTCTCATTGCATTCACTATTTCACAAAAGTACTGAAATCTAACAAAAGCCCCTAGAACATGAGTTACTCACAAAGAAGTAACTTTTGAACTACAGCAAACCAGTGTTCCTCCTACACAGAAAATCACTAGGAACTCCAAATATTCCAGGGGATCAGTGCTAAAATACAGAGAGGCTGTCTGCGTGCCAGTCACTTAAAATCAACTCAAAAACTCTAAAATAACTGGACGTTTCTAGTCTTTACAAAAACAGTGTTAACCAAAGGTGGCAGCGCTGTACAGGACCGGGCTGTGCTGGGCTCACACTGATTTTTTCCGTGTTCCTGCTCTGCCCTCTCCTGGGGCTGCCAGCTCACTGCTGAGCCAGCCCACAGCAGGACAGACAGCCCGGGAAAAACGGACTGCAAACCCTCTGTCAGTCACTGCACCTTTCTGAATATCAAATGGAAGAGCTAACAAGCTAAAAAACAAAACAATTTTGGCATAGTTCTGTTGTTTATTGTCATATTGTAATTAAAACATTTAAAGAAAAGTACAATTTTTTTTTCTCAAATGAAAATAAAAATTTATGGTAACACTTTTTACACTTTTTTTTTTGGTTATATTACCTAAGTTGTTTTTTTTTTCAAATTTGAACTTAACGAAATAAAAGGAAACTAGTTTGTTTGTATTCACGTGGATTCGTTTACCCTGGAAAAAAGGAGACTCAGGGGTGACCTTCTCACTCTCTACAACTCCCTGGAAGGTGGCTGTGCTCGGGTGGGGTTGGTCTCTTTCTCCAGGCAGCACCGACAGAATGAGAGGACACAGCCTCAAGCTCCACCAAGGGAAATATAGGTTGGATATTAGGAAGAAGTTTGTCATGAAAATAATAATGAAGTACTGGAATGATCTGCCTGGGGAGGTGGTGGAGTCACCATTCCTGGATGTGTTTAAATGAAGACTGGATGTGGCATTGGTGCCAGAGTTTAGTTGAGGTGTTGGGGCTGAGTTGGACTCGATGATCTTGAAAGTCTCTCCCAACCTGGTAATTCTGTGAATTCTCTGAAACTTCTCCAGGCTGACTAATCCAACTCACCCAGTCTTTCCTTGCAGCAGAGGTGCTCCAGCCCTTTAATCATCTTTTTGGCCTAATTGGACACTGTCAGTTTACCAGCATTTGTAAAAACCTTCAACCAATTGAGAAATAAGCTTGGAAGGTCACATAAGTACAGTTTGTTTTTTTTAAATGGTGATAACTTTTTTTTCTGATAACTCCTTTCTGATGGGGCAGCCAGCCTTTCGATCTGTTCTTTTCACAAGTTAAAAAGCATTCCCTTAATAATGCTTGACTGAGTAACTGTCACTTTACAGCAACCAGCATCCATCAGACAAAACGTGTACATCTACTTCAATTACAGCCATACAGGAATGAGAGTTGCAAAAATAAAGCATTTAAGAGAAAAACATGACATTTTCATTTACATGATCTTTGTTATAAGCTATACACTCTCCAGGTGAGGCAGATCTCTTGTCTGGGTGAATTTTGATCTACACTGTTTATAGAGGCCAAAAACTTAGACAAAAACTCATCAGCAATTCACCAAGGCACAGTATAAGTGCTCTTCATGAATTGTTCCTCTACCATTTAGTTAATGCAGTGACCTGTTGTTCTGAGGATAAGTTATTAAGTAATGAAATAGGATGATTGGATTAAGGTAATTACTTGCTTTGAAATGACATTTGTACACAGATTCTTTGGCCTTGCCAGAATGAATTACACAACCTAAATGGTGGGTTTCTTGCATTCTATTTTACAGCTTCACAAGGCACATTTTACCTGGGAGATGGGATCACTAAAACTGTGATTAAAAAAACAGGTCACACAATACATTACAACATTATGTGAAACAGAATCTGTATCTGGAACCACATGCTAATCAATCTAGTTTAAGGAACATATTAATGAGTATAATTATAATAATAGGTCTGATCAGACTATTTAGCAGAACTAATATTCTGTGCAGAGGGATACAGAACACAGGACCGCATAGTTTTATAGAAGAAATCCTATTGCCAAAAAAAGGCTGCAGTATGGAAAAGTGGTTTTTTTACTTCTGTTTGATTTTGCTGGTAAAAATACAGTTCAGAAAATAAGAGAAGGCTTTACTACAATCTGTCTGCTGAGGACTCTTGGTGAACAGGCTGGAAATTCCCACTGATCATGCTCCTCATCTCCTTTTTTTACTTTGTTTGCAGGAGGAGAACAGTTAGTGGCTTTCTGGGTAGGAGAATCTAAGCCTGGTGGGTGCTTCAAATTTAATTCCTCAGCAGACTCAACCAAATGAGAAAACATTTCTGTGGTACCTCTTTACCTGTATTGCATCTCCCATTATCTTAATCCACCCTGACTTCATTTTCATCTACTGCTCCTGACAGGAATTCTGACAGGAATAAAGAAGATAAGATCCATAATCAGTGTTCAGCTCAATCACTGCAGCCTCTGGCACAAAAGACAGAGTGGCATCAGGGCCAAGAGGGGCAGAACACGTTGAAAGGGTGAAAAAAAGGGGAGGAGAAGAGATCTCACAGTGCAGAGGAAGAGAAAAGAATAAAGCAAATGGAAAGAGCTGAAAAAAAAAAGAGCAGGATGTGTCAGGAGCACCAGATCCTTGCCATGTGTCATGAATGCAGTCACACTCTTCACTTTGTAGGAGAGAAGCAACAATACATTTATCCTAGGGTGAAATTCGAGCCTGTGTGCACCCACCAGGCAGCTAAAAGATCCTGTTGCTTGCATCAAAACCTTGGCCTCTTTTCCTCATAAAAAATCAAGTAATTTCAGTTTTATCTGTTTTATTTTCATCTATTTTAGTTTGTAATTATTTTCTGAGAGAGAACTCAGTTCTTAGAGAATGACTTGTCCTTTCCTTTGGTGTTGACTTCAAATTGCCTGTCACCTCAGACATTTATCTTGTTCTACACTGAGATGTGCATTTCATTTTGGCTCTGATATATATATCTGTTCTGGAAAGACCCCCTACAAGAAATCTGGTGTTCAGCTTCTCCTGTAAGATGTTTGGCTCTACCCTAGCTCATGTGAAAGCAATTTATCAAATTTGGCAGAGGGGTTTCTGCTATACGCCGGCAAGAATCAATCTTCAATGGAATGATGATCTAGTGGTGGTAAACACATAAACTCTGTGGAAATGGCTATAAAATAGGATCCTGCAGAGCTCAGTTAGAAAGGTGGAAATAGCAAAGTAATGAAGTTTGACAGATCTAAAACACAGAAGTGTTTTTTTTTTTTTGAATGGCAGCTTGCTGGAGTGAATTTCACCCAGCAGAAAAAGGGCTCTCTTCTGTAAATATTATCTTTGCAATCCAAGTGAAATCTTGAACTGCAAATAAGAAGTGAGCATGCTTTTTTTCTTGCTGTTCCTAATTATTTTTTATAGCACAGTACCACCTAGAGGCTCTCTTGCCTTCTGTTCTTGTTTCTGTGAGAAGTGGGAAGCAAAACTTTTGGAGCTTTTTACCACTTCCATAGATACAACAGATATAGGATGAAAAAAAAAGGGTGGGAAGGATGGAGTTCCCACAGGAGAAATAAAGGCTCTTGAAGAGAATAGGAGCCAAATCTCCTCTATTACTACATTTCTCCAGCACAAAATAAATAGCTACTCAAACTGATGCAAAGATCTAAACCAGATTTGACTTGCAGCCCTTTTTATGTGTCTCACAGTTTGTGCAACTATTTCCTACCCCGACCACATCATGGAGTAGGTGCAGATTTATCCCTCTGGCAGAGTTATATCCTCCGTCACTCACATCCTCAGAATCATTCTCAACCCAGAAATAAAAAGTGTGATCACTTCTACAACGAAATTTCACTTTAATTTTACCAGACAGAATTTTCCTTTCTGAATCACTTAGTGTAACTATTGACATCTGCCATGCAGAATACTCAGCTAAAGATAATTGTTCTGTCTTATTCACTGAGAGTCTAATTCTTTTCACAAGAAAACAATTCTTTCAAAAATTAACAAATTTTAAAAAACCCCTTTTTCAGCATAACATTCTGTGGTTTATATGCATCATATAGCACACTGTCTGATTTTTGGGGATGTCTGCAGCTTGTGAATTTCCTGGAAATTACAGGAAAAAGTGAATAGGCCCAGAGTGAGGCTGTTTAGCAGCCACTGCAGATATTCCAGGAGGATGGGCCTCAGAGCACTGATGTCTCCATTAGAAGGAAGTTTGGCCAGTGTTTCTTGTCTCCTCACTTGCAAGATTTCCCCCTATGCCCTTTATCTCCCCTCTGTAATGAGAACGAACATTATTCATGTTAATAGAAGTTCCAAATGCATCCTTTCAGACAGAAAAACATCTCAGTGGAATATGGCATAATCCCTTTACCTCTTTAAAAGAGTACAGACCAAGTAAAGCACTCAGTAATCTTTCCCATGATTATGTATTTTATGATGGTATATCATGAATGCATTAAAGATTATTTCTAATATGATATGAGATTCCTCCCATGAATTTCAAATGAGGAGGTATGTGTCTTTCAAACTGTATTGTCATAACCAGGAGCCAGATTTGTATTTATTGGTAATTGGTAATTAGTTAACAGGTTGTCAGGAACATAAAATAGAAGAATTACTTAACTTGTTACATTTTTCCAATTTTTTTGTTAGAATTCCTTATTTCAATTCAGCAGCCTGGATGTCAGGCTCTTTTCAACACTTTCCAGAGAGAGAATCGTGTGCTTATAGCAATTTCCATGAACAGGAGACTGCATAAGTAGCTCTTTAATTTAGACAAATAGAGTTCTTGTGATTGCAGATTGCTTCAAGGATGGGATTTTCAAACCCAGTCATTAACTCTCCTCCTCCTACCCAGTCTCATCTGGGGCTTGACACTCTGCATTTTTCCTATCTGAATAGCTCTTGTTCTACAGCAGAGACATTATTTGTAGGAATTTCACAAGGAATTCTGGATCCTTCTCCTCCAAACTGCCCAGGAGTCTTCAGGGAGGTTGATTATCCCACTCAACTATTGTCACTTACAGGACGTTTTCTGTGATTCAATGTCACCTGTTTGAAAGTGTGAAATTCACAGCCCACACTCTGAAAGTCTCATAAGTGGGTGGTATAATCTATTAATATTAAAAAAAAAAAGAAAGAAAGAAAGATAGAAGCAAGCAACTCTTTGATGTTATTTCATCAAACTTTTAGCTCAGAGAAAACAAAATAGTTTCTTTGGATCTTCATCAGGTTTATCTGGGTTTATAAAAAGTGAACTTTTACATATGTGAGCATCTGTGAGTGCCCATATTCTTGTGCTTAATTTACTTCTTTATATTCATACAATAGGTATGTAGAACAACAATTTTAGAAGTTGTCTTGATGACAAATTTTCATGTCTGATAATTTTCCCTATAAAACAAATTTTATTTATTTGTTTTCAACTCTTCTTTATGTTAGAATGAAATATTGATGGATATTGGTTTGCGCAGATTTCATGAGAAGTTGAAAAGATGATTTAATATCTTCTATTTGCTAAGGAGGAAAAGACTTTGAGAACGTTTTTTAAAAGGCTTTAAGAAATCTGGCAGCATTCAAGATGTCTTGCCATTGCTAAGACTGAATATCATTACAGTCTGATGTGTTGGTTTGCTTGCTTTTCTTTGTTTTCCAGTTTAGCATTTTTTTTCTACGACCAGGGTTAAATTCAAGAATAAAAAATTAAGCTAAAACCTCATTAACATAGGCATTAACATGAATTTCCAGAAGGAAACTTTTAAATCGGTAAAAGCTGACCTTTGTGCTGGTCTGCAGCATGTTCTCCCCTTGTACACTCGGGTTGTTGTCATCACCCAGTTTATCTGTAGGTGGCAATACCCTACAAGAAATCCTCTCGTTTTCTACAAGTACTTTCAGAAAAGCTGTGAGGAAAAGACTGATTTAACTAAATCAACTAGGAGTCCAGTACTTGAATTATACTTTGTTGTGTATTTTTAGCATGTAAGGTGAGAATTATCTGCTATAATCTAAAAATCTGAGTAGATGGTTGTCCTAAATTTTCAAGCTATTCAGATCTCCCTATATGAACATCCTCATTTTGCACTTCTGGGGACTGCACAGTTTCCTGCCTTGGCTAACGCAGGGATGCATGGCAGGCACACACACAGAGCACCAAAAGAAGGAAGGCTAGGGGCGCACTGCAGGGAAAAAGTAATAAAGGCTAAAAATCAGTTCCTGACGCTGTTTTACAGCACAATGACACAGACTCCAACTTCAGAAGGCTGAAAATGACTCCTCCATTTTTGGGATGTGTCTCCCTTTTATACCATTTCACACAGACCTGATTGGTGACACAAAGACAAACCTCTTCACTCACATTGGTCAGACCAGAGGGACATCAAGAAGAAGTCCCTCCTAGGAAAAGGAATGAATAACAAAGTTGCAGTTACAAAAACATTTCTCCTGTTTACAGAAAATTCCCTGGGAAAAGAATTTCAGAAAACCAAAACATTTTAGTCACGAAACCAGGGCTACAAGTTCCCACTTCATTTCCCAGTCAGAAAACTCCATGTAAAACCAGCACACTTCTTTCAAAAGAAACTGGCACCAAGATCAGGCAGCTCATGCGTAACTGTTGGCTGTCCTGAGTCCTATGCAAACACTGGCTCAGCAGTGTGTGCCTCTCAGAAAAGGAAACCCTGTGAATGAGAGGGAAAATATGATGGAGAGGAAATTGCTTGAATTAGGATGTCAGAAAAATGCTTGTACCTCACCTTGGCTTTGTCAGAGCTGGTGAAACTAATGGAATCTGCTGAGGAGAGTTTAAATGAAGTAATAGTAACAGGCATCACGTTGAATAAGAGCAGAATGGAAACATATTCAGGAAGGGTAGAGCAGGGAAATCTTCACTTTCCCCACAAAGATTTTGTTGAGTATTCTGCTATTCAAATATAATATCAGAGGCCTTAAGAAACTTAATACCTGTGTTCCTAATACAGGCATTCTGACAAGATAACTGTCATCTGAATCATTAACATATTTAGGCCAGAAATAAAGAAGAAACCTCCATGATAATATACCCGAGAGAGTTCACTGCTACTGCCTCGCTCAGTAAAGAGCTGTAAAATCTCTTTGATAAGGCTTTGAAGCAGGCAGAGCTTTGCAGTGGATCTGCCCAGACCTTCTCCTCTAAGTCTAGGCAGAGGAACTCCCCAGAGGCCAGAAAGCTTTTGCATTAAAAAGAAAACACCAACAGTTTTTGGGTTTTTTTTTAATTCAAATATAAAACCGAATAATTAACTTTTTAATCAGACAACAGATGATTACTGGGGAAAGACAGAACATAAATAAATAAATAAATAAATAAAGGTTATATAAAACTGCTTTTCTGCCTATACATCTGTGCAATGCAGATGCAGATGCAGCTCTGAGCTGCAGGAAACTGGCTTGTCCCTTTGGTCCTTGGTGCTACCCCTCCTGGCCTGCTCTCTCCTCCTTCCTCCTCTTGCCAGAGTCTTATAAACCAGGTGTAAATGTATCAGTCTCTGAGGGTCCAGCCCTTGCAGATTGGCTTAGAATAACCTTAGCCAGACTGCTCTTCAGAGGTGTTTTGTAAAGCAAAAGGTTTAATAAACGTAAAATACCAAAATAACAAACGTTACAGAAAACAAAAGAAAAGCCCCACAGGTGTCCAAGAAAACCTCTGACACCCTGCTAGAAACTCTCCAAAAAGCCCTTTATTTCCTTTATGCTCCTTCCTAAAAACTGAATGTTTTAGGGGGAACAATCTGGCCTGCTGCCCATAGGGAGAGGTGCAGGATTTGAAGAACAGCAAAAAGGTTCAATAGATGCTCCTCTCTTGGCCCTGAGCCAATCACTGCCAGAACACCAAAGAAGTTTCTGGGTTCTTTACCTTATCAGAAATGCAAGGGGTGAGTCCTAAACTTTTCCCTATGTGGAAAACACTTGCTGGGTGTGGGAAATGCATTCCTACACGAGTTCCAACATCATTTTCCTGAGCACAGACCTCACTAAAAAGCTCTTTTGCTCCTTGCAGTCCTGTCTGGTTTTCCCCTTGATCAGCAAGATTGCCAGTAACCAACCTTTTTTTTTTTTTTTTTAATTAGCAAGGGCAGTATGGAGGCTTATTTTTTTTGTATTGGAACAGCATTTGACACAATTTGAAGCAGACCTCCTGCCAAAAAGCCACGCTACTGCATTCTTAACTTTGCCCTTCTGTATGACCCAAGCAGAACCCCTAGAAGTGAATCTTCCTTGATCTTTCTTTAAGTCTCACTGCACATAGCCAAGAGGATTTTCTCTTTAATGCTCGTGCATGGCATGAAACATGAATATTAATAGCAGAGAAGAGGAAATTTAATTCAGATACAAGATTTTTCTTTTTGCTTTTGATTGTTTCAAGTGAGAATACAAAATGCAAATATGAAGCTACTACAAACAATAACCAATAAAAGATAAAAGTCTTTTACTAGATCGTGGTAGCAAATAAGATATGAACTGCATACATGAATTGAAGCTTTAGAAGTGACTTCAATTCCCATTCAAGAACAATCATGTCCTCTAGCAGAAAAACAACAACAACACAAAAATGTAACTAAACTTACAGATCGAAGTAGCTGTGCATTGGTGTCAAGAATATATTTAGAATGCAGTATTCCTTAGAGGCTGCTTTTTGTGTCACACAGTATCAGATTCCAGCGTGTTAGACAGGGAGCAATATTTCTCTGTAGGGTTTCTGATGCTGGGATGTTCCTCAGTGGTTTATTAACATAATTTCTTGATCTGCCTTAAATCCAGTCTTTAGCAGTTGTTCTATCAGGGTTTTTTTGTCACCATCCATATCTCTGCATCTATGTTGCCTCCAATATCCTTTTTAAATCATATTCCTGCTTAAATGAGATATGATCATTAAATTCCACATAATCAAACAACATCAAGTCACCAGAAGACAAATATACTGAATGCTCTGTACTCTTAGTTTCTTGAAGTAAAAGAAAGGCATTCCAAGAATGCTTATCTTCTTTAAGAAACAGTTGTGATATGTTTTTGAGCTACTCCTCAAATATGTTTTGAATCACAAATGAGTGGGTGCTCTTTGAAGAATCCTGGAAGCCTTTAGACAATTTAATGGCACCTTGCAACAAATAAAGCACATTTTTATGTTGTTATTGTTATTTAAAGTAAGACTAACATTGTTATTTAAAGTAAGACTGACTAGTATTTAAAGGCTAACACTGGGCACTGGGACATTTCTTGATGAGTTGCAGATGCTTTGCTCACCTTGGCTCTCCAGGATCTGATAAATCTGTGACCTGTGCAGTGTCTGGAGGAGATAACTCATGGACAGCAGTGAGGCCCACATGACCATCTAACAGATGTGTACCTCAGCAACAGGCTGGCTGTATTCAGGGAAAACATGTTCCTAACATCCCAGCAAGCTTGGATCACACTTAAAATTGCTTTTAAGTCTAAATGCTTTTAAGTGCAAATTAGAAATGTTTAAGAGCAATTGATTTTCAGCACTGTCAAAACAGCAAAAGTAGAAGGAGATTTTTCCGTATGTTTAATTTGGAAAATAATTCATGTAAGTTATAAAAAGCTTTGGTGATTTCTGAAAGGTCTCACACTTTCCTCAAATTGCTTTAAACCTGTTATTGATAAACACGTTTTTGAGGAATACATTATTTTTAAACTCTTAAAAAAAAAAAAAGATTATAAGCCTTAGATGAAGGGACAGACAGTTTCTTAATCACCACACGAGGAACTTGTTAAGCTCCTGTGTGACAGCCAGTGGATCTATTTGGGTCACTCTATCACTAATGAAATGCACTTGCCTCCAGAAAGCAGCACTGCAACTGTTCTGCCATATCTGTAACAAAATCAGAAGGGTTTAGCATAAAATCTCAACTAATACCCTGTGAAGTTTAAACAAGAAGAGAAGAGCATGGAAATTTGGAAGACGGAATACAATGGCCTAGAAATTCATCTCTCTCTCTTTTATAAGAGGGACACAAGTACTTAAAGTGTCTCATCTGAGGGATGGCTTTTCAGGAATCCTGCTGCATTATTGATTCATTACAGATAAAGAGGGATATTGCCCATACTGCAATCACCAAAGCTGTTTCCCAGGGAAGAGGGCAGAGCACATTTTTGGTGTTACTTTGGACAGACAACATTTTTCAGAGATGAAATAATGCCTCTGTTGCTGTGTAGCCTGTGTGACTTTCAGTGCAGTTGCTCCATCATGGCTCTATTAGCCTGCCAAAAGCTCCCCCATCATGAAGCCTCCCACTTCATGCCCAGCTGCTCCTACCTCCCATTTTAGCTTGCTAAATTTAGAATTATGGTGTACCTGGGAAACCAGCAAGTTTCCAGCCTTGATGGAGGAGCAGGAGTGCTGTGAGGTCAAGGCAAGCAGCTCACTCTGCAGTGGCCTGCAGTGATCAGTCAAAGGCTTGGGCTGCACACAATTGTGCCTTGCAATTTCCCCTCTTGGCTGCAATCCCATGAGGGATCATGTGGGCACTCCTAATGTCACTCAAGTTTTATGAAATCAGATGATTACACTGTGTTTTGATCAACTGTGTCAGCTTGCACTCCTCAGAGCAAGAGGAGCGTGTTGTCAGAAGCAGAAATACAATCCTAGAGATTTAACCTAGAGGTGATGTGACCTTTAAAAATAATGTGTTTGTAAAGAATGTGAGATCTTGAAATGTGATTGCAATAGGACATGAAGAGGCACAGAGCACCAGGGAGCTGCAGCTGGGAAATAGCTCCTCACTGCAAGTGCTGTGAGAGGGAGGTCTGTAAACTCCTGTAAAACCACACTGTGAGTTTCCAAAGTACCACAGACCAGGTGCAGCAGGGTTACCATGCCTTCAGGACAGATTACACCTTCTGGCTCTCAGATCCTGCCAAGCAGCAAACTCAGTGAAAAGTGAGGAATAGAGATCTTGTCATTCATAGAAATAAAACGCTTCCACTGCCTTCCCTCTCTTTGGTACAGCCACCCCTCACAGATGAAAGCTGGTCCTCTCTTCCACTCCCCTGACTCCAAGAACTGAATTTAAGTTCCTGCTCCAGGAACATGCACAGAAGTGTTATCCTGAAGATTGCCCAGGAGACTCCAGACCCTGATGCCCTGTTGCTCATATTTCCTGTCACAACAGTGGTTTAAGCACACATTTCCATTCCTAGTTTATAAAACATTACCAGTCAAGTAGCCCCAGAGCCTGCCCAAATTCCCCATTCAGCTGCCTTTTATTGCACTAAATGAGGATATCTTTCCCTCTTTCTCTTGTTTTTATTGGTTTGTTTTTTACATGTGCAGCAGATGTGAAACATTGGTTCTAATTAGAGGATGAAGGTTAATTGTAACCCAGGGATGATGCACCTTCACTGCCATCCCCAGCACCACAGCAAGAACAGCTCTGCTGTGACTTTGATCCACACTGGGGAATGTCACTGACATGTCACTGCTTGAACAGGACTTAAAAAGCCTCTTGTGTTCATTAATATCCTTCACATTTCTCCCACGTCTTCTACACAATTTCCCCAAGAAAGCCTTCTCTCATCATGAATAATTTTTAGTCCTTGGCATTTATCAGTAAACATCAAAATTGGAAAAGACGTGTTCTTGGTTCTAAAACAAAGAAGACGTATCAGAAAATTATATTTTATATCATTGAATATTAGAGAATACTTTATCTCAGAATTCTGAAGTGATAATGTTTTAATGAAATGCACTCCTAATTCCCCACTGGGATTCCCACTGTATTAATAAAATGTAATTGCAAATGAGACAGACAATAACCTGTTCTCTGTTTTCATCTGTTATCTCCCCTAGACAAGTTTTAAAAATGTGAAAGCCAAGATTTTTAAGGAGCAGTGACTAATAATCCCCAAAATCATTCTTGCTTTAACTTCTGCTCCACTTAATTTAGGAATATCAGGGTTACCATATATGTGGGTTTTTAAATCCACTTTTCTCTCCAGAAATGGTGCCAGATGGAATTGGAATTTGGTCATTTGCCCAAGATTCCTGAATTATGAAGAGTGTACTGTTCTGATGGGACTGCAGATGTCTAGAAATCCCAGAAAAGTGGCCAATGACCACAGGAAAACTAAAACCATATTGCATTAATTAAAAATATTCACATGACATTTCTACACTATGCTATACCACACAGAGTCTTTTATTATTCTGATCTTAAAATTTTAAAAAATAATCCAACATACACCCAGTGAAATAGAAAAAAAAAAAAAAGACAGGAACCTGGCAGTAGCAAAGACTTTGCGTCAAGGATCACCACACTCTGGGCCTGGCTGTTCAGTCAGTTTTATTCCATCTCAGTGAAAAATCCTAGCTATGAGGTACTGATAATAATGAATATTTACAGAATATGCCATAATTTCTTATAGTATTTTGCAATAATTATGATCAACCTAATTTTGCTGTTGTCTGTTATGAATGAACACAGATAATTCACAAATTAATAACTTATTATTAAAGAGCTTGTATCAGGCTTGGCAATTCCTTTTTGGACTAAAAAGTGAATGTATTAGTCTAAAAAGGAACAAGCCAAAATACATTCATGTTGTAAAAGGCACTTTATATTTGTTTTCATCTTGTTAAAATGACCTCTGGTTGTCCTAAAACCCCCTAAATTTTCTTTTCCTGGATTCTCAGCTCATGCAGAGTGTATGAGAGCGCTATAAAGGGTCTTTCTGCCTATCAAACTGTCAAGGTCAGAGGTAATTTCCAAGGACATTCTGATTTTCCCACACTTTAATGTGCCCTTTTTCAGGGCACTTATGTGAGGGGTCTGTGTGTGGCAGATTAATTGCCCAGTGACAGCACAAGTGGCTGCAGTTCAGTGATGTGTGGAGGGATCCTGCTGTAAAACCTGCTCCAGCAGCCCAGAGCACGTAGGTGACCTCAGGGGTCAATCCTATTTCCCCTGTCCAGAAATGTGTTACAGAGTCAGTAAATCAAAGCAGGATCCTCCTACAAGGGAAATGTTACAGATGTAAATGCTATTCATTATATATATTGCAGACTTTTGTCTGCAATTTATTTGGAGAACTTGAGGAAGTACTTCTGCCTGTTATTAGATGTGTCCAAATGCCAGGGTTTTTATTCACTGCAAAGTATAATCTGAATTGCTAATCCAATGGCTTTCAAATGAATTTGTAATTCATTTAACTGAAGATGTAGAAGGAAGTAGTAGGAGCTGAGGCTCATATTTTCATCATCCTTTATTAAGTGGCTTAGAAAATGGTCTGTTTTGCACTGTAGGTGTATCTAAAGTATATCACTGTGTTGTTATTTCCCTGGGCTCTGGCACAGTGCATTTCTGTGTCCTCTTCTGATGAGTCATTTCCTCTCTTGTTACTCAGAGGATCATCACAGAGTGTGATGCTTTGCCATTTATGATGGGAGAGGACCAGGCACTTGTTGCCCAGTTGCCAGGGGCAAAGAAGGTTCAAAAACCTGTTTCCACCCTGTTCTTCTGTGTATTACAGTCTGGTAGTACAAGAGACAGAGACAGAAAACTCCTCTCTTCCATTTGCTATGTTCCCATAAGGAACAAATCACTACAAAAACAAAACAAAACAAAACAAACCTCATAACAAAACCATTGCTTTCTGTTTTGAAATCTAAGAAGCAAAGATCAGAACATGGTGGTTGTGGCTGGCAAGTATTTATGGAAGAGGGATAATGATGATGTTCCATAAAAAGAGCTGCTGCTGCTCTGAAGCTGTGGGTCACTCACACCCCGAGTTGTTGCCTTGTGCATGTGATAAAAATTGTTTGCTGTTTTCATGTGCAGCTGGAGGAAGTGGCAAATGCAAACTAATCCTCACCCTGCAATGGAGGAGCATAAATAAAAGAGGAAAGTGGCATGAGTTTTCAGCTTTATCCAAAGCACTCCAGTGTGATTTTCTGCATCCTCTTCATGACAAGGCACTGCAGCCACCCCAAGTGCCTCCAGGCTGCAGATGGTCACAACCAGGGCCATGTTTAGAAAATTCATTAACATAATCTAGCCAGAGGAAGAAAAATGTCCCATCTCCACACTAAAGAGCCAAGCCATGGGAAGATGTGAATGTCACTCTCTGTCATAATAACAGAAAGGTTTTGGGAAGGGACCAGAGGGTGTTTCAGCACACAGAGGGCCCCCACAAATAGAAATTAATTCTTGGGTCAGAGTAAGCACTAGATGGGTCTGAAGGAGTTATTAACTCACCTGTACTATCACCTGGAACATCTGCCTGCCAAAAATACAAAGGAGTGTAACAGCTGTCTTCAACAGAGAGACCTCCAATTTCAATCTACGCTGGATTATTATTAAAATTAAATAATAGTATTTTCCACTGATATATCAACTACATGTGCCTACATGTGACTTCATACGTATCAGCTGCAGAGGTAAAATCTAATAATTATTTCCCAGACTATAGCAATTCTTTTTAATAGTTCAGGGCATCTGTTTCCAAACTGCAGACTGTGTGATGATTTTGAAAAGTTATTGGGCATTGGTGGGAGAAGTTAATCTCTGAACCTTAAGAGTTAGGACCAAGATAGCACCCAAAGATTTAGGAGTTTAGGAAGATAGTACACAGAAAAGCTTTGTGTAAATTTGTATGATCTTACTGTGTGTTAATTTCCACCAACACATAAACCCTCCAGCCCCAGGCAGCAGAGTTTATCAGGTGTTTCCTGATCCCTCAGGTATGAAAGTGTTTCAGCAAAAATCCATCTTGATTTACAGTGCAGTGCAGGTGCAGGTGGGCAATCCCTCCCTGCAGGCCACATTTCCCATTGTGGTGACAACAGAGGATTTTAGGTGAACTCATTGAATTTTTTACTGCTCAAAGGTACACTGAGCATCTACAGTTGCAGCAATGAGTTTATAAATTGTGATTTTGGAGTGGCTTGGGAACTGGTAGTACTCTCCAAAGCACAGTGAGCAGGAATACATCACAAAACTCCCCTTGGCATTTACTGCAAGCACGTGGCTGTTTATCTCCTCAGGGAGAGAAAAGGGGAGGGACTCCCCATGAAAAATCCTCTTCAGTAGTGCTGTGGCTTTGTGACATGTCCAAAGCAGGCCTTGATTAAAACTATTGGGAAAACACATACAAATACCTATAAATACATAGGCCTATTGCCTCACTATTTAATGGGGGAAAATCCCAAGCTTTTTCAAGGCATGATTATTATTTCACAATGGCTCTTACCTCACATTACCTGAAATAAGTAGTAAATAAATTTTGTAAAGTGTTTTAATTAAGTAAAACAAATTTAATTGTGACTTTGGATAACAAGTAAAGATAGAATCCCAGTGCTGGTCTATTAACTGCAAATCACCACACTTGGTTAAAAACAAAATCACACACTTACACTTTGATTCATCCCTTCATTCCAGTAATATCAACGAGCTGATTTAGGAATGTAATTGCCTTTTGAAGAGATCAGATTGTTCAAACTCAGGCAGTTGCCCATAAATGCAAACAAATATCTGCTCTGGCTATTAAGGAAGGCTAAACTTCAGGAATTTAGAGCCTCTGCCTCAGATACAGGACAAACCACCTACATTATTCCACAAAGGTCTACATTACAAAGTCCATGGCAGAAATTACAGTTTCCCACACCTATCACAACATAACTGTGCCAAGAATCAGCTGTTTAATCCTATGCTACAGAATGTTAAGAAGTTATTTAATTATTTTCTAACATTATTCATGGGTTTCCAAAACTATATTCCTCTTTAGAACCCCTTGAAGCTTGAAATGAGAGTAAAATTTCTATTGAGTGCTGTGATTTTCTGTTTTATACCACGTTTTACTACCTCATTACTCCTCCCAGTAGAGAGTGTTGTGGGGAAATGTTTTTGGCCTCTTCTGCAGAAACATTTGTCTGCTTGACAGGTATTCCCAACAGTTATTTTTATCAACTGGAGTGATTTTCTTGAGTTTAACTTTCCTGTATGGATAGATAGATAAATAGATAGATAGATAGATAGATTCATACATATGAATAAAATCACTTCCCCACTGAAACAATTAGAAATGTACATTCCTTGAAATTAAAAATTCACATTGATTTTAGCATCTTTTCATCATATATTATCTTATCCCTTCTCTGTAAATGACTAATTACTTTTTCCTTTAGTCTTATGAGTCAATTGCTGTATCCCTTCACTCTTGACTGATCTCAAGATATATTTTATTTTGATAAGAACTCTGGTATCACTCAATCTGTAGAAATCTTTATTACTGGAGGTACAGAACTCTCCTTTTGCTAAACAGGAACTGCATAAACTCATAAAATTCATATTGAATACATTTCATTTCCACTCACCACACTGTAAATTAATGTTATATTATTGGTTTTCCAATCATTGCTATTTTTCATTTCTTTCTTTGCCAATAACTTCTCTCTCACAGTGAGTGGAATTTCATTTTCAAATCCAGTTTTGCTAATCCCATCATGCACCATACTTCTCAATTCATCCACTGAAGACTGATTTAAAATTAAATAAAGTTATTACTCATAGCCACTACATCAAAGTTTCTATAATTCTTTACTATCCAGCTCTGGAGAAGGTGACACTCTGAAAGTCATTTTTACTTCTCGTGGGGTATTTATCTATATTTTTTCCCATCACAATTCAAATTCTCTGTCTTCTAAAATATAACAGCAAAAGTGTAGCAGAATGAGGAGTTGAAATATTTCTTCCATGTGTGTTGGTTCAGAAACAATCTTCTATTTTTTCTCCACAGCATGTTGCTTCAGTACAATTATGATTTTAGGAAAAATAAGAGGAACTGTATAGAGACCCTGTACAGACACATGTACTCATTGTTTCCCAGTTCCTAATCCTTTAAATCTTGATTTATCCTTGTTTCTATTTATTTTGTTTGTTGCCTCACACTGCACGCTCTTCCAAGCAGAGATTATCTTCATGTGGATGTGCACAGCCCCCAGCACAAAGGATGCCATTCCCAATCAGAGCCTCTGGGCACTCCTGTAATACAAATAATAAACTTGAGCAGAAATTTCTATCCCTTTGACTTGCTGCCATGTTCAAGCAGGGGCTTGCTATGAGTGGAACAAATTTGTGGCATTGGCTGCATCCTGGCATTTTATAGATATGTCAACCCTTCAAATTCCTTAGGACATAAAACTTAAAAAAACATTACCAATTGAGCTGTTTTCAGTCTAATGGACACACTGTCTGAGCTGCTACAATTGAAGAATTACCATTTTCTTGGGGAAACATCTAAGCAGCCTTTTGTCTCTGGTGCTCAACACACAGCACTTGGTGTTTTGTTTCTGTATGGGTTGAGAAGAAGAATGAATTTACATCATGGAGCTCTTGTACATCCAGCAGGCAGGCAAAAAAAAGTCTTATCTCTGCAAAACCATAGGAACACCAAAACTGAGTCCACCCATTTTGTGTTAATTTGAGAAATCACAAAAAAATCAACAGTACCACAATCCCTTTCAATCTGTTTGAAAATAGAACAGTAACTAAACTCAGAAAAAGTGTTGTTAAGGGTCTTTCCACAATGCTTATTAACCATAATTTGAAAGACCCCTAAGCATTTAAATTGTACTCATATTGTGGTAGTTTGCTAGTTAGCACCAATAAGATTTTTTTTTTTTTGCATGTTGACCACATTGGAAAAAAGATTAAAAAACCATGATATAAAATTAATCTCACAGTTGGGTCTCAATCACAGCTGAGGGTCCAGAACCTGGCCTGTAATTAGGACAAAACTATGTCTTAGCAAAAAGAAACTCAGAAGATAATTGAATTACTTTAGGGATGCAAACTACTGAAAAAGCCAATGGAAATATCAAAGGGCTGAGATGTTTTTGTCTGTGATCCCATTTCAGAGTTTGGTTTTATCACTACTGTGGTCAGAGTGCTCCACATCTCACACGTAAGCCACTGTCCCAAGGAGCTGAATCCCTCAGAATTCCACTCCTGTACCTGGACTGCAATTAGTCCACGTGAATTTCAACCTATGCACACACAAAGACAGATCCAAATGCACTTCTAAAATATTTGTTTTCAGTGAGTGAGAAACTGACATCCACTCAGCTCAGTTTCATTTACATCCTGGCAATGTTCACACCTATTGCTTTGTACATCCTGGAACGGTGCCACAGGGATCAGACACACCCTGAAACTCAGCAGAAAAGGCTGCTCCACGTAAAGAGGGTAAAACAACATGAAATCCCCTTCCTACTGCCAAGGAAAGGAGCACAAGAGCAGACAATAATATCAATGAAAGTTAGTTTTTGCAGTTATATATATAATTCCTTCTACACTTTAATAAAATACCCTCAAATATAGTAGTCTCAAAACCTCATTTGGTTTTGAGGAACCAAAGGCAGATATTTATGTAAGAGGTACATGTGGAATCACATTCTGAAGTTCTTTGACCCTTTCAACCACAATTTTAATAAGTGTCCATATTTTGATAATAAAAGAAATGCACAGCATTGCTAAGGTCTTCTGAGAGTGCCTAGACAATGTAAGAAACATTGATTTTAAAAATCCTTCCCCTCTTATTAAAAATAGTTTTGAAGATGTATAAGAAGAAACAAGTTTGATTGTTTTTCTGAGGTGTTTTTTAAGGACAATTTGTGTTACAATTTGTATGGGTTGGCTGGGTTTTTTTTCCCAAAATCTAAAGTGAAATCTTAAAAGGAACTTGCCTGGCTGTTATGTCATTGCTGGATCATAACAATCAAGTCCCCAGTGTTCCTTGAGAAGAAAGATTCTGCCATGCTGCTCATTCAGTGATTCCATGGCACAGGGATATCAATAACCAGAGGTTTTTGCATCATGAGAAACCTTTCAGAAAAGCATCACTGTGAAACTGAACCCTCAGGGCAGTGTGAGCAGAGAATCCAGTGGAAATCCAACCCCCAGGGGATGGAATCCAGCTCAGCACGGTGAGAATGCTGATCACACACCTGAGCCAAGCCCTGCACTCGGCGTGGACCTCGAATTGTTTGAGACAATTCAGGAAATCAATTACAATGGTAATTAGTTTATTCCATGCAAGAGCTGGCTGTTAGGCACTTTGATTTCCCCACGCAGGCTATTCTTTAGGAAGGTGAGGACAAGAGATAAGGAAGCTTTCTCAGAAGGAAAGGCAAACCAGTGATTAATAACCTGTTGCTGGGTACCACTATTGCACATGGCTGGCCTTTATCAGCAGTTTCAGGACACCAGCACTCAGCAGGTATGGAACCCTGCTGAATCAGGAATTCAGCCCCTCTGCTGCTGCAAAACCGAGCCTGAAGCTGGTTTATCCAAGACCTAAACAACAAACCTCACAAAACTTGGGGAAACAGAGTTAAAATTTCAAAAATGCATCGTTTTGCAGGATCTAAGTGCCTGCTTACTCTGCAGCACCTGCAGGAGTAAAAGTGGAAACACGTTCAAACTTCACAGAGATCCCCACCAGCCCTGCCAGAGCACCAGGGACTTCTGCAAGGTAAATATTTGCTGAGATAGCAGGAACAAAACGCTCCAGCAAATTAATCAGAAAGGTTTTGGCAAGTTCTCATGGGCACAAGGTGCTCTAAGATTTGTAGTTCCAACACACCATTTGGCAAATGCTTTCCTTGTGATTGCTTTTCAGAACACGCTCAGCATCAAAAAACAGCTCAGCATTCCAGCCTGCAAATGTCAGAAAGCTCTTCCAGGAGCAAAATCACACTTTGAAGGCATTAAAATCTATGACAACAATGCAGTAGAAATTGTTGTTTAAAAAGAGTAAAAAATAAAAAGGAGTAAAGGAAATTAGGTGCAAAAAATAACCAACACCAAGCTTAACAAAGGTAGCAGTTTAAGAGAGTACAGTGACTGAAACTTAAATAGATACTGTTCTTGTAACCTCTTGAGAATCTATGAAAATAATTATTAGGATTGCAGAAACAACAAAAACAAAGTTTTTAAAGCTTCAGAAGACTTTCAGAGTCAGTAGAGCATACTGTGATAAGTAAATAAACACATTTGTTAGTCTGCAACAAATTAAAGATTGTTCCCTGTTGAATATATTTTAAAAAAATCCATGGATACCACCTCAAGAAGAAGTAATTCAGTGTGTGAATTTGCAGGTTAGTTAAATTCACAGAGAACAGTCTCCTATTCTGATTTATACCTTGAGGAAACCTGGTTGCAAATCTTAAGATGTATAAGAAGGACAAAGTGCTTACAGATGGAAATAAACAACACCCAAGAAGATGTCATAAATAAACCTCAGTCAATAAGAACAGCCAAGATTGCTACTGTTTCATACTGTCACTAAGCAAAAAAAGATCCAGAAAAGTGGTTCAAAATATTTCTTTTGTTGTTAGTCTTTATTTGTTTAAAAAGTGTTGGCATTCTACTCAAAACAGAAATGCTAATGTTTTCAATTCTGTGTATGCACCGGACATAGAATAGCAAAAAATAAGCAGCATCCTTTTAAGATCTTTGTGTTTCTTTTTTTAAATTTAATGACAAATTACATCACCTAAGAAGAAAGGTGATGTTTGCAGGAAAATGAAGAGTCAGCACTTTGAACATATTGAATTTTTATGGTAGACAAAACCTCAATTATTCATTCTGCCACTGTTTTACCTGAGCCAGATGCACGGAGGTGTGTGTAACTCTATTAATAATTTTGACATAGCTTTAGTTTTGCTTTTTCCATATAGCCAACTAATAAACTTGGCACTGTAAACTGTCCCTGACTTTATTTTCTGTTGGAAAACACCTCAAGACAATGTTTTCCTGATGGCAATAATTAATGTGGGATGTGTTATTCACTATTCAGATTGGTGAACCCCAAAACCAGACAAACTGAACTTTTTCAGATACCACACTTGTTTACAGGTTTCAGAATGTAAAACTAAGCCAGAAACTCTGGCTGATTGGCTTTTTAAATGAAAATTCCTTCTACTTGTGCTCTAAGCATCACTTGAAAGGTCTGATTTGCCAAAGTGGCATTCTGTGAAATGCATTTAAAAATGCCAACAGTGAAACAGGCACCCAGATGTGTGTCCCCTGCTTTGCAAGACCTGCTGCTGGATGAGGAGACCACTTTTGGCAAGTTTCTGGATGTTTAGAAATCATGAAAAATTGGCACTGCCCACAGCACCTCAGAGATGTCTGGATGAACTCAACACTCACCACGTGGGGCTGATCTGCCCAGGACACAAGAATTTGCAATAAAAAAGAGGGAAGGAAGGAAGGAAGGAAGGAAGGAAGGAAGGAAGGAAGGAAGGAAGGAAGGAAGGAAGGAAGGAAG